>CM039590.1:23093089-23501244 GCA_022457205.1 Saccharum spontaneum | reverse complement strand
TCCCGATACAATAGGGTCATCCAAGGTTTGAATGTCGGCATGGCTGAGTTGGTGCTGGAGAATGTTGAGAATGAGGAGCCGTCCTTGGACAGTGATACTCTAGGAGATTGTGGTGTGCAGATGCAACAAACTATGGAGAGTATGGACTTGGATGGTAATTTGACGCAGGAGCGGGTTCATTCTCCTCCAGTAGGTCATATAAGCAATGATTTTGATGTAGACGAGTTTGAACAGGAGGAGGAGGAGGCGGCAGCGGAGGAAATGATTGGTGATGATGTTAGCACAGAGTCGGACGATTCAGGAAATGAGGAAGGAGGTCCCCATGCCATGCGAGCATCGGTTGAAGCCATGCCCTCTGGAGGTGCACCTGCCATGTGTACACCAGTTCGTGGCATGCCCTCAGGAGTACCGCTTGAGGTACTTCATGGCATGCAGAGTCAGGGCACCTTAGCCACCGGTTATCCAGATGATGGAGTGCAATATGAAGGATGGAGCAGGGTTAGGGAGGCACAACAATACGTTGCACCACCCTCTTATACATCGGCAGAGCTTACACAGCTGAGGGAGGCTGGCTTGCCTTTTACCGGTGTGCCAAATTATATCGATGTAAGTATGTCGCATATGGCAGTTTGTGACACGGGTTTGCAGATGTGTAAGGAATCATTGTACAACCATAGAAATATAATACTGAGGAAGGGAATGCTTTTTAATACGATGTCGGAGATGAAGTTGTTCCTTCAGGACTATGCTGTGTATCATCATAGGCCTTACACGGTTCGGCATTCCGACAAGGAGGTAAAATTCCACATATTATGTAAGGCTGGATTCCCGTGCTCGTGGAAGTTAAATGCACGAAAGAGGCGGAGTGATGGTAAGTGGAAGGTAACTTCGGTGGAACAGCCGCACAGATGCCAGACTAATGAGGGTAAAAGGTACCATCCCCAGTTAACGGCTCGGTATCTAGCCTGCCGTATATTGGGTCTTGTAGATAAGGACAACGACGTATCAGTGCCGTTCTTGCAAGAGACCATAGTCACATTTGTTGGGTATGAGGTCACGTATGGAAAGGCTTGGCGGGCAAAGCAAATTGCCCTGGCAATTCGTTGGGGTAGCTGGGAGGAAGCCTATAACAGGGTTCCACGCATTTTGCGTGCGATGGAACACTTCAACCCTGGCATGAGATCGTTCATATACACAGGAGGGTTCTATCTTCAGAACCCGTTGAGGCATATTCTGTACCGTGTGTTCTGGTATTTCGATCAGTGCAAACATGCATTTCAGTATTGTAGGCCAGTTGTTCTTGTTGATGGCACGTTCCTCACCGGCAAATACAGGGGCACATTGATGATGGTTGCTGCTGTCGACCCAGAGAACCAGATAGTACCAATGGCTTTTGCTTTGGCAGAGGGGGAAAACAACGATTCATGGTCATGGTTTATGCGTCTGCTCCGTGTTCATGTGCTTGGCCCTTCTCGCACCATTTGTCTGATTTCGGACCGTCACATTGGAATTCTAAATGCAGCCGATGAACACATTGATGGTCACCCGGCTCTAGTGCACCGTTGGTGCATGCGACATTTTGCCGCCAATTTCTGGCGGCGTCAACGCAAGAAGGATGTGGCTGACAAGTTAAAGGAGCTTTGTAATAAACGTACGGAACGCGAGTTCAACGAGACTATGGTAGAACTAGAGAAGATGCTTAACCAAGCTGGCAAGGCATGGTTAGACCAGCAGATGGAAAATAAAGCCAAGTGGGCATTAGCATTTGATGAGGGCGGCTTCCGGTACGGCATCATGACAACAAACTCCTCTGAGTCTTTCAATCGTGTGTTCAAAGGCGTTCGATCTCTTCCAGTGTCTGGTATTGTCGAGTTCTCTTTTAGGAAGTGCAATGAGTATTTCGTTAAGCGGTATGGCCTAGCCCTGAGGAATGAAGAGGAGCTTGGAAGATGGGGCAAGGCGGCACACGAATATTTGAAGGAGGCTGAGGAATTGGCCAAACAACAGGTTGCCGAGGCTTATGGACGGGACATGCTTGTTTTCTGCGTACGAGCTAGAGGGGGCACAAACCTGGGCGGCGAACGATTTGGTGGCCGAACGTACCGTGTCGATCTTGGTAAAGTAGAATGCAGTTGCAACGTCCCTCAGATCATGCATGCCCCTTGCTCACACATGATCACCTCTTGTTGGCTTAGAGGTTTTGACCACACAGTTGCACCGTACATGTCACCCTTGTATCTCCGTGCCAACACCCTCAAAGTTTGGGAGAAGAGTTTCGAGCCATACCTTGACGAGTCACAGTGGCCTCCATACTATGGTGAGGACTACGCGCCTTATCCGGACCTAAAGAAGGTAGGGAAGGGAAGGAGGAAGAAGAAGCGATTGAAAGGCGATATGGACAGTATGAAAGGTTACGGCGCAGATATGTATGGTGGCGGGGACTTTGACGAAGAACGTGCGCAGAACCTTTGCTCCATTTGCAAGAATCCTGGTCATAATGCTAGATTTCATAGGCGGGCGAGACAAGAGGTCGTATATATTGTAAACATGCATTTATAATATTATAAATTTTATTGGTACTTGTCTTTAATTTTTTATAACGTTGTTAATTGTTCTAATGTTATTAATGTTTTCTTTGTTTTTTACGAACAGGGAGTTTCAGGCTTGCAAGATGGAGGCGCGGGCTCCTCATCCACGCTTTAGCCTCCTTGAGGCTGACTACGACAAGGACCACCGGGCCCAGGCCTTGTCGGAGCTGCATAGGCCGTTGCGTCCGCTTCGTGTTCGCACGCACCGCGTACATAGCTGGGACGAGCGATACGCGCCCTACATAGAGCGTGCGGGCTTCATTGAGATCGTTCGGGTGTACAACAGTTTACTCCCCACACTTGACCCTGCCCTTCTTACTGCCTTTGTGGATAGGTAACCATGCTTTTTCCATCTTTTGTCTTTGTTTTGAAAAATTGGGCTGTGAACTTGCCTATTACCACAAACTTGTAATGATGCAGGTGGAGACCGGAGACGCACACCTTCCACACACCATGTGGGGAAATGACCGTCACGATGCAAGATGTGAAGATGATATTGTGCCTAAGTTTGAAAGGTCATCCGGTGACTGGGGTCGCCGACGAGTCTAATTGGGTACAGTTGGTGGAGCAGTTCTGTGGTAGGAGGCCATCGGAGGTAGAAGTTAAAGGCACAAAGTAAGTTCATATTTGCGCCCCATTGAAATCACTGATACAATCATTTCAGGTACATATATTTTTTTGTAATAATACTTCAATTCCAATTGCAGGAAGACATCAGGAGTGTCGTCGTCTTGGATAGTCCAAAACTTTGGTGCAGGGCCTCCGTTGGGTGCTCCAGATCATGAGGTTGAGGTATATGCAAAGGTGTGGCTGTGGCACTTCTTGGGCGCTTTCTTATTCCCCGACTCCTCAGGCGACAGCATCAGCTGGATTTTCTTGCGGATCCTAATCCAGCCACTTGAGAATATTGCATCGTATAGCTGGGGTACCGCGGTCCTTGCTTGGACATATCGTCAGCTTTGTATCGCCTGTCGTCGCCAGGCGAACAATGCTAACCTAGGTGGCTGCTCATACCTACTGCAAGTATGGATTTGGGAGCGGTTTCCGGTTGGGAGGCCCACTCAACCTCCGCGTTTGCCTGTGAGTACATTGACAACATTGTTATCGTCATACGACTAGAGAGATTACTGACACCTTGTTTGTGTAAACTTGCAGGAATGGCAACATCAAGACGTTCGCCCCACCGCCCTTTTCATCTGGAGAGACGCTAAGGTAGTGAGGGGCGAGTTGGAAAGGAGGTACAAGCAGTACACGGATGCGATAGACGTGTTGACACACAACTACGTAAGTTATATCTGCTTTTCCTAGTAAAGGCACTATCATTAAGATTGATACTTAATTAAGTTTCTTTACTTTGCAGGTAACATGGACACCGTGGTCTAGGTGGGAGCTAGAGGACTACCTTAGTCCGCGCTGCGAGGAGGAAGCGGACGAGTGGCTTTACGAAGGGCCACTTATCTTCTTCCATATCATCGAGATGCACTACCCTATGAGGGTTTACAGACAGTTCGGGAGGTTGCAAGGAATTCCACCGCTGTACTCCACCAACGCTGAGCTGCATGGGTACGATGGCAATATGTTTATTCTACTTAAGCGCCTCATTTCTAATGCAATATGGCAATGCAGGATTGATCGGAGGCTTCTGACCACGCAGAAGAATTGGGCGTTGACGCACGACCAATATTTGAACAGATGGTATAACAGGACTCCTCGTCAGATCAACCAAATTCCGCCACACCACCCGGGAAGATGGATGGAGTACCTTCAATGGCTGCAGCGAAGTACGAGGACTCATCTCATGGTCCCGTACACGAACATGCCTGCAGATGCGGCCGATGAGGATGACATCGCCGATGCGTTCGACGATGCGCAAAGGAGGCAAACACAACTTCTTAGGGCGCCTCTCAATAGATACGTGGTAAGTACTTTGCACTTATATTCTAAAACGAGGTAAGGGGTTTAAATTTCAATTGAAATGATCGAGTTAATGTTGTGTGATGTTGTAGGCACAACAGTTGTCGAACTACTCCGAGGAAGCTTCCAGGTAACTTTTTCGGACTAGGGACGACAAGACGAACCCTCTTCGCGCCTTCGTCAAGGTACTTTTGATAGTAACATTCGTGACTACAACTCAGTTACTTTTAAAATTCACGCTTAATAATGCTTGTTGTCATCTTAATCTGTAGAGAATGAAAAAAGGCTGCAAAAAGTTGGCTCAAAAGCTGAGCTGTGCGGATACGACTTTGGACATACCGTACAACCCCATGTGGTCCAGGAGCCACACGATGTCCACCACAGCTGCTTCTGCTAGCGACACCAGAGCTGCGTCCTCGTCTATTCGTACTCCGCAGGATAGAGGGAAGGGTCCAGCGGCTGCGGACGATGTGGATGAGGCACTTCAGTATGACACGACGAGTGGCGACGACGACGACGACGACGACGAAGAGGACGTTCCACAGTGGGGTTACACCGGTCACGAGGAGATGGGTGCCTCACAGCTCTACGGTGCTCCTTTTGCTACACAGGGGTTCGACTACACACAGCAGGAGAACTACACACCAGCCGAGCAACAGGTTCGTATGCTTTGCTTTCTCTTTAATTTTATTGTTCTTAGATCAACATTTATAGTAGCTCATCAGGTTGCTTGCTTGCAGGGGCCGTCGTCGACGCAGCAGCTCGATCGTGGACAGAGGCGACAGCGCGAGAGGCAGCAGCGGGACCGCACAGACGTTGGCTGGAGAAGCAACGTGGTCCCTACAAATCCAAGGAGGCGACGGAGACCGCGAGACCCCTACACCCCAGGCGATTAGTAGAGTAGCAGACGCCGGACACATATTATCATAGTTATGTAGTGCTAGAACAATTAAATTATGTGTAGGTGTAGCAGCAGTACTCCACTTGGTTATTTCGGTTCGACTAATGTAGTTGGTAACACTCGTTTAATCTTTGTCGTAAACGCAATTATTTGTGACGATCAGTTGACCCAATTATTTGTGACGATCCGTTGTCGTTAACTAATTTCGATTCGACCCCTGCCATAAACTTGCTGTAAATCACTCAACATGACTTCCTGCAGTTGTGACGATCAATTGACGCAAAACGAAATGCAGTTCTTGCGCGGCCGAAGTTTCAGGCAACCCCGCCATGGCTGGGGGCGGGTTAGGGGTACCCCGCCATGACCCATGGCGGGGTACCCCTAACCCGCCCCCACCCATGGCGGGGTTGCCTGAAACTTCGACCGCGCAGGAACTGCATTGTTCTAATGTATTTATACACTGCCGCGATAAACCACGTAACAATCTTAGTAAGTGGACCAACAAATGAAGCGAATGACGATGTGATAAAAGTACAATGACATGTTTCAACGTACAACACTGACAAAGTTGCTTACACAAAGTTTCTACGCCACTACGAACGTCAAACACTAACAACGACAAAGTGAAGACGTGACAATTTAAATTATTACAAAGACACTTGTACGTCAATCAAATTGCATGCACCACTGCGTAAGCAACTCGTCTTCGGACTCGGAATCCTCCACTACCACCTCCTTACCCTTGCTGGCCTCGACTGACTTGGCTTCAGAGGCCTGACGCCGGTAGTAAGCCGCCTCCGCCTCGTCCGCGGCCTGAGAGTACAACTCGGCCTCTTCTTGGGTCATGTCTGTTGGCCCCCATGAGTCGAACAACGGTGTCTGTTGGCTCTGGTACGCTGCCTGGGCCTCGTGTACTGCAACATCCTCCTGGTAGCCCAATTGTTCGGCTAGACGAATGAGCTCGCCTATCCTCCCGGTGTCGTCGTCTTCCTCCGGCTCGGCCTCCTCGTCAACCACAATCGGACGACTTGCGGTGTACCTAGCACGAGCCATATCTGCTTCCCAGCCGCCGGTGCATCCAATCTCTGCAAGTACAAAATGCAAACAATTAACAGGATCTTTGCAATGAGTTAATTGACAGTAAAACAAAGAAGTTTGACTTTCCAAAAACGCAATGACTCACTCGCACATAATGAGTCAATAGTTTCGTTCAAGCCTTGCATCTCTGCTCTCGCAGCCTCCTCTGCAGCCTTCCTTGCATCCTCTTCAGCCTTCCGTGCTTGGTACTCCTCTACATCCTTCTTCTTTTGCTCGTACCACTTCTTCCACGCAATACTCTCCGGGTTACGAACACGTAGGTCTTGGGCCCGTCGTAGCATTTTCTTCTTGTGGCTCTTAACGAAATCAGTGACGTAGCTTGCAGGATATCCTCTGCTATTGCGAACTGCTACCATTGTCTTATACTCATTCTTGAAATTATACACATCATCATATGATTCCCACTTGCATTTCCGAGTGCTCTGTTGCAACAAATAGATGAATACAAAGTTAGCGTACCAGAGTTAATAAAATAAAAAATTAGCACTAAGTGTCAACAGTTCTAGCAAACCTCGTCATAATCGATCATGTGGCCACAGAAGTGCCCAATACCAAGGCCTGAAGGGACAAGGCCGTAGCTAGCTTCAACACCACATTTGCACATCACAGGAGGCGCAATAGACCTCCTCTTCTTCTTCCAGTCTGGCACCTCCACATTCTTCTCCGGCTCCGGCCAATGGCTCTTTGGACCATAGATCCATTCCTTGAAACGGCACTTTGGAAAATCATGATCCTACAAAATCAAAACAGTAAAACACACATATAGAACGTGACATTCCAAGGTTCACTCAAACCTTACCTCATGTCGTAGAGGACAAATGAACTCTTGTTCATTGCGTGGGTTTATCACGGCTTGCTCTCCGCAAAGGCACTTTGGAGGATCCTCGAGCCGCCGTGCCGATGCTACGGCCTTCTCTTCGTCCGTCATAGGAGGAGGGTTTGGAGGGGGCGGAACCCAGCGAGTAAACACCTCACGCTTGCAATGATCAATGCCGGGGTAGAAAAGGAGAATCCTTGGATCAAACTTGTCCGAGCCATCGATCCATTGGAAAAAAAAACACCGGAAGTAGGGCTATACAAAAGTTTCAATTACCTCATCGCGAATACAACATCAGCAACCAATAAAAACAACAAAGGGCACAATTACTTACGCTACAACTATAACATGTGTAGAAGCAACGAGCCGCAGTATCGGGATGTCTCGACTGGCCCACGTGTGCCGGATGACCACAATCACAGTTAGGTATAGGTTCCTCGGGAGGAACGGGCGCATCCTTACAAGACACGTCGGGGTACATCTCTCTAGGACGACCCTTTTTCCTCCAAATCGACTCACGATACGAGTCCTCCATCTAATAAAACGAAACGATTTCAACACAAAACGATACACGCAGAGACGGGATGGCCGGAACAAGGAGCGACGATGGCCCATACCTGACGGGGAGGAGGGAGGGACGCCGGAGAAGGACGCTGAGGGGAGGGGAGCTCGGTCCTAGGGCGCTGCGGGAAATGGAATGGGTGAATGACCAAAAACAAGAAGTGTCCGGGCTTTTATATGGCCGGGGGTGTACCCCGCCATGCATCATGGCGGGTTAGGGCAACCCCGCCATGATGGGTGGCGGGGTACAGCCCTGCCACGCTGGCGAGGTGCTCTGCCACCCCTGCCACGTCGGAGGTGCACCCCGCCACCATGCATGGCGGGGTACAGTGCATTTGCCCCGCCATACATGGTGGCGGGGCCAAACGGGTTAGATTTAAAAATTTTTTGAAAGACAGGTTAAATTTAAAATTTGTTTCAAATTTGGGCTAAAAATAAAAAAAAATTCCCAACAGCAGCTGAACTAAGGAGAGACAAATGTTGAACCCAAGGTAGGGGTTTGTGATAGCGTGAGGCTTACCGCAACGGTGAGTCACGGGCGGCAACTAACCGAAAGGAAAGAGAGTCTCCGATGAGCTTTCCAAAGCACAACAAAAAGGTAAACCCACTTGGTTTCCTTCAATGGACGTGGTGTTACTCAACGGAGCTTGGTAGCATGGTCTCGATGACTCAAAACTCCGATGGAGGCAGGTTTAAGAGGCAGTGGTAGTGAGATAAGGTTTAAGGTATATATGGGGAGAGCTCAACGGCGCGAGCTCAGGTTTATAGGCCAGAGAGGGGAGGCAAGCGGGCATGGTGATCTCCATTATGGCCATCAAGCTGAGGGCAATAGCTGTAGTGGCGCTTTCTTGATGGCTACTGCCTTGGGCATCTCCGGAATGAAGAAGCGGCAGTAGGTGAAATAAACAGTGTAGGGAAAGGGGTGCTAGGTCGCTGATGTGCGGGCTTGAGCTGATAGAGACTGCGACCAAGGAGGAGTTGCTGCACCTGCATGCATGCGGTGCGTGGGGAAAGGCCAACAGCTGGCCAGTTGGGCTGCACATGGCCCAAAGCATAAGAAAACACAGAGGCACGGAGAAAAGTTGGACTGGTTAAGAAAGCTCTTGGTGGGCCTTATGTGCTAGGAAAAAAAAGAGAGTAGGCTAGACGGGTTACTTGTTTGGGCTCAAAGAGAGGGAGTGAAAAGAGAGAAAAGAAAATGTCCTTTCCTTTCTTTGTTTTTCTAAAACTTGCTCAAATTCAAATTTAGAGTCACACAAAACTACCCCTACCCTTACAAAAATTATGCATCAGCATGAATACAACCAAAAATGTTTGTTGCCCTTATATTTAATTTTAAATTCATAAAAATAATTATTTGACCTAAATAAATCATGCAAAATTAAATAAAAACAAGCAAAGTTATTTACTATTTATGAACATGATTTTTTAGGGTGTTACAGTATGCTTTGAGCATTATGCAGGCAACCGAGAATGACATTTTTTTTTTGAAAAAAAAAACGTAATTAGAGTTTCACCATAGAAAATTGCGGATATACCGCTAGGTAAATAATATAACTTAAAAAACAAAACCCGTGTGGGCTCGAATGGATGAATGAACCTTCAGGGAGGTAGCTCGATCGTCATTGCCCCCGCACCGCCGGGGCATGCAGGGGCGTCGGCGGCGAGCATGTGGCACGTGGATCTCCGGCCGCCGGCAAGTATACGTGTACCGGTGTACGCACAACGCATGAAGAAGTGAAAGCGGGCGGAGCGAGAGCTACCTCATGCGGCCAGCCGGGCTATGCTCGCTAAAGCAAACGGCGCGGCTACATTTCTCTTGTTCCCAACCACTCAATAGTCGGCCATCGATTGGCAATTGGCATGGATGCATGTCAGCAAATTCATATGCCTCGCTAGTAGCTAGTGGGAGGTAGCTCGGATCGGATCATGCATGTGACGGCGGGGCGGTGGCTGCATTGCATTGGCACTCTGCATATGCACAAGGACACGTCGAAGGTGCGAGGAGCCCCAGTGGCGCGCGGGGTGCGAATCCGACAGCGCGTTTCGACGAGGAAAAGAGGGCGCGGGCACGCGCGCACGCATTATGCTCAGCAGCTCGATCGGGCAGCCGGAGTGGCCGACGAGTGGCGTGTGGCCGCCGGCCCCGGCCGGCTGGCCGGCAGACTGCGCGCTGCATGTTGCGTGCCATGCCTGCGTGAAATGAGCCGTCAGCGCGGGGGGGGGGGGGGGGGGGGGGGGGCGGCATGCATGTGGCTGCATGTGCCCACGAGTTAGGAGAACATGCGGCATATGCCCGGCCGGACCTTGCTTCCTGGGCGCTCAAGCAAACACCTCTCGTGCTCTTGAGATATCGCAGGATGCTACCCACCGTGACCTGGATCTCGTGCTAGCTGTTCACCATATCCACACGACTTAACAAACAGATATGTATGCAAGCTGCTACTACTTGTTTTCCTAGTTGATCGGCTTTATTTAGATTACCTGTGCCACCAACTACGCACGCACATGGCATCTAATCTATATAAGCATCAGACCTTGCTCCCTTAATCTTGCGCTGTTACTTCTTCTTACATTGTCCACTGCGCTAGCTCCTACATACTCGTCTCTACCTGGAAAGCTGAAGCTAGCTTCCTCGTTGCCGCCGGCCAGATGGCTGCTCAGAGTTTCTGCGATGCCGTTGCCGGCACTGCTGCACCGGCGGCCACAAGGCGCCTCAAATTGACAAGGCCGTCGGCGGCGTCGGTCACGAAGGCGAGAAAGCTAAGAAAGAAGGCTGCCGGCGGCACACGCCCAAGGGCGGCAGCGTCGAGGAAGCGCGTGATGGCGATCAGGAGGAAGATGGAAGCGCTGAGGAGGCTCGTGCCACTGTGCGGAGACGACGGTGTGGCCGGCAGGGAGCCTGGTGGGGAACGGCTGGACGAGCTCCTCCTGCACGCCGCCGGGTACATCCTGCGCCTCCAGATGCAGGTCAGAGTGATGCAGGTCATGGTCCATGCACTAAATAACCTGCCGGAGGATTAGTCTTCGTTCCCCAGATCATGTGAATTATTTCTTTTTTTCTTCTTCTTCTCGGTGGCTGGGTGCAAATCATTGGTTCGTTGGGTGTGGGATTTGGCGATTTTGTTCGTGTATACAGTGTATATACGAACATAGAAATGTATTATTCATACTCAAGCATGCATCCTGTATGTGATGATACAGTATGATTCTATACATAGTTTTAGGGAACCTACTGCCATCAGCTGTATGTGACAGGGGGATTCTCTGTGTGCATGTACGCAATTGTCTATGGAGTCAAGGTTGAAATTGAATCGGGCAGTGTTCATTTTTTTTAACCGGACCACGTCAAATTATGAACTCATCGTCATCACTATACCACGTCCCAAAATCCATGACTCCATTAGGGTCGGTAAAAGCCGCTATAGACTATATTGGCTGATCAACAGTTCGTATATACCTTTGTCGATCATCATAATTATAACTCGGTGAAACTGCTGTCACTACAAGTTTATACCGACTACCGCTGATTGAATTTGAGAAGAATTGCCGACTCTTTTTGAGTGACGGTGTGGTTGGTGGCTTGGTGCTTTTTTTGTGTTTCGTACTCTCTTTTAATTTTCTTCTTAATGCAATATAATGATACGCAACTCTCTTATGTATTCGAGAAAAAAACTTTATAACAACTAGTGGTTTGAGGCTATATGTACTATTAGCAACAATGCAAATCATCCATGTGGAAACCATATATATTTATTAGTATACAACGGCCTTTATCAGTGCATAAACATCCATCATTAGGTTACATGAACCACACAAACATAGATATATTTGCTCAATATGAGTAAACCACTTTGTCAAAACTGCAAAAAGAAGACACTGAAAGACCCAGTTTAGTTTTGGTAATTGAGTGACAACCTAGGTGGACTAATATGTTGTATGTTGAGACATACAGGTGCTTAGTCCATAGGTACACTAGTGTGAGCAACATGTGCCATGGTGGTGAAATGGCTTTGGAGTTGTTGCAACGCTCAACTAGTGCGATGAAGGAGCTCATTGCATATATATGAGACATGACGTGGAGTCATATGACTAGGTGAAGAAGATCAAAAGACATGGCTTAGCCATGAAAGACTGGGTTGGTAGTGCGAATTGAAGGGCAAGTCAGAGGCTCAGGTGCTAAGACCGTGTGGCGGTGAAGCTAGAGCAAGGACTTGGTGCTGATGGACCGGGTGCAACGATGAAGAGCAAGCGAAATTGCGATCGATGAACCAATAAAGCCATGTGATGGCATGAGATGGATCTGTTGACACTATTTATGGCACGTGTCAAGATGATCAGAGTGGGCTAATTGGCAGAAAGAAAGTTATTGTATTACGCTGGTAGAAGGGTGCCGATGAAGATCAGCTTGTGAGGATTGTTGCCGATGAATGGTGGTGACCGATGGAAAGGTTGACTTAGACTCAGAGGAATTGCTGGCGAGATCGGAGATATTATTGCCGATGCCGATGAAGGAAGATCTGAAGACAGCTGCCGATGAAGCTTGTGATGACGGGAAGCATGCTAATGGAGAGGAGGTCGATGAAAATTTCATCGTAATTAAGGCAGATAGGGAAGTAGATAGGTGTTGATTTCCTTTTCTGTATTTGTTAGAGTATGATTCGTGTAAGAGTCACGATTTTCCTTAGATATGGACTCGGTGTCCTAGTCGTGTCTGGTTATGTTTCCTCAGATCAGGGTATAAATATAGACTGAGGGACAATGTAAGATAAATCAATCAATATCAAACCAATTTTACTCCTATTTGCATCTACTTACTTTTCTGCGACTTCATCAATTTGCATATTTTTTTACGAGCTCTCATCGATTCGACGAACTGCATTGCTTCAGTGCGACCTTTGACGATCCTCGAGTTCCGCGTGAGTACCTCTTGGCCGTGGCTTCCGGGCATATCGCTGTTGTCAGGACCAAAGTACTCAAATTTTCATCCTTGTCGATTAACAGGTCAAATCGACTGGCACGCTTTGGATATCGGATTGGGTATTAACCCTTTGTGTTTGCAGATCTACTTTTGCATCAACACATCTTTTGGCACGTCCGGTGGAACAAATCAACACGATCAATATGTTCAATCCTGAGATCAATTCAGGGAACGTCATCGCAATATTAGAAGATCTTAAGGAGGATCAGAAGCAGGCTATAGAAAAGGCTATGGAGGATTACAAACAGTTCTGCCTGAAATCATTCAGTTTAAACAGGAGCAGAGAAGTCATTCAGAAGCAAGATCTGCCGTTGCCTCGGCAGGTTACCTCTGACTCCAATCCTGGTAAATTTCAAGAGATGGTTAATTCTGCAGTAAATCATGCTTTGATTAACCACTCTAATGTACTGTCCAATACTATTCACAATGCTGTGGTTCGAACTTTTAAAGAGGGACAAGTGCCACCACAATACGTTGGGCCAGCTTATCACCAACCAGAACCGACATCGGTCAATGCTCCATCGGCTCCCTCAGCCGTTGTGGGTACAGAAGTTACTTCTCCTCCAGTCTCGGCAGGTTTGCCTAATGTTCAAACTACACCGATAAGATCAGATCTAGTACTTTCAGGAGGATGAGTTCAGCTCAATACAGATCTATCAGCATCAGCTATGTCAGGGCCTATGTCTCAAAACAGCCAGATTCCTGCTAATTGGTGGGGATATGGTATGCCTCCGGAGTTGTCTGCCTTCATCTTTGGGTTACCTCAAGTGTTTGACGCAGTAGGAAAAGCTTCTATATCATCGGCTGTTTCACCGATGAATCAGGTACCTCAATATGCCACATCAACTATTGTACAACCAACTTCAGGAGGTTTCCAGATGCCTTCGTTTCAAGCACCTAATACAAGTCCATCGGCAAGCCTACTGCCGATGCAGTAGAAGGCCCCTGCTATGAGTCAACCTGGGGTGCAGTTCATGCCTCAAGCCGGTTATGCTAATTGTTATCCAACAATGTCAGCAAGTTACCAGCCATCGGCAAGCTTTGTACCGATGAGTTTTAATAATGGTTGGTCAGGACAGTTACCTGTTCAGCATGTAGTTCAGCAGAATCAGCAAGTTGCAGAAATTCAGCAAGGTCATATGCAAGCTGGTTTTCAGAATCAGGCATCGGCAGCTCAGCCGATGAATCCTTTCCAGCAGGTTAGTGGGCCACAAGTGGCGGAGTATATGCCGATTGCTGGAGATCATGTGCCACAAAGATACATGGAGGGATATCAGCAGGCACCTCCTGTAGAAATTCAGCTAGTTCGTCAGCAGGAGGCTGATACTTTTTGGGCCGATAAGATAGCAGAAATCATGAGAGATCAGTTTGGGATAAAACCCAAGGTTAATACTTATTCTTATCGAACTCCATACCCTCCAGCATATGATTTAATTCCTCTCCCAAATCGGTACAAGGTACCAGATTTCACCAAATTTTCTGGACAAGATGATACATCAACGATGGAACACATCAATCGCTTCATTATTCAATGTGGAGAGGCAGCTAGCAGAGATGAATTAAGAGTTCGATTATTTTCATCATCTTTGTCTGGATTAGCATTCACGTGGTTCATATCATTGCCACCAAATTCTATTATTACTTGGGCTGATCTAGAAAAAAAATTTCATAAGTATTTCTTTGCTGGAATCCATGAAAAGAAGCTTACCGATTTAGTAAAATTGAGGCAACGTAATGATGAATTGGTAGAAAGCTTTGTGCAGAGGTTACGAGATGTAAAGAATAAGTGCTACAACCTGGTGCTGGATGATCGGCAGCTTGCCGATCTGGCTTTTCAAGGGTTATTGCCACATCTCAAGGACAGGTATGCTTCTCAGGAGTTTGAAAGCCTGAGTCATCTTGTACAAAGGATCTCTGATTAAGACACTAGGGCTTTTGAGCCTAAAAAGAATTAGAGCAAAAAAGTATCATTTGTTGATGAGGTAGAAGATTCTGATTCTGATTCTGATGAAGAACCAGTTATCGGTTTAGCTGAGTGGGTTAAGAATAAAAGGCCGATATCTTGTCCTTTTGGTCAGAAAGAGCCAGAGAAGTTTACCTTTGACATCACCAAAGCTGACAAGATATTTGATCTTTTGCTTCAAGAAGGTCAAATTAAGTTGTCACCTAATCATGTGATTCCGTCAGCAGAAGAGCTGAAGAAGATCCTGTACTGCAAATGGCACAATGCAACTTCACACAGTACAAATGAGTGCAAGGTATTCAGGCAGCAGTTGCAATCGGCCATCGAATCTGGGAGAATTAAGTTTGGCAACTCCAAGACCCAGAAGCCGATGAAAATCGATCAGCACCCTTTTTCAGCAAATATGTTGGATGCCAAGGGTAAGACCAAGGTATTGACATCAGAGGCTGCTAAGAAAAACACATCAGTGGATCCCCAGCATCGGATAACTACCGATGACGCAAAAAGCAAGGGTCTGCTGGGAGAAAAAGTGGTAGTTCCAAAAAACCTCCTCGACCTGGCATTGTGATTACCCATCGAAGGCAGCAGGAGGGTTAGCGTCAGCGTAGGGACCGATATCAACAACAACAAGAAGAGAGACGTCGGGAAGAGTGGTATCGGCATAAAGATCATTGGAGGTGCCCGTTTTTCATCCATCGCTGGGAAGAAAGCATTAAATTGCCAACTGTTGAAAATTGCCCTGAGTGCAATGGTTACTATGGGACCAATCGACCAGAAAGGAGGTTTCAGCCTGGTAATCAGAGTTTATCTATCAATGAGCCAATCAGAGGCAGATCATCAGTGCATGATCAGCTGGGGGGCAGACTTAGTGTACATGAAAGGCTTGGTAAGCGTGCTGGATATTTTCCAAGGAATTAAGAGGAGCTTGAGGAGATGGCAAACACAAGAGTTCCCGATGAAGAAATATTCTACATGGACCCTAATATACATCGTGTAGAATCAACTGGGATCTGTTATCAGCCGGTTTCGAAAACTAAGCTTCCTCGATGGTGCCCTGAGGGTCTGACAAAAACACAAAAGGAGAATGCAGCGTGAGTGTTAGGTGGACCTATACCGAGTGGAAAGCTCTTCCAATGAGAGGTCCGGACATCGACAGTGGCAGGTGAAACACAAAGATAAGGGCCCATCAGCATATGTTAATATGGTATTTATGTTGCCGATGGAGTTTCTAGCACTCTCAGATGATGAGGAAGAAGTTGTTCTCTCCGATCAAGTAGCTTAGCTGGCACTAGATCCAATGATGGCTATTTTTGAGAAACCTACCGATGACGAGAGACAGCATCTCAAAGCTTTGTTTGTGAAAGGCAGAGTTGATGGGTAGCCTGTATCTAAGATACTTATCGACGGAGGAGTTACGATTAATATTATGTCTTATGTGATGTATCGGAAACTTGGCAAAGGAGATCAAGACTTGACCAAAACCGATATGATGCTGAAAGATTTCAAAGGCAATGTGTCACCAGCTAAAGGCGCAGTATGCGTTGAATTAACCATCGGCAGCAAAACCTTATCGACGACGTTCTTTGTTATCAATGGTAAAGGTGCATACAAAATACTTCTAGGGAGGGACTGGATTCATGCCAATTGTTGTGTTCCTTCCACAATGCATCAATGCCTCGCATAGTGGGTTGGGGATAAGATTGAGGTTGTCCCTGGTGATTCTTCTTATATCATCGCATCAACAGAATCAGATACTTATGAGCGAACCAAATGCATATCAGGAGAAGTTTGGGAGAAAGAGTTCCTCAGAGTTGCTGATTATGAAATTCCACCGATCCAAGCAGTCGGTTCTGAAGAGGAGTTTTAATAGATAGGTTTGCCGATAATGGAAAGTTAGGTCAGGGGTTCACATCGGCTGATGATTTAGTAGAGGTAGATATTGGTGATGGTGATAGGCCAAGGCCTACTTTTATTAGCGCTAAGTTAGATTCCAAGTGTAAGCAGCAAATGACCAATTTATTAAAAGAATATAAAGATTGTTTTGCTTGGGATTATACTGAAATGCCTGGATTAGACCGATCGATAGTTGAACATTGGTTACCTACCAAATCTGGATTTTGGCCATATCAGCAGCCAGCGCGCCGATGCAACCCTAATATACTTCCTGATATTAAGGCCGAAATAACTAAATTAATTGAGGCAAAGTTTATTCGGCAGTGTCGATATGCGGACTGGATTTCTAATGTGGTTCCTGTTTATAAGAAAAATGGGAAATTTCGTGTTTGTATTGATTTCAGGAACCTCAACAAAGCCACACCGATGGATGGTTATCCAATGCCTATTGCTGATTTGTTAATTGATGCTGCAGCCGGACATCAGATTATTAGCTTCATGGATGGTAATGTAGGTTATAATCAAATATTCATGGCTGAAGAAGATATTCCTAAGACTGGTTTCAGATGTCCAGGTCATGTGGGGTTGTTTGAGTGGATTATCATGACATTCGGTTTGAAAAATGCCGGTGCTACTTATCAGAGAGCTATGAATTTTATCTTTCATGAGTACATCGGCACATTAGTGGAAATCTACATTGATGATGTAGTGGTTAAGTCTGGGGATATCACAAAACATCTAGCTGATTTACAAAAGATACTGGAGTGCACAAGGAAGCATGGATTGAAGATGAATCCTAATAAATATGTGTTTGGTGTATCGGCAGGTCAATTCTTGGGTTTTATGGTGCATCAGAGAGGTATTGAAATCAGTAGGAAGTCTATTGATGCAATTAACAAGGTGGTTGCTCCTGCCGATAAAACTGAATTGCAATCTTTGATCGGCAAGATTAATTTCATTAGAAGGTTCATATAACACCTCAGGTGTTTAGCTTCTATAATTGCATTGCATTTCATAAGCATGAGCATTCATCATCTCATTTATGTTTTAATTTTGCTTGCAACATGAGTATGCCACATGCCTTATGTGTTTGTTTCATAAAATGATTGCTTATGAAATGTGAGTGGTGCTTAGTGTAGATACAACTTTGGGGTCACACTTTTTGAAATATGACAATATGGCTAGCACATTTTTGTTGGGATCATTGGATGCAACAAAATCTTGCAACATGTGCAACATGGAATGCAACATTTTTGGGTGTATTAGGGTTTTGGTTTGTTTCCAATCATGTGACACTAGTGTTTTTGTGTAACTAAGGGGTAGAGTGGTTAATTATACCCTACAACACCTTAATTGCACTTAGGGTAACTATTGGAGCAATGTTCATGTTAACCAAAATTACCAAAATGCCCACCAATGTGCTGTTGACCAATATTAGACCCTAGAATGCTTTAGTTTGACCAATTAAAAAGTCTAGCATAGAGACCTTGCATGGAGGAGCAACCTTAAGCAAAGTTGTAGAGAATTTCCTAGAAAACAAAAGTCTCAATATGGCCATCTCATGAAAATGATCAGAACATGCTCAAAAATGGCCCACAAGTCAGTTTAAAGGGCTGTCAACACTTAGAAAAATTCTAAGTCTGAGATTCGAAGTTTCAGTTTCAATGTACCTCACTTTGACGCCTTATACCTCACAAACCATGCCGAACTAGACTGAGCTCCAATTGGCAAAGTTGTATCCCTCATGTAGCTCTACAACTTTGATGTTCTCACCTTCTGCTAATTCGAGCTGGTTTAGGAGATAATCATCGTCGAACTCACGCTGTCAGTCATCCAATGCCGGCTCCATTCAGTAACTCTGCCGCGGGCTTCAGTCGGTGTGGCCGACTGGCCTCAGAGCGACGCCGATGTGTGGCCGCGCGGTGGCAGCCGTACGTGTAACGGAACCGCCCAAATTATAAGAGCACAAGTACAAAAACAATCACCGAAGTGATTGTTTTCTCGCACTTGAGCCCATATAACTCCGGTAGTCCAATGAAATCGCGAGGGATTTCAAACCAACCAACATACAAGCCAAGATCGTAGTGATTCAACATAACAAGTCACATGTTACAACCATTTCACAAGTAGTTTAATATACATCGGAGTTCAACATAGTTATTACAACTTAAGTTCAAAAGTAGCGGAAGCAAATTAATTTGAAACTAACATTAATCTTATTTCAAATACATGCCAGTACCACAGTCGACTTCCAACAAAAGCATTAGAGAGAAGATAACTCAGAAGGATCATGCCCGTGATCACACTCCGCCACTAAGGCAGGAGTCAACCAACTCTTGCAGTCGCCAAGATACGGCACAACCTGCAACAAGTGGGGATAAAACCCTGAGTACGAGAAGGTACTCAGCTAGACTTACCCGTCATAAACCAGAAATAAGGTGACACCAAGGATCATGCAAGGCTGATATAAGGTGGGCTAGCTTGACAACATTTTGCATAAAAGCTTATTATGGATAAGTAATCATTAATGCTTAAGCATCAAGTTAATTATCATTAACATGTCATCTATATTATAACCTATACTAGAGCACTCACTTTATTAGGAGCAAACAATATTAACCATAGCAGGTATAAATTGAGGCAACCTTTCCATCGTTATCCAATTAACCATCCGTTCAATTTAATGGAATCTACGTTGCCGCTGCTCAAGTCAAGTGCTCACTAACCGGGAGCGACGGCGATTCGAATCGAATTCCTATCCAGCTGGAGGGGTATTTCTAACACTCACCGTGCAGACCCCTGCCAGGGTCGCACAGGCCACCTTTTCATATGATTCAGGAATCGCGGGTCCGAATGATGTCGCGACCCCAAGGGCGACACTCTGCCAGGTGATAGGGACTCTAACCCCCCCTTGGTCTCACGCCAATGTCCCCAAGCACATCCTTTCTCTCCTCCAAGAAGCAACCTACCATTCGATTCCCGGCCTGAACCATATTACTCGGCTTCGCGGTCGGAACGACTTATCCGGCCAACTAAGTGTTAGACTGCGTTCAACATGACTCAAGGACGTACAGCGAATCGGTCCTTAAACGACTCAGACGGGGATAGATCCACACCCAAGACCTCCATGCCTTGTTGCTTCACTATCGTCATCCCGCCCAGTCTCATTTCATTTTATTAACACATGGTTCCATTCCACGATAGCAAATATAGCCAACCGTGCCATATATGAATATCCCTACATCTCGCAGGTGACAGGAAATCACCTGACTTCTACTGCTTAAAGCAGGGCTAAGCATCTACTCGATCCGAGTCTATGTAGGATTCAGGGATTCATATATTTGGACAAGGAATGATATAATGCAGCAAGGGTTTCCAACCAACTCCTACCACTTAATGCAACAATACTTATAACATATATATAATTAATTGCTTTGAAGATAGGAGGCTTATAATGCTCCGGGGCTTGCCTGGGGTCCGACTCAAGTTAGAGTATGTCAGATGAAGTCACGTGGCGAGCAACCTCCAATCTACCACTTGGCCGGTCCTTCTATCTTCGGGATAGATTAGATCCACCAAACACCGTCTTCGGGTTTGGCTCCAACGCCACATCACGTCCTTCACGTTTTTCAGCTAGCGTACCTAAATGAGGTGCAAGATGCAAGTGTATGAATATATGGGAATGCAATAGATGATGCATCACACACTAAACAAGGCAAGTACAAGGTTACGCTAAATACACATAAGCACTTTACATCGCTCAAATAAACATCACACCACCTATTATGCTAAGATAGCAAGGGAAGCAATACCAAACATAACTCAAAATTTACAAAGCCTCAGGTGTAGTAACTTCATCACCATGGACATGAATCGCACTTAATAACAACAAAGCAAAGTAATCAAGCATCTATGTATTTTCAACAATTCTAGACATACATGCAGTAGCTGAGTAAATCAATCATATCTGGAGTTCTACAAATCCAAATGACTTGCAAGAAGACATTATAGAAAGCTTATGAAATTGTCTACAATTCATTTAATACCACCTAAGCCTGATTCCCAAGTTTAATAGGTCTAAAAGATGAAACTACATAATCTGGTCTGCCCTAAACAGAGAGCAACCAAATCTGGGACCTGACTTTAAACATCTATAACTCAAAAACTACTTGACCAAATGATACCAAATTTTAACAGCAGCTAGATACATGAATTATCTACAACTTTCGTATAAACAAGTTTCACAACAGGGCAAATTATCATGAAGAACTTTGCTAAGTTCCCAGATCTGTCCAGAAACTTCATTTGCAAGAAATAATTATTAACTTATGTTGCAAACATATAATTGGACAAAACCAACTTTACTAACATGTCACACATGACTAATGAACACCAGAAAACATAGTGTCCATTCCTAAATAAATTCTTTTAATGCATTTTCTTAATTTATTTAGATAATTAGGTGGAATTATGAACACCTATCAAAAGTGCACAATAAATTCTACAAAAATTACAGTGGCCTACATATGCTCCCAATAGTTTACTGTACAAATTTCAAACCATTTGGACATATATATCAACCTCTATGAAAAAGACAAATGGCTATTGCAACAATTCATGTGAGAGCAAGATGAATCAATAACTCACTCATACTACAACTAAAATTCATGAAATTTTTACCACACATCAAACATCACATGAGTAGCATTCCACAAAAATTTCACTTCATTTGGAGCCCTAAATTTGCATTTAAGAAAATGACAAATACAACTAGCATTGAAAACCTAATCTGAAAAATCCATTTTTACAGCAAAAATATGAAACTAAAACATGCCATATTATAGATCCACTGCATAGATAATTTCACAAGGATTCCAAAAAGTCCACATTTGCTATTTTACGAATTTCCTATGAATTACTATGAATTTCCAAAGTTCAGCAATTTTCCTGCAAAATAATTACCAATCAGTCCTTACGACACTATTCATATGAGTCTTGGCTTCGCATCTGGACCCCTACCTTTAGTCAAATTGTTGCACGAGGCCCCTGACGAGAATTTCAGCAGGGGGTCGTCGGGGCTTCGCCATTCCGGCCGGTAGGAGCAATGCCGACGATGGGGAAATGGATGGGGAGCAAGAGGAGGCCGACACGCACCCGTGGGTGGCCACGGCTCGTCTCGAGGTGGCCCGAGGAGGCGGGGCCACGCGGAGCAGCGGCTCACCGGCGGCAGCTCCGACGGTGGACTGCTCCGACGACCGAGGAAGGTGGGAAAACGGTGCGTTGGGTTCGCGGGAGGGTGGCGACGGTGCTGGGGTGCATGGCTCGGGCCGAGGCGGTAGAGCCGGAGGTGGTGGCCAGCAGTTGCCTGGTCGCAGCAGTACGCAGTGATGACAGCGATGGTGCCCATGCGGTGGCCTGTTGCAGGCGGTCTTGGGCACGGCGATGTCCAGAGGCGTGGCTGGGAGGTGAGGCATGGGATGAGGAGCTGGGATGCGGCCGGTAATGGAAGATGGAGGAGGAAGCGACGGCTGCTGCGAGCTGTAGCATTGCTCGGCCATCAATGGAGATCGGAGAGTTCAAGAGGGAGTGAGGGAGACCGAGAGAGAATGAGAGAGCGATGGAGGGGCGGGCGCTCAGGCTTGGTTTTTCCCAAACGGAGGACCGACGTGGCTAGCATGCGAGAGCGAGGCCAGCCACGCGGCGATTTCCTTCAGCGTGCTGTCGGCCACGAAGCTTGTTCAGACGTTTCAAACTGAAGGAAATAATACTACCGCAAAAATACAACTAAAATGTCAATATTCCTCCCTTAATTACTCCTAATCTGCTTAGTTTTGGCACAAACTGTAGTAAACAAAATTGTAGAGCTTCATGAGGTGAACAATATTTCTTTAAGGATCCAGAGCTAACTCGGCCTAGATTGGAAGATATAGAGCTGCGAAGGAGGGCACCTCAAACTGAAATCTGAACTTCGGTTCTAGACCGACTGAAACGGCATTCTTCTCCATGTTCTAATTTCCAAACCGAGCAATGAAAAGCTAAACTAATTACACCCTACAGTAGAGCTATAAGAGTACTACAACATTGCTTACAGGTGCTTGGTAAAATTCCAACCATTTTGCGAGATATAAATCCCCGAAGTGGGGTACCTCGAAACCGTTCGCTGCAGTTCAGTTTGCAAGTTGACTGAAACTCTCATCTTTTCTACCTTATAACTCCTAAACCGTGCACTTATTTAATCAACCATTTTCACCATCAGCTAGATCTACATGAGTACTCCGACTTTGGTTAAAGGAGTTTGGCCAGATTCGAAATGGTTTGCAAACTAAAATTCACCAAAGATAGGTACCCGAAAACGGAAGTCGCGACTTTCAGGCATCCCAGACTTAGCCAATTTTCGAACCCTGAAAATAGCATTGGATTCAATTTCGTGAGCTCGATTTGACCAAGCTAAGTACTGAATTAGCTCTAGGACAGTAAATAAAGTTTGTTCCCCATGATATGTTCTACAACTTTTATTTAAGGATCAAGGTCTCGATTAGCTTGTGTTGCAAGATATAAAGCTCCAAAGTAAGGTACATGAAACTGAAATTCGACCCCAACACTTAGAAATTTTCAGGATGGCTAACAGCAGGGAATTTCTGGGTTGTTAGACATTTTTGGACATGTTGTGCACCTTTTTAAGATTTGTCACCTTTACAACTTTTGTTCCTTATAAAATTTTCTACAACTTTGCTACAGGGTGCACAGCCATACAAAGTTGTTAAGTCACACTTTTGAAATGATCAAATAAAAGTGTTCAGGGTCTATACATGGTCAACCATCACTTAGAAGCACAATTAGGCAAAATGATCAACATGAACATTGTTCCATGATGTGTCCTAAGTGTATTTAAGGTGTTGTAGAGGCCAAACATACCCACCATGCATAGGTTGCACAAACGTGTAGGCCTCACATGCCTTGAAACATAGAACTCAAGTGAAATGCTATAGTTGTTTCATGTGGTTGTTTCAAGATACATGCTACACATGTTCCACTAGGGTGTTCCACATGTGTCCAAGATGTGTTGCACATATTGCATTTGTATGTTGCACAACACTAGTTCCCATGGGACGCAAGGCAAGTTTTAGTTATAATCCAAACAAGCATATAACTTATCATTTCATGTGACTTTTTGATTCCAAACTTCATGAAACTTTTCCAGGGATCAATATAGATAGTTATTGATGTGAGACATGTGAAGATACTTTGATAACAACACCCAAGCATATATCTTTTAATTGAGCCTATATGTAAGCAAGGGTGCAATATCCAAGTTTAGGTTTTGGTTTATTTCCATAGGTTTGACTTTGACATCGTCATCTCCACTAATCTATCATGTTTGAGCTTAAACCCACTACTTAATTAGTGATAAACACCTGGGGTGTTACAGCCCTCCCCCCTTAAAAGAATCGCGTCCCGAGATTCAGAATGGAAGACCTTTTAAGGAAGAGAGTCACGTTGTCTAGATCCCAACATGTGCTATAGCATTCAGCTACTAGGCTTAAACGTCGGTGAACAGTTTTGTCAAAGGCACTTTCTGATACTTACTCTTCATGGTGAAATTTGTCTAAAGAATTTCCTTCATTGACTTCCATGAAGCATCGTTACTTTGGGAGGAATCCAAGATAGCACATACTGCATTCTCAGTGTACGGAGATCATTTGGTCCATGATTGAACCACTCACAGGTATCTGACTCTCTAATGAGCACAACATAGGCCATCTGAACTTGACACTCAACCGAAATATTCAGAAGTCTACTCGTTGAAATGGCTCTATGTTCGCACGGTTTTTGAAAAGCAGTTCTCCACCAAAATGGCTTGAGTACAACCTTCCAAAAGGGTGAGATCATAGGCGACAAATATACTCTGAGGCTATAGGATACTGACTAACCAATAGACAGGTCTATGTTGGTCGTAAATGTTCAATCATGTAGATATCAACTAATGGAAAGCTACTTACTATTCCATGCGTACAGTTCTCTTTATCTGATGACAACACTGTATTATCTGAGTCTGTTGAGGGGTCAGTGAATGTGATAGCTGACTCTGTCGACTTTCTATTTCTGCCAACATCTATCTAAAAGATCCTTTTATCCAAAGAAAACAGTTATTTGGGTTGAATCAGATGCAACCTCTTGGATAAAAACCTTTACAAGGTACCAAAGTATGTCACCATTGGAAAATAATTCCCAAAGAAAGATGTAGCGAGGCCTTAAGGACAACAAAAGTTGTAAACATTCACTAAACCGTGGGGAGTAGTCTGCCACCAAGCGGTTGAGTAAAAATTTCCTTTATGACTTAGTTGCACTGTAAGTTGAGTTGACTTGCAATGTAGCAACTTTGTCAGGCCAACTTTCACCTTGAGGCTTCCTTTTTAGGATCAAACAGCAGACCTAAGATAGGAAATCTGTTGTTGGACACTTCTCAAATTGCTTTCAATATTTCTCAACACTTTGTCCAATAAAGTTATGGACAAACCGTTTGTGGCGCCTAAGGGCACAAGGATGTTGATCGAAACTAGGGCATGCTTTCTCTAATTCTTCACCATAGCTGATTGAACATCTTGCACTATCTGTGTGATTGTCCAAGACGGAATTGACTTGATCACAATGGCTCTAGAAGATAGAATATTACTTAAGTTGTTGGCCAGTTGATTAACTTATTTTTGGTTATTGCTCTGTAAGACATAGCCTTCGTAGCTACCAAAGAGTCGTTACCTAGCTGGAGATCAACCTTCCTATTGGTAACTAATCAGTTGTCTCTCAACACTAAAAAGTTCCAAATCTTCACTCTTGACCACAACAACTGTGGTTGATGCAGAATAGATGGTTGCCATCGAAGTTAGCAAATGCAAAGTTATTCTAGAGATGGTTGATTTCGATTGTAAGGTCATTATGCATACAAAGGTTAAAACTTGCATAATGTGACGATCGGGTCTTATCCAACAGATGACTTGTCCAACAGTAAATGCGGTGTGTCCTTTTTATCCATTAGAGATGAGAAACGTTGCTCCCTAGATAGTGGTCGTCAATACTTGGGACAACTAAGTAGAGTCACATGTCTACCACTTCTTGCGGTCTGTTAATGTTTATGTCGGTGACCTGTTCTTCAAAGGTTATCCTCTTAGCAACTTCAGGAGTAAGCTCTACTACTTTCGGTCTAAGATGTGGATCTTACGATATGATATGGACAGATAATCAAGAAAAGGAACACGGGAAATAACACCCTGACTGTCGTTTCATAGTGGATCATGACTAGAAACCGTGATACCAGCGCGTGCCAAGCAGCCAGCCATGTGTCTGCAGCCACAGGAGGCCCTTGGTCTCGTCGTGGCACCATCAGTGGCTACTCATAACACCATTACTAAACGCACAATGAAAGTGAAATTTCAAGTGGCACCAATGGGCTGTAAGAGCAAGCGCCATACAAGGAGGGATAGCAAGCAAAGGTAGTCACAAGGTTTAAAATCAATACGAAAATGATCCGAAGATCAAAATATAGCACAAGAGAACATCACACAATTGCCCAGGATAACTGAGCAAAAGACTCTTGCTTAAATTCTACGTACAACTTGCGCCCACCGAGATGAGTTCTAAATAAAAGATTAATAGGAGATTCATTCATGTTGGGCAACAACATGAGATCAAGACTGAGAAACATCTCGAGACTGAGAAGGTTGGGGACAGATTAACCAACTTTTAAGGGCAAAAACCGACACGTAGTCATAGATTGAGTTGATAAGGTAGATGCATGAATTTGCAAGCACACGATTTAGAGGCCATAGCAGGGATACATTGCGTCATACTAGCTAACCTTTGGGAGAGGTAACCGGAAGGTCCAACATGGATTTGGGTACGGTCTCCACAATTGGCAACGTACGAACCATGGTCAAAGGCTAGCGTTGATGAAAGTTAACTTGGTTGGTCAGTCGACAAGGGTCTTCACAAAAATAGTTGCAAAACATCCGCGGCTTATGCAAACATATAGGATAACTAAACTTTGGACTTTCGGTTAAGCAAAGGCATGGATACAAACATTCAAGGGCTAACCACCAAGTCTACAGGCTCAGGCTCCTAAGAGAGAAAACCTAATTGAAGACAACAACCATATAATTACATAACGTGAACGTTGTTCTAGGATAAAGCTATTCGACACTCGTATGCTCACCGAAGACAATTGAAGTGACAACTAGGGCACTACCTAGATAACAAGCATCCATACAACATCATAGTCAAGCAGACATTTGAGAAAATTCAAACGAATGGGCTTAAGCAACCAATACAAAGCACAAGGCTCACCCAAAATAAGCATTTATCTAAAGCAAGAACTAACTACGAGTTTAGCCTAAGACAAATGCTACTTAAGGTAGCCAACTTAGCATGTGCATAGAATCTGGACAGCAACGCAGTAGTTACTTGTTTCAACCATAACTGAGGCTATAGACATCCCACAAAGGTGATCCTAGACTTTCTAGAAAGTTTAGGAAGATTACTACACTTTAATTATTCATACCAAAAGCTAAATCATAGGTTAACATGACCAAAAATGCTAATGTTTCCGATCTGTACCAATAAGGACAAAAAATTTGACAAGAACTTCGAAAATGCGTAACTGGAGTTCTAGAGACCCAACAAGGCTGACCCTTAACTTTATGTAAAGCTTATTAAGTTGTCTATAACTTTCTTAATATCATATTAAGATGATTCTATAGCTAACAAGGCCAAACAAGATAATGAAGACATCTCTGCCCAGATTTGGACAGATTCTGTCATTTTCCTTTGCAAGCTCATAACTAGAGATTTAGACCACCCCAATTAGTGCTATAGGACATTTTGGAAAGCTTAGAAAAAGTACTACACTTCTTCTATTATCTCCAAGACATGATTCCATAAGCACATAGGTCAAATAAAGCAAACATTCAGATCTGTTCTGAACATGAGCAGATTCTGATAACAAACTTCTAAAATTTATAACTCTCAAACCATAAGACCTAGGGTCATGAAATTTTAGGACAAGCTAGAAAAGTAAGTTAGCTACAACTTTGGTATTCTCCATAACTACAGAAAACACCATTATGATCATGAAAGCGTCCCTACAACAGAATCGTTCTAGCAGCCAAAGTCCAACAAGCAAAACAAAGCTTGCCTTTGTTCTACTTAACAAGAGAGCACACAAACATGTCATCCTAGTAGCTCTAAATTTTGTTACCTTAGACCAACACCAATTTAATTCATTCATGAGAATCCACAATTACTTACGTGAGGTCTACAGCATTAGCAAATGCTTGTATGAACAACATATCCACCACTTGGCTAAACTAAAGGGCATTTATAGGTTCAAGCAGGTAACCATAATTATTTCTAGCAAGGCTAAACATGCATTTTTTTCAAACAACATGGAGTAAGGCATTCTTGTTTTACTCCACATAAGAAAGATAGTGCACCACATCAATCACAAGTTACTCACTATAGAACAAGGATGAGAGGAGCATAGCTATGCATAGGGGCAACAATCATGAAGATGCATGTTTCGTCCTATTCGTCCTCACAAGATTGCCAACCTAAGGTGGCAATCACGTTCTATGTCGGTGGCATAACACGCACTCTCTCGATATATAGCTAGTCGTCAACTACATTCGACTTACGCATTCGTGGTTAGCGTACCTGCAGAAAATTTTCATTGCAGCCCAACATTTCCCAATATAGCACACAATGAAAACAGAAAGGTGAAATTCTAAGCACTCCCATATACATATACCCCTGTATACGTACATGTAGTACCAAAACTACCCGAATCATTCGACACCCACAATTAAGTACCTTCATATATACATGTGTGTAACATGTAAATAATCCAGTAACCAAAACTAGCTCTCCCCTAGACCACAGTTTGTACGGTCATGCTCTCACAACTCACACTTACCTGAGCGTAGGTGCGATGTTGCATAAAAGTAAACTAGCGACATATATGATTATCTCATATATGAAGGCTACCACCAATCTAACACACCGGGTAGCATAGTGTGGGAGAGTCTTCACACATACATACCTTGGCCTGGGCGTAGATGCATAAATGAAAAACCCCCAAGTTAGTACTTATATAAGCCACCTAATAATCCTTATATGGGCATAAGGAAATTGACCACTGGCATATTAGGTTTAGAATTCAGATTTCACAAACCTATATATAGCTATAAGTTGATAAAACTGATTTTATAAAACAAAACCTTTGTTTTAAATACACATACGACAAGTTTAATGTTGAATCTTGCTCCGATGCCAGCTGTAACGGAACCGCCCAAATTATAAGAGCACAAGTACAAAAACAATCACCGAAGTGATTGTTTTCTCGCACTTGAGCCCATATAACTCCGGTAGTCCAATGAAATCGCGAGGGATTTCAAACCAACCAACATACAAGCCAAGATCGTAGTGATTCAACATAACAAGTCACATGTTACAACCATTTCACAAGTAGTTTAATATACATCGGAGTTCAACATAGTTATTACAACTTAAGTTCAAAAGTAGCGGAAGCAAAGTAATTTGAAACTAACATTAATCTTATTTCAAATACATGCCAGTACCACAGTCGACTTCCAACAAAAGCATTAGAGAGAAGATAACTCAGAAGGATCATGCCCGTGATCACACTCCGCCACTAAGGCAGGAGTCAACCAACTCTTGCAGTCGCCAAGATACGGCACAACCTGCAACAAGTGGGGATAAAACCCTGAGTACGAGAAGGTACTCAGCTAGACTTACCCGTCATAAACCAGAAATAAGGTGACACCAAGGATCATGCAAGGCTGATATAAGGTGGGCTAGCTTGACAACATTTTGCATAAAAGCTTATTATGGATAAGTAATCATTAATGCTTAAGCATCAAGTTAATTATCATTAACATGTCATCTATATTATAACCTATACTAGAGCACTCACTTTATTAGGAGCAAACAATATTAACCATAGCAGGTATAAATTGAGGCAACCTTTCCATCGTTATCCAATTAACCATCCGTTCAATTTAATGGAATCTACGTTGCCGCTGCTCAAGTCAAGTGCTCACTAACCGGGAGCGACGGCGATTCGAATCGAATTCCTATCCAGCTGGAGGGGTATTTCTAACACTCACCGTGCAGACCCCTGCCAGGGTCGCACAGGCCACCTTTTCATATGATTCAGGAATCGCGGGTCCGAATGATGTCGCGACCCCAAGGGCGACACTCTGCCAGGTGATAGGGACTCTAACCCCCCCTTGGTCTCACGCCAATGTCCCCAAGCACATCCTTTCTCTCCTCCAAGAAGCAACCTACCATTCGATTCCCGGCCTGAACCATATTACTCGGCTTCGCGGTCGGAACGACTTATCCGGCCAACTAAGTGTTAGACTGCGTTCAACATGACTCAAGGACGTACAGCGAATCGGTCCTTAAACGACTCAGACGGGGATAGATCCACACCCAAGACCTCCATGCCTTGTTGCTTCACTATCGTCATCCCGCCCAGTCTCATTTCATTTTATTAACACATGGTTCCATTCCACGATAGCAAATATAGCCAACCGTGCCATATATGAATATCCCTACATCTCGCAGGTGACAGGAAATCACCTGACTTCTACTGCTTAAAGCAGGGCTAAGCATCTACTCGATCCGAGTCTATGTAGGATTCAGGGATTCATATATTTGGACAAGGAATGATATAATGCAGCAAGGGTTTCCAACCAACTCCTACCACTTAATGCAACAATACTTATAACATATATATAATTAATTGCTTTGAAGATAGGAGGCTTATAATGCTCCGGGGCTTGCCTGGGGTCCGACTCAAGTTAGAGTATGTCAGATGAAGTCACGTGGCGAGCAACCTCCAATCTACCACTTGGCCGGTCCTTCTATCTTCGGGATAGATTAGATCCACCAAACACCGTCTTCGGGTTTGGCTCCAACGCCACATCACGTCCTTCACGTTTTTCAGCTAGCGTACCTAAATGAGGTGCAAGATGCAAGTGTATGAATATATGGGAATGCAATAGATGATGCATCACACACTAAACAAGGCAAGTACAAGGTTACGCTAAATACACATAAGCACTTTACATCGCTCAAATAAACATCACACCACCTATTATGCTAAGATAGCAAGGGAAGCAATACCAAACATAACTCAAAATTTACAAAGCCTCAGGTGTAGTAACTTCATCACCATGGACATGAATCGCACTTAATAACAACAAAGCAAAGTAATCAAGCATCTATGTATTTTCAACAATTCTAGACATACATGCAGTAGCTGAGTAAATCAATCATATCTGGAGTTCTACAAATCCAAATGACTTGCAAGAAGACATTATAGAAAGCTTATGAAATTGTCTACAATTCATTTAATACCACCTAAGCCTGATTCCCAAGTTTAATAGGTCTAAAAGATGAAACTACAGAATCTGGTCTGCCCTAAACAGAGAGCAACCAAATCTGGGACCTGACTTTAAACATCTATAACTCAAAAACTACATGACCAAATGATACCAAATTTTAACAGCAGCTAGATACATGAATTATCTACAACTTTCGTATAAACAAGTTTCACAACAGGGCAAATTATCATGAAGAACTTTGCTAAGTTCCCAGATCTGTCCAGAAACTTCATTTGCAAGAAATAATTATTAACTTATGTTGCAAACATATAATTGGACAAAACCAACTTTACTAACATGTCACACATGACTAATGAACACTAGAAAACATAGTGTCCATTCCTAAATAAATTCTTTTAATGCATTTTCTTAATTTATTTAGATAATTAGGTGGAATTATGAACACCTATCAAAAGTGCACAATAAATTCTACAAAAATTACAGTGGCCTACATATGCTCCCAATAGTTTACTGTACAAATTTCAAACCATTTGGACATATATATCAACCTCTATGAAAAAGACAAATGGCTATTGCAACAATTCATGTGAGAGCAAGATGAATCAATAACTCACTCATACTACAACTAAAATTCATGAAATTTTTACCACACATCAAACATCACATGAGTAGCATTCCACAAAAATTTCACTTCATTTGGAGCCCTAAATTTGCATTTAAGAAAATGACAAATACAACTAGCATTGAAAACCTAATCTGAAAAATCCATTTTTACAGCAAAAATATGAAACTAAAACATGCCATATTATAGATCCACTGCATAGATAATTTCACAAGGATTCCAAAAAGTCCACATTTGCTATTTTACGAATTTCCTATGAATTACTATGAATTTCCAAAGTTCAGCAATTTTTCTGCAAAATAATTACCAATCAGTCCTTACGACACTATTCATATGAGTCTTGGCTTCGCATCTGGACCCCTACCTTTAGTCAAATTGTTGCACGAGGCCCCTGACGAGAATTTCAGCAGGGGGTCGTCGGGGCTTCGCCATTCCGGCCGGTAGGAGCAATGCCGACGATGGGGAAATGGATGGGGAGCAAGAGGAGGCCGACACGCACCCGTGGGTGGCCACGGCTCGTCTCGAGGTGGCCCGAGGAGGCGGGGCCACGCGGAGCAGCGGCTCACCGGCGGCAGCTCCGACGGTGGACTGCTCCGACGACCGAGGAAGGTGGGAAAACGGTGCGTTGGGTTCGTGGGAGGGTGGCGACGGTGCTGGGGTGCATGGCTCGGGCCGAGGCGGTAGAGCCGGAGGTGGTGGCCAGCAGTTGCCTGGTCGCAGCAGTACGCAGTGATGACAGCGATGGTGCCCATGCGGTGGCCTGTTGCAGGCGGTCTTGGGCACGGCGATGTCCAGAGGCGTGGCTGGGTGGTGAGGCATGGGATGAGGAGCTGGGATGCGGCCGGTAATGGAAGATGGAGGAGGAAGCGACGGCTGCTGCGAGCTGTAGCATTGCTCGGCCATCAATGGAGATAGGAGAGTTCAAGAGGGAGTGAGGGAGACCGAGAGAGAATGAGAGAGCGATGGAGGGGCGGGCGCTCAGGCTTGGTTTTTCCCAAACGGAGGACCGACGTGGCTAGCATGCGAGAGCGAGGCCAGCCACGCGGCGATTTCCTTCAGCGTGCTGTCGGCCACGAAGCTTGTTCAGACGTTTCAAACTGAAGGAAATAATACTACCGCAAAAATACAACTAAAATGTCAATATTCCTCCCTTAATTACTCCTAATCTGCTTAGTTTTGGCACAAACTGTAGTAAACAAAATTGTAGAGCTTCATGAGGTGAACAATATTTCTTTAAGGATCCAGAGCTAACTCGGCCTAGATTGGAAGATATAGAGCTGCGAAGGAGGGCACCTCAAACTGAAATCTGAACTTCGGTTCTAGACCGACTGAAACGGCATTCTTCTCCATGTTCTAATTTCCAAACCGAGCAATGAAAAGCTAAACTAATTACACCCTACAGTAGAGCTATAAGAGTACTACAACATTGCTTACAGGTGCTTGGTAAAATTCCAACCATTTTGCGAGATATAAATCCCCGAAGTGGGGTACCTCGAAACCGTTCGCTGCAGTTCAGTTTGCAAGTTGACTGAAACTCTCATCTTTTCTACCTTATAACTCCTAAACCGTGCACTTATTTAATCAACCATTTTCACCATCAGCTAGATCTACATGAGTACTCCGACTTTGGTTAAAGGAGTTTGGCCAGATTCGAAATGGTTTGCAAACTAAAATTCACCAAAGATAGGTACCCGAAAACGGAAGTCGCGACTTTCAGGCATCCCAGACTTAGCCAATTTTCGAACCCTGAAAATAGCATTGGATTCAATTTCGTGAGCTCGATTTGACCAAGCTAAGTACTGAATTAGCTCTAGGACAGTAAATAAAGTTTGTTCCCCATGATATGTTCTACAACTTTTATTTAAGGATCAAGGTCTCGATTAGCTTGTGTTGCAAGATATAAAGCTCCAAAGTAAGGTACATGAAACTGAAATTTGACCCCAACACTTAGAAATTTTCAGGATGGCTAACAGCAGGGAATTTCTGGGTTGTTAGACATTTTTGGACATGTTGTGCACCTTTTTAAGATTTGTCACCTTTACAACTTTTGTTCCTTATAAAATTTTCTACAACTTTGCTACAGGGTGCACAGCCATACAAAGTTGTTAAGTCACACTTTTGAAATGATCAAATAAAAGTGTTCAGGGTCTATACATGGTCAACCATCACTTAGAAGCACAATTAGGCAAAATGATCAACATGAACATTGTTCCATGATGTGTCCTAAGTGTATTTAAGGTGTTGTAGAGGCCAAACATACCCACCATGCATAGGTTGCACAAACGTGTAGGCCTCACATGCCTTGAAACATAGAACTCAAGTGAAATGCTATAGTTGTTTCATGTGGTTGTTTCAAGATACATGCTACACATGTTCCACTAGGGTGTTCCACATGTGTCCAAGATGTGTTGCACATATTGCATTTGTATGTTGCACAACACTAGTTCCCATGGGACGCAAGGCAAGTTTTAGTTATAATCCAAACAAGCATATAACTTATCATTTCATGTGACTTTTTGATTCCAAACTTCATGAAACTTTTCCAGGGATCAATATAGATAGTTATTGATGTGAGACATGTGAAGATACTTTGATAACAACACCCAAGCATATATCTTTTAATTGAGCCTATATGTAAGCAAGGGTGCAATATCCAAGTTTAGGTTTTGGTTTATTTCCATAGGTTTGACTTTGACATCGTCATCTCCACTAATCTATCATGTTTGAGCTTAAACCCACTACTTAATTAGTGATAAACACCTGGGTTGTTACAGTACGCCGGCCATGGCCCCACCCGTCAGGCCACCAGGTCTTCAAGGTCGCCACGACGCCGACCTCCGCCCTCACTCGCGCCACAGTCTCCTCTCTCTCGCTCTCTCCTCGCCCGGGCAGAACAACCGAGCGCCATTGCCACCTCCACTTCGGTGAGCTCGCGCGCGCTCCCCACCACACTGCTGCCCACAAAAACTCGTCCACAGCTCCGCCTTGAAGCCCTCTACCTCATCGTCCGCTCCACGCAGCCAGCCGAGCCTCGATAGGGTCGCATTTCCGTTTCCCGCCACCGCGGTGCCTCGCCGGCGTCCCTCCGCACGACGGCTCTCCATGGCCAGGGGTCTCTGGGCGTCTCCGTCGCCTGCTAGTGGGCGGGTTAGGGTCGAGGTAGAGTGGGGATGCTCACCGAGGGTTAGGGTTAGGACGTCGGGCTCGCCGATGGCGAGATGCGCCACCACCATCCCGGTGGTCCGCCATGCACGACGGCGAGCACCCTTCCCTTGCTCTGCCACCCGGTTCTTGCCACCAATCGATGTAGCTCGATGACGTGGTCATGCTCGTCCACTCAATTTCGCCAGCCGGCTCACCGACGGCAAGCTCCGGCGACCACAGCTCATCCCCGTCCGCCTCTCTCTCTGTCGGGTGGACCCCGTCTGTCAGGTGCGCGTGGGCGGGAGACCGTCGCGGGCCGCGTGTGCGAGTGGGCCGCGTCGACCGGGTCAATGTTGACGGTCCTTAAGTACCAAATATAGTTATTAAATAAATAAAGAAAAGGATCCAAATGCAACCAACACCTAGACTTAGGGTTTTATCTGACAGAATTCCATGAGTTTTGGTGTTTGTCTGTTTCTGCAGGGGGTTATCAGAAAATACGGAGGAAAGGCCCACACGTCGGGTTTACATAGAGATAATAACGTGTTCACCGATTTTCTATCATCTAGAAGACTCCAGAAGCCACGAGATCGAACGGGAGGCCGAACGGGCCCGGAGGCAGGGCGCCCGCCCTGCTCCCTAGGGCGCCCGCCCTGGCCTGAGAGCCAATCAGGCTCCGTCTCGCGGATTATGCTCCACCGACCTAAGGGATCAAGGAAAACCGTGCGATTAATGTCGGTTTGATCCGACGGCCCACGTTCACTTGAGGGGGCTATATAAGCAGGACCTCTGGCCCCTGGAGGAGGCACTCCCTCATTCTCAATTCCTCAAACCCTAATCTCAGGAGGAGAGTCTCTGATCAAGCCCTAGAGCCACCACATCAACTAGATCTCTAGTATAGCATAGCTACATAGGATTAGAACTAGAAGGAGTCAATCTTCGATTGGTTTCCAGATCTGTCAAGAGGATTCTTGGTAATTCCTTTACTGTTCTTCATTGTTCATCTTTGTTCTTCAATATTATGAATACAACTTTGTTCTATTTCAATATATTGATTATGACTATGCTCTACTTGTTTATGTTTGCGATTATATTGTTCTTAGTTTATCGTAGTTATACGCTTGGCTTAGTTAGATTAGAATTATATACATGTTTAGGATCGTATAGCGTTTATCCATCGGATCCATGGGTAAATGATAAATATTGTGTAGGCGTGGTCCTTAGACCATATTTATCTGCGATTGCACCTTATATGCCGGATCGTGGGGTGGTCCGCGATGGTGACAGCTTCGTTGGTTCTTATATAGTCCCCCTCCCGTGTGTAAGGCAGGCAGAGCAACATTATTACGGGGGAGTGATTGCTATGTTTCTCATCTTCCTTGATAATATCACTATGCATGGGCGTAGTCCTTTCTCGCAATGATTGCCAAGTGTACTTGCACTAACTATGATATGCTAGACTTTATAGTTAAGAATAACTTAGGAAATATCCTTGTAGTTCGTCCTAATACCATGCTAATGACTTGCTAGAATATCTGTTGAGGTGCTTATCATTATTATATGTGGCTAGCTGATCAGATTAATTATCTTTGTCACCATTCATACTTTATCTATATTTTATGTGACACTTACCCCTGTATGCAAGAGATAGATGAATGCTCTCACTTATACATGCAATGATTGATACTCATTCCTATATTCCATTCCATAATCAACATTGATGTTAGTAATCCCTTCTCAGTGGTAAAAATATAAATAACGATACCTGGAATACTTCCTGGTTAAAATGCTACATCGGTATTAATCTGTGCGCTTGCAGATCTTATTTATTATTTATTTAGAAGATCAGTTGCATATTTCAATACCGCGTCTCTCATGTCATGCTGGGGATGACAACTTGGCTTAAGTGGCATGAGGGATAGGTTCGGCATTTTTGGCGCCGTTATCAGAATTAGAAAACTAAGTCTACTTTTGGTAATGACGTTAAGAATGCCCAACAGTCAACTGCACGTGTTATAACGGGCCGTGTTTGGGTAGCCGGCCCAGTAGCGAAATGGGATTTTAGTTTTTGTTTTTCCTTTTATATTGTCACAGATTTTAGACGAGGTTTAGGAAATTTATATCTAGGGTTTTACTTGCTCAAAAATTATGATTTAAATCTTGTTGGGCTCTGCATTAAGTGTAGTATTTAATAAAAATATAAAATAGGTATGTGATGTTTATTTTTTAGAAGGATTAATTAGGGTTTTGAAATGTGTCTTAAATTAGATACAAAATTGTTAAATGAATAACTGGAGTTGTGTTGTCCCAAAAATTGTGAAAATTGGTGGAAAGGTTATTTTATGCATGTATTAGCTCTGGTAAAAATTTGGGTACTAGTGCTTAGGTATTTTTCAAGTTATGATGATATCATGATTATGTTAAGAAATACTTGAATGAATTTTAGTAATTTTTCTACATGTGCAATGTTCATATAAATTTGTGGAGAGTGTTCTGGTACCCTAAAGTGTTTAAGAAAAATAAGAATTCTATTGTTTGATACTTTTCAATGTGATTTGTTATTTATGAAAAAATCAACCTTTTTTGGCTTGTGAATTTTGTGTAGGGAGTTTCTGTGAATAACTTTAGTTCAAATTTTTACAGTAGCCTCTTTTTAGGTCAGAGAGTCTCCTGTAATTTTTGTAGAATTTTATGAGCAGTTTACATATAGGTTTAATTTTCCACTTAATTAATTAAGTAAATTAAGAAAGGGGTGAAAATAAATGTTCTAGGTTGGCACACCTTACTTTCTGGTGTTTTTATGACATGTGTGAACTACTGGTATCATTAGTTTAGTCATAGAGGAAGTTTGACACATAAAGAAATATTTAATCTTCATATTTCTAGGTTTTTCTGGACAGCTAATAGCATTTGTGGATTTGACTCTTAATAAAAGTGTTTGCTGGAAAACTTGTGAATAACAAAGTGGTAGTAAATTTGATAAGCTAGCTTGTGTCAAAATTTGGGGGCATTTGGCTTAGTAGTCTAGGAGTTATTGCTGTTTTAGGTGACTGTCCAGAAATGGCTGCTCTCTGTTTGGAGAGGACAGATTTCTGGAACTCTGGAAATTCGACCAGGAAAACTTAGGAATTAAATGTTGAAGTCTGAAAATGATTTGTAGAGCATTTTATAAGCTTTTTAGATTGTCTTGGATCATATCTTTTGGAATTAGAAATCTCCAATTATGATAGAAACATTTAGCTACTGTCCAGAATGTTCTGCTTTGATATTTTGTGCTTGGATGTGGTAACTTAAGTAAAGTTGTTCTTGTGATTGTTAGGTGTTAGGGCTTTAACAGAGGAGGAACAACTATACCTTAGGTTGAGTAGATTAGGTGAGTACTTCTCTACCGGAGAGGAAATTTGTACTTAATAATTGAAGTGATTTGAATAGAGCTTTAGGAGTGGTTGTAATGCATTTCATCCCGAGCATGCTGCATCCTTCATTATGCATCCATGAAATTTATTATGCACTCATGCAAATAGATGTTCCGGAGGGGTGACTCTTCTCGAGTTCGAGGGAGCGATCCCGGAGGAGATCCAGGAGCAGCCAGGGGAGCCCGAAGAAGCAGTCAGCGAAGAAGGCGCCACTGAGGATTTGCCGGAGTGCCCAGATCACCGGCCGTCCACCTTTCTGAAAGGCAAGCCCCGGTGCATGCTGACTCTATTGTTTTATAAATCAATCTTGAGTACTTTTACTTGTTTACTGCATTAAGTTGTAGGAGTTGTGTGAAAACACTTGCTGCATTATACCTATCCTTGTCTAGATATCGTACTTAATCCTAAATTAGGTTTAGGCACGTGTCAATGCTTAGCCCTGCATAGTCCGGTAGAAGTCGGGTGATTTCCGGTCATCCGCAAGATGTAGGAATGGGTCACGAGTGGCTATATGGCTATCGTGGATGGAATCATGCCTTAAAATGATATTGAGACCGGGCAGGAGTTCGATAGTACAGCCGCAAGACACTTCACGTCTTGGGTGTGGAGCTATGCCCGTCTGAGTCGTTTAAGGACCGATTCGATGTACGTCCTTGAGTCATGTTGAACGCAGTCTAACACTTAGTTGGCCGGATAAGTCGTTCCGACCGCGAAGTCGAGTAGTATGGTTCAGGCCGGGAATCGAATGGTAGGTTGCATCTTGGAGGAGAGAAAGGATGTGCTTGGGGATATTGGCGTGAGACCAAGGGGGGTTAGAGTCCCTATCACCTGGCAGAGTGTCGCCCTTGGGGATGCGACATCATTCGGACCCGTGATTCCTGAACTGTACGAAAGGTGACTTGAGCAGCCCTCGCCAGGCGTGACTCGGTGAGTGTTAGAAATACCCCTCCAGCTGGATAGGAATTCGATTCGAATCGCCGTCGCTCCCGGTTAGTGAGCACTTGACTTGAGCAGCGGCAACATAGATCTCATTAAATTGAACAGATGGTTAAGTGAATAATACAATGTTGCCGTAATTTATACCTGCTATGGATATAATGATATTACTTGTTTGATTATAATCAAGTGCATGTTTAGTACAGGTGCTAAGATAGATGACAAGTGAATGCTAAAAATAACTGCTAGTACAGGTTGAAAGAGTTTCAACTACTTATGCCTTTCTGCAAAATGTGATGTCAGCTAGCCGACTTATGAAAGCCTTGCATAATCCTTGGTGTCATCTTATTTCTGGTTTTTGACGGGTAAGTCTAGCTGAGTACATTCCAGTACTCAGGGTTTATTGCCTCCTGTTGCAGATGATATGCTTTACCAAGGCTTCTGCAAGACCTGTCTCCACCCTACAGGTGACGAAGACTAGATCACTTGGGCGTGATCATCCGTTATGTACTTTCCTTAATGCTTTTGCGGGATGTTGATCAGTAAGACTGGCAGTAGTATTTGAACAACTGGTGTGTGTTATGCTTCCGCTACTTTATGAACTTGGTTTGTAATAATTTGCGACTCCGGGTGTGTAAGTGGATTTCGGAACTACTTGTGAAATGTAACGTGTGATGTGTTGTGTTGAATGATGCGATCTTGGTTGTAAGCAAGTTAGTTTGAAATCCTTCGTGGTTTCAATTGACTACCGGGATTATATGGGCTCAAGTTCGAAAATTTGAGCGCTTCGGTGCTTGTTTTTGTACTTGTGCTATTATAATTTGGTCGGTTCTGTTACAGCTGGTACCGGAGCATAATTCAACATTAAACACATCGTACGAGTATTTAAAAACCAAAGTATTTGTTTATGAAAAGGGTTAAAACTCTGAAAATTATTTTATAGGTATGCCAGTGATCACATCCCTTAGCCCAAATAAGGACTCTTAGGTGGTTTATTAAAAAGACTAACTTGGGGGCCTTGTTTGTTTTTGTTTCGTCGTCTATACGACATGATATTGTATGGATGCCATCCACTTGGGTGGTAATGCATGGATCATATACCTCGACGCTCTGGTAAGTGTGAGTTGTGAGAGCATGATCGTCCAACCGGCGATCTAGGGGAGAGTAGTTTTGGTTACTTGCATACTTACATGTTCAAACCATGTAATTATGGAAGTACTTAATTGTGGGAATATCTATCGGGTAGCTTTGATACTGAAGTATATACATCGGGTATGTGTATATGGAAAGTATTTAGTTTACTACTTTCTTGCGTGCTTATTTTGGGAAACTGTTGGGCTGAAATGAGATTTTCTGCAGGTACACTAACAGCGTAACGAGTAGACTGATAGTTTCGCTTATATGAGAGAACGTATGTATGCCACCGCCTAGCGTTAGAAAAATTAGGTTTCTACTAAGGTGAGAGGGCGTACGGAACGTGCATGCATCATGTTTAATTATATCATACATGTCATTTTACTCCCTCCTTAAAAATTTAAATAGTCCCGACTAAATTAAATTTCGTATCCCCTAAATTATCCTCACTTTAAGTCATATCTTGTTGCTACAGATGGCACACACTAAGAGGACCGCTCGCATGTCAACCGAAGGCAGGGCCCCTCGCCACCAGCTCGCTCCACGTGAGCCCCGCCCTGAGCCCACCGAGGTGGAAAGGTTGAGGGCTGAGTTGGCTGAGGTGACTGCCGCTAGAAATGCGGCGCAACAACAACTGGAGCAAGTGATCCATGACCGAGATCAGGAAATACTTGCGGTCCAGAGGTTGACAGTAGCCAATCGCAACTGTCAACGCATGCTGGTCCATGTGATGAACCAGAGGGATGAAGCTTGGCACAAGGAGAACATCCTGAGAGCTCGTCAGGTGGAGCTTGAGCAACAGTTGGAGAATGCAGAAGAATACAATGACAATCTTCATGAAGAAGTGCACCGCCTGAACAACCAGCTCAATCCTCTGCTGCCTCAGGACAATAACGAGGATGAGGAGATGGGCTCTGGAGTCTTCATGGCTGAAGATGAGGATGACGTGGAGGTCAATGGGCCACAGAATGCCCCACCAGAAGAAGAAGAAGAAGAGGATGAGGAGTTAGAGCCTGCTAGCGACGAGGATGGCGGGGAGATCCTCGACACCGACTCCGAGGACGATGCTTAGTGTAGTCATCACGTAGCTATGATGTTAGACTCATCTTTTGTGCCCTCCATGTGTTGGAGTGAGGCTTTGTAATAACTTGGCTTTTGGGATGTAATGTCGAACCCTATGTTCTCCTGGATGTTTAGTTTGAACCTGTTAATTTCGATCATAAATGGATGTCTTATTGTGTGGCGTTCGATGATGGTGTCACGATTAGCACCCTTCGGTGCCGCGACGAAACCGAGGGCCTCCTGTGGCGCGCGACATAAGGCTGTGCTGCTTGGCACGCGCTGGTATCGAGGTGGCTAGTCATGATCCACCATGGAACTCTACCGTTGAGAAGTGTCTTTGTGGTCAGTTTGTAGTAGCCTTTCTCATTCGGTTAGAAGTTTGGATCGAATCCGAGCACCTGTACGTAAGGACAAAAGTCACGTTGAGATTAAAGTAAACGGTTCAATCACAGCTATGCTCCCTGTGGGTGAGCCTTTAATAAATTTCACCTTTTATCATAATACATCTTGTTGGATGCCCCTCGCATGATTGTGTCAATTGATACGCTTGAATGGATTGTGCGGTTGTGATGAATTATTGTGCCCTGATTATTTGCGAAGTCATTTTAATGAAGTCAGTTTGACATCTTTATAATAATTCATCTATAAATTTCCCACATCGTCAGTGCTCATTGGCTATGCATTTTGCAGATGTCGTACAACCTCCGTCGGGGTCGTGGCGTGGAGGATGAGGAACAGCCACCCCCTCCGCCACCACCCACCTCGGCTGAGCTGATGTAGACCGTGGTGGAAGGTCAGCGCATGTTGGCAGACGCTATGCGCCAACTCGCCAACCAGGAGGCTCGACATGGCCGCCAGGGCCCGAAACCAAATCAATATAGTGATTTCAAGGATTTTCTTGACACAAAGCCCCCGCTCTTTAAGGAGGCGGAGGAACCACTACAAGCTGACGAGTGGCTAAACACTATTGAGCAGAAGTTTCGTCTGCTTCGCTTGACTGATGAGCTAAAGACTGAATATGCTTCCCATCAACTGCACGGTCCAGCAGGTATTTGGTGGAGCCACTACCGTTCCACATTGCCTCCAAATGTCCCAATTGCTTGGGACCAGTTCAAAGCAGCGTTCCGCAGGAATTATATTCCTCCAGGTCTTATGGCTATCAAGCACACAGAATTCATGAGGCTGTCCTAGGGAAATAAAAGTTTGACTGAATATCTGCAATCTTTTAATAATCTGGCAAGGTATGCAACAGAGTTTGTGGATACCGATGCTAAGAAAATTGCTAGCTTTAAACGTGGCCTCGGCCCAAAGCTGATGAAGACCATGGGCACTCGCAAGTGTACTACCTTCAATGATTTTATCAGTGATGCTTTGACTCAAGAAAACAATAATGCTATTTATACTGCTTCTAAGAGCCATAAGAGGGCCCTTGAGGCGAGTGCTTCGCAGTCCCGGACTCCAGCTGCACCGAGGGCTTCCCCTCGCCCACCTGCCCCGAATGCTAAGTTCCATCCATCGCAGAAGAAGTCTACCACTAAGACTGGGTTTCGCAAGGCATACACAGTAGCTCTGCCAAAGGGTAATTCTGGTCAGAGCAGCTCTAGTGTCCCTCCCAGCAACATGCCTTGCTGGAACTGCAACAAGCCAGGCCATTGGTCTAGGAACTGTCCTTATCCTAAGAAGAATGTCAATCAAGGTGGCCGTCAGGGGCATGCTCATTATAACAGTATTGAGGAAATCCCATCTGGTGAGGTTGTCACTGCTGGTAAGTTCCTAGTTGACCAACATTCTGCAGTGGTACTATTTGATTCAGGTGCTTCGCATTCCTTTATCAGTCCTAAGTTTGCATCAAAGTTTGCACACAAATTACATACTGTTGAAGGTGGGGGTTATTGCATTAGTGCAGCAAGTGGGAATATTTCCACAAATCAAGTAGTGAGGAATCTAGAATTTAAAATAGAAGGGCGAAAGTACTCGCTTGCCTTAGTGGTTTTGCCTGGATTGGCATAGATGTTATTTTGGGCATGAATTGGATGAGTCAGAATGGGGTACTCATTGATATATCCACCCGGGTAGTTATGCTCAGAGATCCTACTGATCAAAAGGGTTTTCTAGTGCAACTTCCCAGAAAAATTGATTTGTCTGGTGAAGTTCATGCGGTGCAAGCAAAGGCGTTAGCTGAAATTCCCATAGTGAGTGAGTTTCCTGACGTTTTTCCCTATGATTTGCCGGGGCTCCCTCCGGATCGGGATGTGGAATATAAAATGGAGCTATTGGCTGGCACGGCACCCATCTCTAGGAGACCTTATAGGATGCCTCCGAATGAGCTAGCTGAACTTAATGTGCAGTTGAATGAATTTTTGAAGAAGGGGCTGATTCGTCCTTGTTCGTCTCCGTGGGGATGCCCTGCTATCTTTGTGAAGAAGGACTAGTCGTTGCAGATGTGTGTAGATTATAGGCCTCTGAATGCAGTCACTGTCAAAAATAAGTATACTCTACCACGCATCGATATCTTGTTCGATCAGTTGTCTAAAGCTAAGGTCTTTTCCAAGATTGATCTGAGGTCTGGTTACCATCAAATTAAAATCCTTCCTGAAGATATTCCCAAAACAGCTTTTTCGACAAGATACGGTCTTTATGAGTATCTTGTTATGTCTTTCGGCCTGACTAATGCCCCCGCACACTTCATGTGCTTGATGAATTCGGTGTTTATGCCCGAATTAGACAAGTTTGTGGTGGTGTTTATTGATGACATCTTGATATATTCTAAAAATGAGGAAGAACACGCTGAACATCTGCGTATTGTCCTCACCAGACTGCGCGAACATCAACTATATGCAAAGTTCAGTAAGTGTGAGTTCTGGCTTCGTGAAGTACCTTTTCCTTGGGCATGTGTTGTCCGATGGGGGAATTATGGTGGATCTCACCAAGGTACAGGAAGTATTGAACTGGAAGGCTCCTACTTCGGTTCATGAGGTCCGGAGTTTTCTTGGGTTGGCTGGTTATTATCGTCGCTTCATCCTGGATTTCTCTAAAATAGCCAAACCCATGACTCGGTTGCTGTAAAAAGACACCAGGTTTGTCTGGACTCCTGAGTGTGATGCGGCTTTTCACCAACTGTGAACCCTCCTAACCTCGGCTCCGGTTTTGGCACAACCGGATATCGAGAAACCATTTGATGTTTATTGTGATGCCTCAGGCATAGGTTTGGGAGGTGTTTTGATGCAGGAAGGTCGAGTAATTGCATATACCTCTCGACAACTGCGGAAACATGAGGTGAATTATCCAACGCATGACTTAGAACTGGCTGCAGTTGTTCATGCTTTGAAAGTGTGGCGGCATTATCTGTTGGGCAATGTCTGCAATATCTACACTGACCACAAAAGCCTCAAATACATCTTCACACAACCCGAGTTAAATATGCGCAAGAGAAGATGGCTTGAGTTGATTAAAGATTATAATCTTCAAGTACATTATCATCCTGGCAAGGCAAATGTGGTTGCTGATGCTTTAAGCCATAAGTCTCATTGCCATTCCTTAGTTGAAACTGATTTTCACCGGTCTCGCCTTCTACATCCAGCAGTCTTGTACAACATCACTGTCAATTGTACTCTCAAAAGCAGAATTATTGAGCTCCAAAAGACTGATCCTGGTATATTCCACATCAAGCGTAAGATGAAAGAGGAAGAAACTAAGCATTTCAGGGAAGATGAAGAGGGTGTGCTGTGGTTTAAGGATAGGTTAGTGGTGCCTAAGGACCGAGAGCTTAGAAATCAGATCTTGTCTGAAGCACATTCTTCAAAGTTGTCCATCCATCCTGGTAGCAATAAGATGTATTATGATTTGAAGCCGTATTATTGGTGGACCAAAATGCGGAAAGAGATAGCTGCATATGTTGCTAGGTGTGACACCTGCTGTAGAGTTAAAGCTGTGCACATGAAAGCTGGATTGCTACAACCACTTTCTATCCCAGGTTGGAAATGGGAGGAGATAAGTATGGATTTCATCGTCGGACTTCCTCCTACTGTCAAAAATCATAACTCTATCTGGGTAATTGTGGATCGCTTAACCAAGTCAGCTCACTTCATTCCTGTTCGAGTAGACTATCGTCCCACTGACTATGCTGAGTTGTACTTCAATTAGATAGTCCGGCTCCATGGGGTACCTCGTACTATCATTTCTGACCGTGGTCCCCAGTTCACTGCTCATTTTTTGGAGCATTTGCATCATCTTCTGGGAATCAAGTTAGTGAGAAGCTCTGCTTATCACCCCCAGACGTCAGGTCAGACTGAACGAGTTAACCAAATCTTGGAGGATATGTTGCGGGCATGTGTAATCTCGTCCAAGGGTTCATGGGAAAAATGGTTGCCTCTAGCCGAGTTTTCGTACAATAATAGTTACCAAGAGAGTATTAAGATGGCCCCACTCGAAGCTTTGTACGGTCGTAAGTGTAGAACCCCACTAAATTGGGTAGAAGCTGGTGAAAGAAGGTATTATGGTATTGATTTTGTCCAAGAAGCTGAGGAACAAGTCCGTACCATCAAAACACATATGGCTGCAGCTCAAGCTAGACAGAAAAGTTATGCTGATCATTGTAGAAAGCCGCTCGAGTTTGAAGTTGGAGACTTCGTTTATCTAAAAGTTTCTCCAATGAAGAGTGTACAATGTTTTGGTGTCAAGCGGAAACTTGCACCGAGATACGTGGGTCCTTTCCAGATCATAGGCAAAAGTGGAGCTGTTGCGTATAAGGTCCAGTTACCTCCTGAAATGAGTGCCATATTCAATGTTTTCCATGTATCTCAGTTAAAGAAGTGTCTTCGGGTTCCTGAGGAAAGAGTTCCTTTAGGAGATATCAGGCTTGAATCTGATCTAACTTACAAAGAAAAGCCAGTCCGGGTGATCGATACTCAAGAACGAGTAACTAGAAGTCGAGTGGTTAAGTGGTATAAAGTAATGTGGAGTAATCAGGGTAGTGAGAGTGATGCTACGTGGGAACGAGAGGACTATTTACATGATGGTTATAAGGAATTCTATCAAAAATGGTACGCTTTCCAAATCTCGGGATGAGATTTTTATAAGGGGGGAGGGCTGTAACACCTCAGGTGTTTAGCTTCCATAATTGCATTGCATTTCATAAGCATGAGCATTCATCATCTCATTTATGTTTTAATTTTGCTTGCAACATGAGTATGCCACATGCCTTATGTGTTTGTTTCATAAAATGATTGCTTATGAAATGTGAGTGGTGCTTAGTGTAGATACAACTTTGGGGTCACGCTTTCTGAAATATGACAATATGGCTAGCACATTTTTGTTGGGATCATTGGATGCAACAAAATCTTGCAACATGTGCAACATGGAATGCAACATTTTTGGGTGTATTAGGGTTTTGGTTTGTTTCCAATCATGTGACACTAGTGTTTTTGTGTGACTAAGGGGTAGAGTGGTTAATTATACCCTACAACACCTTAATTGCACTTAGGGTAACTATTGGAGCAATGTTCATGTTAACCAAAATTACCAAAATGCCCTCCAATGTGCTGTTGACAAATATTAGACCCTAGAATGCTTTAGTTTGACCAATTAAAAAGTCTAGCTTAGAGACCTTTCATGGAGGAGCAACCTTAAGCAAAGTTGTAGAGAATTTTCTAGGGAACAAAAGTCTCAATATGGCCATCTCATGAAAATGATCAGAACATGCTCAAAAATGGCCCACAAGTCAGTTTAAAGGGCTGTCAACACTTAGAAAAATTCTAAGTCTGAGATTCGAAGTTTCAGTTTCAATATACCTCACTTTGACACCTTATACCTCACAAACCATGCCGAACTAGACCGAGCTCCAATTGGCAAAGTTGTAGCCCTCATGTAGCTCTACAACTTTGATGTTCTCACCTTCTGCTAATTCGAGCTGGTTTAGGAGATAATCATCGTCGAAATCACGCTGTCAGTCATCCAATGCCGGCTCCATTCAGTAACTCTGACGCGGGCTTCAGTCGGTGTGGCCGACCGGCCGCAGACCGACGCCGACGCGTGGCCGCGTGGTGGCAGCCGTACGCCGGCCGCGGCCCCACCCGTCAGGCCACCGGGTCTTCAAGGTCGCCACGACGCCGATCTCCGCCCTCACTCGCGCCACAGCCTCCTCTCTCTCGGTCTCTCCTCGCCCGGGCGGAACAACCGTGCGCCATTGCCGCCTCCACTCCGGCGAGCTCGCGCGCGCTCCCCACCGCACTGCTGCCCACAAAAACTCGTCCACAGCTCCGCCTTGAAGCCCTCTACCTCATCGTCCGCTCCACGCAGCCAGCCGAGCCTCGGTAGGGTCGCATTTCCGTTTCCCGCCGCCGCGGTGCCTCGCCGGCGTCCCTTCGCACGACGGCTTTCCGTGGCCAGGGGTCTCTGGGCGTCTCCGTCGCCTGCTAGTGGGTGCGTTAGGGTCGAGGTAGAGTGGGGATGCTCACCGAGGGTTAGGGTTAGGACGTCGGGCTCGCCGACGGCGAGATGCGCCACCACCGTCCCGGTGGTTCGCCATGCACGACGGCGAGCACCCTTCCCTTGCTCCGCCGCCCGGTTCTTGCCACCAATCGACGTAGCTCGATGACGTGGTCATGCTCGTCCACTCAATTTTGCCGGCCGGCTCACCGACGGCAAGCTCCGGCGACCACAACTCATCCCCGTCCGCCTCTCTCTCTGTCGGGTGGACCCCGTCTGTCAGGCGCGCGAGGGGGCGGGAGACCGTCGCGGGCCGCGCGCACGAGTGGGCCGCGTCGACCAGGTCAACTACGCGCGGGATAACGGGCCGTGTTTGGGTAGCCGGCCCAGTAGCGAAATAGGATTTTAGTTTTTGTTTTTCCTTTTATATTGTCACAGATTTTAGATGAGGTTTAGGAAATTCATATCTAGGGTTTTACTTGCTCAAAAATTATGATTTAAATCTTGTTGGGCTCTGCATTAAGTGTAGTATTTAATAAAAATATAAAATAGGTATGTGATGTTTATTTTTTAGAAGGATTAATTAGGGTTTTGAAATGTGTCTTAAATTAGATACAAACTTGTTAAATGAATAACTGGAGTTGTGTTGTCCCAAAAATTGTGAAAATTGGTGGGAAGGTTATTTTATGCATGTACTAGCTCTGGTAAAAATTTGGGTACTAGTGCTTGGGTATTTTTCAAGTTATGATGATATCATGATTATGTTAAGAAATAGTTGAATGAATTTTAGTAATTTTTGTACAGGTGCAATGTTCATATAAATTTATGGAGAAAAATAAGAATTTTGTTGTTTGATACTTTTCAATGTGATTTGTTATTTATGCAAAAATCAGCCTTTTGGCTTGTGAATTTTGTGTAGGGAGTTTCTGTGAATAACTTTAGTTCAAATTTTTACAGTAGCCTCTTTTTAGGTCAGAGAGTCTCCTGTAATTTTTGTAGAATTTTATGAGCAGTTTACATATAGGTTTAATTTTCCACTTAATTAATTAAGTAAATTAAGAAAGGGGTGAAAATAAATGTTCTAGGTTGGCACACCTTACTTTCTAGTGTTTTTATGACATGTGTGAACTACTGGTATCATTAGTTTAGTCATAGAGGAAGTTTGACACATAAAGAAATATTTAATCTTCATATTTCTAGGTTTTTCTGGACAGCTAATAGCATTTATGGATTTGACTCTTAATAAAAGTGTTTGCTAGAAAACTTGTGAATAACAAAGTGGTAGTAAATTTGATAAACTAGCTTGTGTCAAAATTTGAGGGCATTTGGGATTAGTAGTCTAGGAGGTATTGTTGTTTTAAGTGACTGTCTAGAAATGGCTGCTCTCTGTTTGGAGAGGACAAATTTCTGGAACTCTGGAAATTCGACCAGGAAAACTTAGGAATTAAGTGTTGAAGTCTGAAAATGATTTGTAGAGCATTTTATAAGCTTTCTAGATTGTCTTGGATCATATCTTTTGAAATTAGGAATCTCCAGTTATGATAGAAACATTTAGCTGTTGTCCAGAATGTTCTGCTTTGATATTTTGTGCTTGGATGTGGTAACTTAAGTAAAGTTGTTCTTGTGATTGTTAGGTGTTAGGACCTTAACAGAGGAGGAACAACTATACCTTAGGTTGAGTAGATTAGGTGAGTACTTCTCTACCGGAGAGGAAATTTGTACTTAACAATTGAAGTCATTTGAATGGAGCTTTAGGAGTGGTTGTAATGCATTTCATCCCGAGCATGCTGCATCCTTCATTATGCATCCATGAAATTTATTATGCACTCATGCAATAGGTGTTCCTGAGGGGGTGACTCTTCTCGAGTTCGAGGGAGCGATCCCGGAGGAGATCCAGGAGCAGCCAGGGGAGCCCGAAGAAGCAGTCAGCGAAGGAGGCGCCACTGAGGATTTGCCGGAGTGCCCAGATCACCGCCACCTTTCTGAAAGGCAACCCCGGTGCATGCTGACCCTATTGTTTTATAAATCAATCTTGAGTACTTTTACTTGTTTACTGCATTAAGTTATAGGAGTTGTGTGAAAACACTTGCTGCATTATACCTGTCCTTGTCCAGATATCGTACTTAATCCTAAATTAGGTTTAGACACGTGTCAATGCTTAGCCCTGCATAGTCCGGTAGAAGTCGGGTGATTTCCGATCATCCGCGAGATGTAGGAATGGGTCACGAGTGGCTATATGGCTATCGTGGATGGAATCATGCCTTAAAATGATATTGAGACCGGGCGGGAGTTCGATAGTACAGCCGCAAGACACTTCACGTCTTGGGTGTGGAGCTATGCCCGTCTGAGTCGTTTAAGGACTGATTCGTTGTATGTCCTTGAGTCATGTTGAACGCAGTCTAACACTTAGTTGGCCGGATAAGTCGTTCCGACCGCGAAGTCGAGTAGTATGGTTCAGGCCAGGAATCAAACAGTAGGTTGCATCTTGGAGGAGAGAAAGGATGTGCTTGGGGACATTGGCGTGAGACCAAGGGGGGTTAGAGTCCCTATCACCTGGCAGAGTGTCGCCCTTGGGGACGCGACATCATTTGGACCCGCGATTCCTGAACTGTACGAAAGGTGACTTGAGCAGCCCTCACCAGGCGTGACTCGGTGAGTGTTAGAAATACCCCTCCAGCTGGATAGGAATTCGATTCGAATCACCGTCGCTCCCGGTTAGTGAGCACTTGACTTGAGCAGCGGCAACGTAGATCTCATTAAATTGAACAGATGGTTAAGTGAATGATACAATGTTGTCGTAATTTATACCTGCTATGGATATAATGATATTAATTGTTTGATTATAATCAAGTGCATGTTTAGTACAGGTGCTAAGATAGATGACAGGTGAATGCTAAAAATAACTGCTAGTACAGGTTGAAAGAGTTTCAACTACTTATGCCTTTCTGCAAAATGTGATGTCAGCTAGCCCACTTATGAAAGCCTTGCATAATCCTTGGTGTCATCTTATTTCTTGTTTTTGACGGGTAAGTCTAGCTGAGTACATTCCAGTACTCAGGGTTTATTGCCTCCTGTTGCAGATGATATGCTTTACCAAGGCTTCTGCAAGACCTGTCTCCACCCTACAGGTGACGAAGACTAGATCACTTGGGCGTGATCATCCGTTATGTACTTTCCTTAATGCTTTTGCGGGATGTTGATCAGTAAGACTGGCAGTAGTATTTGAACAACTGGTGTGTGTTATGCTTCCGCTACTTTATGAACTTGGTTTGTAATAATTTGTGACTCCGGGTGTGTAAGTGGATTTCGGAACTACTTGTGAAATGTAACGTGTGATGTGTTGTGTTGAATGATGCGATCTTGGTTGTAAGCAAGTTAGTTTGAAATCCTTCGTGGTTTCAATTGACTACCGGGATTATATGGGCTCAAGTTCGAAAATTTGAGCGCTTCGGTGCTTGTTTTTGTATTTGTGCTCTTATAATTTGGTCGGTTCTGTTACAGTTCATATCTAATCTATCGGGTAAGATCAAGGCTTTCAGTCCGTTGCTTAAATTGAAGACCGATCAGGAATTTGTATGGGGAGCTAAGCAGCAGTTGGCCCTAGATAAAATTAAGAAGTACTTAACAAACCCTCCAGTGCTAGTTCCACCCCAACACAGGTATTCGGCTAAAGCTCTTATTCAAGAATTTGAAGGGAAAGAACGTGTTATTTATTATTTGAGCAGAAGATTGGTAGATGCTGAGACAAGGTATTCGGCCATCGAAAAATTATGTTTGTGTCTATACTTTTCTTGTATTAAATTGAGGCATTATTTGCTATCGGCCGAATATACTGTCATATGCAAAGATGACGTGGTCAAATATATGCTATCGATGCCGATATTAAGTGGTAGAATCGGCAAGTGGATTTTAGCATTGTCAGAATTTGACCTACGTTACGAATCGGCTAAGCAGTTAAAGGGCAGGTTATGGCTGATTTTGTCACTCAGCATTGTAGTACAGTTAAGGATGAAAACGGAACGGAAATATCCCGAACCGAACCACATCGTTTTCTACATTTGACCCGAGCGAATTCACATTTTCAAACAAAATACAGAATATTAAATTCAAATTCGAAATACGAAACACTAAATTCGAAATCAGAACGATTGCGGTTTAAGCTTTTTTCCGACCGATTTCTACTTTTCTACATTCTATTCGTAATATTCCGAATTCTAAATTCGAAATAATCCGAATTTGGCCCACTACAGAACTCACAAACCGCTCAGCATGCAGCTGTGTTACTTGAATCGGTGGCCAGCTACAGTTATTATAGGCGGCGCCCCAGCCTCATCACACCCAGCCTCGCGAGATGGTACCAAAGCGCAGTCTGCAGGTCGGCAGCAAGCCAGCAGCATTCTTGATTCTTCTCCGCTTCCCTTCTTCTTGGGCCCGGCCCAATGACAAGTAGACAATCATATCTTCCTCTCCCGTGAGACCGTGATATTTATACCTCATAAAGCTTGCAATTTATATCAGTTTAATTAATTGGCCAGTGATATCCAGCTAATGTATGGGCACTAAAATTTTTAATATGCCTACACACAATGTTACTTTTAAATATACTGTATCATGCTTTCTTACAGTAGGTATATCATGTTAAATTAAATGGTATAAAAGTACAGCTACGTCACTTAATACCAAATGCACTTGTTAATTATTATATGCACTTGGTAATTGTTATGTACTTGGTCATGGACTTTGTTAATTTTTATGGACTTGGTCCTACAAGTCGGTATTCCGTATTGAATTTTCGTATACCGACCGTGTTCGACATAATTCCGCTCGAATTGGTTCGTTTATGAAATTCTAGATATTCCGTAAGTTTGTGTTCGTTTTCGTGTCCGGCTTGTCCGCTTTCGCTTTCGCTTTCGTATTTCAAATGTAAAAGTAGAAAACGGTTGAGGTGTTTTTCGACCGAGTTCGACCGTTTTCATCCTTAAGTACAGTGGACTCTCTGGAAGTTGCTCCTTGGACACTTTTCTTCGATGGGTCTACGTGTGGTGAAGGAGCAGGTATCGGCATTGTGTTGATTTCACCTCAAGGAAGGAAGTATGAGTTTTCATTGCCAATTGTTGCTACATCGACAAACAATCAGGCTGAGTATCAAGCTTTGATAAAAGGGTTGGAATTACTTAGGGAGATATGTGCCGATGCTGTCGAAATCTTTGGTGATTCTATGCTGGTTATAAATCAATTAGCTAGGATTTATGAATGCCGAAGTGAAGTTTTGATCTCATATCATGAGAGATGTTTGCAATTATTGAAAGAGTTTAAAGATTTTCATCTTGAACATATTTCTCGATTGCATAATGAAGAAGCTAATCGGCTAGCTCAGCATGCTTTAGGGTATCAACCTATCTATGAGGTGCTAACATCGGCAGTTGATACCGATGACTGGAGAAAGGAGACTGTCGATTACTTAAGGGATCCATCTAAGAAGGTTGAAAGATGTATAAGATTTCAGGCCACTAAGTATGTGCTCCTTGAGGATGAATTATATTATCGGACTATAGATGGAGTTTTACTCAGATGTATTAGCCGTGATGAATCGAAAAGCTTGATGGGTGAAATTCATGAAGGAGTGTGTGGGGCACATCAATCGGCTTTTAAGATGAAGTGGATGATCAGAAGGAATGGATACTATTGGCCGACTATTCTTGAAGATTGCTTTAAATATTTTAAAGGATGTCAGGGGTGTCAGAAGTTCGGTAATATTCAAAGAGCGCCAGCATCGGCTATGAATCCTATAATTAAACCTTGGCCATTCCGAGGATGGGCTATCGATCTCATCGGTTAGAATTATCCACCATCGAGCAAAGGACATAAATTTATTCTTGTTGCTACCAATTATTTCACAAAATGGGTTGAAGCAATTCCTTAGAAAAAGGTGACATCGGCTAGTATGATCAATTTTGTGAAAGAGCATATTGTTTACCGATTTGGTATTCCTCAAACTATCACTACCGATCAGGGTATTATGTTTACATCGGGAGAATTTGATGAGTTTGCTGTTGGTATGGGGATTAATGTTTTGAATTCTTCTCCCTATTATGCTCAAGCTAATGGTCAAGCTAAGACTTCTAACAAAGGAATTATCAAACTCATTAAGCGCAAAATTAAAAAAATCCTAAGCGGTGGCATATAGTATTGAATGAGGCCCTGTGGTCATATCGGATGGCATGTCATGGTGCAATCAAAGTAACGCCTTATCAATTAGTATACGGACACGACACATTATTGCCTTGGGAAATTAAAACTGGCTCCAGACGGATATTTTCTCAAGATCAATTGACAGCCAATGACTATGATACTCTTATGAAAGACGAGTTAGAAGACGTGGTAGGTCATCGGTTGAGGGCTTTAGTTAGCATCGAAGAAAATAAGAAAAGGGTAGCCAGATGGTACGATAAGAAGGTGAAGGTAAAGGAGTTTGCCAATGGAGATATGGTTTGGAAATTGATTTTACCAATTGGGACTAAAAGTTTATAGTTTGGCAAGTGGTCTCCTAATTGGGAGGGTCCTTATCGGATAAATCAATTTGTTCCTGGCAACACATATATTCTAGAAACCCTCGAAGGGGTTGTGTTTCCTAGAGCATTAAATGGCAAATATTTAAAGAAATATTACCCTAGTATCTGGATGGATGCATAAGAATATAAGTGCCGATAACAGTCCTATCGGCCAAAATCAGACAAGGGTATCAATGTTTCCTAAAGTACCGATGCAATAAACAGGATTTATAAATTTAGTAAAGATTGGATGGCCGATATCGCACGCAGGCGAATCTGATCAGCTTCCTCTATCTCTTTGATATCGTCATCGGCGGCACCCTCCACTGGCCTAAGCTTTTTTTTCACTGCCAGCGCTTTGCGAGCTTGGATATCTCTTTCTTGCTGGAGAGCCTTGATAGCGTCGGGTAACTGGCTTTCTTCCTGCCTAGCATGAGTTAGAGCTGCCTCGACTTCTTTCAGTTCAGCCAGTAGAGCGATTCTCTTTGCCGATAAGTCCGAGATTTTCTGCTTAAGTTCGGCACCCGAAGTCTGCAAACTGCCTATGTTCTTGTGCTTCTCATCGGCGGTCTGTTTCAATTGTAGCATCTCTTCTTTAAGCTGAGCCTGAGCGGCTCTATCGGCAATGCGTTGAGCAGCCCTCTGATATTGGAGTTGTCGGCTTTCTAAGTGGGCTGCTGGGAAGAGTGCCTCTTCAATGTCAGCAGGGACCTGGCCACGGATTGTTTTGAAAATTGCTTTTGCAGGGTGTGAATCATCTACCAACTGGACGGTGTCTTGCTACAGCAAGTTCAGAAGAGCCTCTAGCTTGGACTTGACTTCTGCTGATATTGTCCCCAGTGCAAGAGAAGAGCTTGCCTCCTCTCCGTCATCGTCAGAAACGTCGATGGCAAAGGAGAATAAAATGTTTGGAGAGTCTTGTTCCTGAAAGAAGAAAAGGGGGTCAGTTAAGGACAAGTATGAATATTATAAATCGGCTAGGTCAGTCGGCTTACTTGCTTCAAGGCAATTTCTTGTCTTTGACTGGAGGAAGCAACCTGGAGTGTGCCATGTGAAGGATCGGCTGAGCTTGCCGATGGGATATTTTCAGCTTCAGAATTAACTGGTGCTAGAATTGATGGCAATTCCTCTGTGGTGTCATCGGTAGTTGGTCCTTGGGATACGATGGCAAATGACGTGCCCTATGCAGGAGGATCGACTGCTTGCTTAGTTGCATCGGCCGATTCTGGTTGGCTCGGAGGTGCTGGATCAGATATTGGGATCGGTAGAGACTTCTGCCGTTTTGGCTGTGCCTCGGTATCTATTGAAGCTTTGCGCTTTGTTTGAGCCTCAACAACGGTTGGCTGGGGAGCATCGACACTTGTTGGTTGTAAAGGTTGGACATCTGGTACACTTGCTGATGTACCCGTTTGTTGCTGCAAAACGGGTATAAGATATGATATTTAACAAGTTAAATGTAGAGTTGAAGGAATACCTCTGAAGGTTTGTCAGAGATGGTAGTACTTGATGCCAGAGGAGTTGCCGATGATGATCTAGCAGTAGTTCTTACATCCTGAAAATTAGTGTTAGTTCAGTCTGAGATCGGCATGAGTTGGAATAAATAGGGTTGTTACCTTGAACGCTTCTATCAGGGTCGCAGCGGCAGCCGATGGAGTGGCTCTAGCCTTAGCCAATTTTTGCTTAGTAGTGATTTTCTTGGCACGGGTTCTCTGATGAGTCATAGCAGCCAGGGTAGGGGCGTTGTAGTCGATCAGTGATATTGGGGATATAGGTCGAAGGTCAAAGGGTCTCCCACTCCTGCTTATGGATGGTGTTGGGTCATCGACTTGTCACAAGAAAGTTAGTTGCTGATATATAAAAGAAAAAAGAAGAAGGGTGTCAAAAGAAACTTACTGCGTCATCAGGAATGACATGCTCAGGGTCAATCATATGCCGATATGTATGAACGGATGTTGCAAATAATTGTCCCTTCCACTCTTGCCACCATAACTTATATGATTCAGTGATAAAAGAGGCTGGCATCCAGGTGGATAGATCAACATCTGTAGTATCGACATCAGGAGAGAGTCGCACTACCCTGCTCCAGTCCGTTCCACTGGTGATTGTTTCTCTCGGTTTAATCACATCGGCAAAACAAAGTTTAATTGGCAGCTGTCCAAAGGCCAATTGACGTGATACTGCCGATGGATTGTAGAATTCATAGGTGATGTTGGTGTTTTTCCCACTGCCGAATGTATTCACTGGGATTGCCCAGGGAGTAATGATGGCCATCATAAGTTCATCGTCCTTATTCAAGGTATCATCGGCGAAATTGAAGAGAAGGGGGAATCTGGTTTCTTCGTCAATGTAGGGCATCCAGGCCCGATGATCACGGGAAAGACCATTGTAAAAGCTTTGGAAGAATCGGTCGATCTGATCTTTGTTGGCCTTTGTTCCAGGAAGAACAATTATGGCTTCACCAAAATTGAGGGGTGGGCGTGTTGCCGATTCTTCATCTCCAAGTTCGTAGTCTTCGGCAATATCTCGCGGGAATTGTTGGGCAAAGAAATCCCATTACAAGCGTTTGTGCATGTGGGCATTCAGCCACATGTTAATGAACCACCACGGGCCTCCTAAGTTGCCGATGAGTTCACCAAGCAGAAGCTTCTGAGACACTTGATGTAAAAGGTGATAAGTGGAGCTTAGAAGATATCGGCCAAGAGGGCACCTTACACCATTGGCCAGTAGTTCAGCTGCGGGGAGGTAAGCATTGGTTGGCCCTACCGATCGACCACAGAAAATAAATTTTTCTAACCACATCTTTAGGAATGTGGTGTATTCACCCTATACTTAGATTTTCTACCATAAATGGAGGTCTCATCGGCAGTTGAAATATCTAGGCCGGTGAGCATGTATACATCGGCAAGGTGGGAGTAGCTGGGCCATGTCCAAACATGAAGGTATTTGTTGTGTCTGACCAGAAATAAGCGGCAGCAATCATCATCGACTCATTCTTCTACATATTAGCAATGGACAGCCTGATGCATTGGTCTAGCTTTCGCTCTGCCCAGTACACTTGCATCGACCTGTTTACCCTCAGATACCAATCTTTTCACCCCTTGGTGGTTTTAGGCCAAGATCGGAAGGTATCTTTCCATAAATTTAAAGAGAAATTCTAGGCTCTGAAGGGAATTCTGTTAGTCTCTGCATTGATCAAATCGGTTGGATCTGGGTTGCCCATTGGGCCTAGACATTGGATGTGCGGCTGATTGGTTGGGATAACTAACTTGTTGCATAGTTCCTAAGTTTGGAGGATCAAAAGAACAGAGGAAAAGAGAAAAAATCACCAACTATATGAACTTGCAAGGGCAAAAGGAATCACAGTAAAAAGGGATGAAGGTGAAACAAACCGCAGGGACGTCGAAGTTGATTGCCATTGTCTTGAGAAGGATGGAGGCATAGCTGGAGACTCGAGGTTGCCGCTGGGGAAGGTTCTTGCTGGTTGAGGTCACACGGTTGTTCGTCGGGGTCACCGCCGGAAAGAGAGAATGCTGAAGGTTGGAGTCTAAGGGTAGAAGACGAGCATTTGGGAGAGATTTATTTATAGGCCGATTGGAATAGGGGCATTCTGGACTTATCTCTCTGCCACGCGCGTGTAGGTCGAGGTAGTTCAGATGGATATGGTAACTGTTCACACGATAATCGAGGGATTGTGCAGGTGATTTGATGGCAAACGATCATGACTCGGAAGAAATCTCGGTACAGGATGTTCTAATTCCGAGATCGGCGGCGTTACTGTGTTAGATTCTTGCCGATGAAATATTGTTTTTGTATCTTAACCATAATCGGAACGAGAGTAGTTGAAGATTGTGCGATATTTACTGAGACGCATGAATCAGGACTTGATCTGATTGGATTTGGTAACAGATTATGTCATGCTCGGAGGATGAATTAAGATAATTGGGTAAAGGCAATCGTTGTCTGGAGTAAATTTCGGAACATCAATGATTTTATACTCCAAAATTGGGGGGCTTGTATTGACACCGTTTTTGGCACGTGTCAAGATGATCAGAGTGGGCTAATTGGCAGAAAGAAAGTTATTGTATTACGCTAGTAGAAGGGTGCCGATGAAGATTAGCTTGTGAGGATTGTTGCCGATGAATGGTGGTGACCGATGGAAAGGTTGACTTAGACTCAGAGGAGTTGCTGGCGAGATCGGAGATGTTATTGCCGATGCCGATGAAGGAAGATCTGAAGACAGCTGCCGATGAAGCTTGTGATGACAGGAAGCATGCCGATGGAGAGGAGGTCGATCAAAATTTCATCGTAATTAAGGCGGACAGGGAAGTAGATAGGTGTTGATTTCCTTTTCTGTATTTGTTAGAGTATGATTCATGTAAGAGTCACGTTTTTCCTTAGATATGGACTCGGTGTCCTAGTCATGTCTGATTATGTTTCCTCAGATCAGGGTATAAATATAGACTGAGGGACAATGTAAGATAAATCAATCAATATCAAACCAAATTTACTCCTATTTGCATCTACTTACTTTTCGGCGACTTCGTCAATTTGTATATTTTTCTTTTTATGAGTTCTCATCGATTCGACGAGCTGCATCGCTTCAGTGCGACCTTCGACGATCCTCGAGTTCCGCGTGAGTACCTCTTGGTTGTGGCTTCTGGGCGTATCGCTGTTATTAGGACCAAAGTACTCGAATTTTCATCCTTGTCGATTAACAGGTCAAATCGACTGGCACGCTTTGGATATCGGATTGGGTATTAGCCCTTTGTGTTTGCAGATTCACTTTTGCATCAACAGGATCATATAATCTATTAGAGATCAAACCAAGTGTTTACTTTTGTTGATTACAAGTGGCTTGATGGATGTTAGATGCTTGTGAGGCATCACCAACATATAGATGAAATGAAACGCGCAATGCAAAGGTATATTTGTAACATTTTATTTCACCGATCTGAGGTTAAGTAGAGAAGAGCTTAGACCAGGTTTATGATAGATAGCCATATTATAAAGAGGGAAAATCTTTTAGTTGCAACGGTTATCTAATGTCACTAAGTGTGAGTTTCATTTGCATATGCATTGCGCTTAGTGACGTGGTGAGATGCATAAGAAAACCTAGGAAACATTTGTTTGATAAAAGCTATCTCTAGTGCATAATTTGTTTTGGCACTTATAGTGGAGGTAGCATTTGGAAAGGGTGAAAAAGAAAAGGAAAAAAGGAGCTGCTATTGGTTTGAAACCACATTGTAGCCTCTACAGTACACTTATTATATTTTGTCCGCGCTATAATCCGAACCTAGTTGGTTTGACAAAATTACGAATGAAGTTACCATGTTGATGCATGTGAGCCTTATGGAATGCTATCTATACCTCCTATAAAGCAAAGACCCACTAGCCTATTTCTCTGGCTTCTCATTGGGCCACATCAGCAAAATGATGTCATCCGCCCACTAAGTGACGTCATCCGCCCACTAAGCCTCATTTATCTTCCACTAGCTATTTCTTTTGAAATAGAAAAAAGTCATAGCACCTAAACCAAGTATCGTAATTAAAATCCAATTGCACCATGGTGTTCCTCGCAATAAACTCTTCAAAACAAGACCCCACATGGATATTTTTTGATAACTTTTTTGCAAACATTTAAACGGCCGTTCCTAAGAAAAACCTAGCAAAACTGTCATTTCTAAGCAAAACCTAGCAAAACTGCATATCACATGGATTACATGTGGTCCTCCGAAACATGTATGATTTTGTGAAGGAAAACTCCTAGAACTTTTGGGAGGGGGGATGGCCCTCAGGTATAGTAGGGGTGAGGGGTGAGGGTGGATGAGGTTAGCCTCCCGTATTGGCAGATCCTATAGGTTAGTGACCGTGTTTTCTTTGATAACCGTTTCTAAGCAAAAGCCCGTTTCTAAGAAAAACCTAGCAAAACTACATATCACATGGATTACACGTGGTCCTCCGAAACATGCATGATTTTATGAAGGAAAACTCCTAGAACTTTTGGGAGGGGGGATGACCCTCAGGTATAGTAGAGGTGAGGGGTTCTGGTGGATGAGATTAGCCTCCCGTACTAGCCGATCCTATAGGTTAGTGACCGTATTTTCTTTTATAACTGTTTCTAAGCAAAAGTCCATTTCTAAGAAAAACCTAGCAAAACTACATATCACATGGATTATATGTGGTCATCTGAAACATGCATGATTTTGTGAAGGAAAACTCCTAGAACTTTTGGGAGGGGGGATGACCCTCAGGTATAGTAGGGGTGAGGGGTGAGGGTGAATGAGATTAGTCTCCCATACTGGTCGATCCTATATGTTAGTGACCGTGTTTTCTTTGATATGGTTTTTGTTGTCTTTAGTTACACCTTTAACAAAAAAACTAAATCTGTTCTCTGCTTATATCACATATATACTTATGTATTATACACCAACGAGATTCCTTCTACATCCTATTTCTCCTAACTCAATTCAAATTACTCTTGCATTCCCGCAGCAACGCGCGGGGAATTCACCTAGTATTTATAGTTCAAAAGGGCTGCATTGAACTTTACTCGCTAGGTATTCTCATGGCCACATCTTTGAGTGTTTTAATGTTTTATAGGCGGGTGCTTATCGTAGGTGTGAACACACTTATAGCCACGATAGATGTGTGTCCCATTTGTGATGTAGCGTTGTAGTGCTTGTTTGTGCGTCTATTAGAGGTCGACTCTCGCCTCGAAAGGGAGATTGTTATCTAAATTAGGAAGAGAAACACCAGTGAAGAGAATTTTGTCATCACAATCCATATTTTTATATAAAAGAAGCTTTTATTATATTTTTAAGCATACGACATAGAGATGATACCAAGTCTTAAAAATTAACTCTGCTTATCTGGAATCACACAACCCAAACACAAAGAGACCATACTCCCTCCGTTCTTAAATGATTGCATATCTTGTAATTTAAGGAATCAACTAATTTTAAATTTTACTAGATCTATAAAAAATTGTATCAATATTATATATCTAAATAATATTATTGTAAAAATATATGGTGCGATTAATTTAAAATATTTATTTGGTATTATAAATTAATGTTTTTTTTGTATATATATTGATTAAATTTGAAATTGATCGTCTTTTAGTGTAAGAAGATGTATATTTATTTTAGGACCGATGAAATATATTGGTCCAATTTAAGTGTAAGCGCCATCAGCCATCACCGTGGGGCCGGTTTTTTTTTTTTTTTTGCGGTTAACGAGTGAGCTAGAGCGAAAATAGCGCAGGAGCAGCAGGGGTGTTGTCCTGTTGACTGTTGTGTGCCTTCCCGAGAAAGAAGGGGACACGTCACGCCCACAGGGTTAACTGTTAGGGACGAGCATATTAGTGTTGTCTCGTGTAGTGCAGCATAATTTTAAGACGACTTAATAGATAACATATATAATAGTTATTTTTAATTTGTTTTATAGTAACTTATATTTTTTTAATTTATGTATAAAATAAAAGTAAATTTATGAGTTGTGTGGCAACAACAACCCAAAAAAATTATCTAATAATCCTAAATATTAGCTCATGAAGTGATTGTTTCAAAAAAACGACGACCTCTTTCTTTCTCACCTTTCTCTTTCTTCCACATAAGTAAAAAATCCTACGTAACAATGCATGAAATGAAGTATGAGGCCGCTGACATATAGCAATATACTTGCCTTAAACGGGCTAGTCCTGACTCACGGCGTCTTCTCGCTGCCGTCCACCCATGCGCGGTCAAGAGCATGTATGTTTTTTTAGGAAATTATTTTTTTGGCCCTAAAGAAAATGATGCTTAGTTTTTCTAGCCTTCTTTTCTGTCGAACTTGCTTATTTGGCCCTAAAACAAATTTTCTTTGGTTTGTGGGCCTTTCCGTTAGTTTGATAGGCTAACCGTGTTAGGTTGCATGTGAAATTACTGTTTTACCTCTGATGCCGAAAGCAACAGTTTAGCAACCTACAGTTGTGCTATACAAGTCTTTTAGGCTGCCTATTATCAACAATTATCCCAAACTAAGGTACAATATTTTTTCAAGTATGGAATCATTATTTTTTTAATGATTCCATACTTGAAAATATTGTACCTTATTTTAGAAAAAATATTGATAGTAGGCAATTTGAAAGATCTGTATAGTACAACTGTAGGTTGCTTAACTATTGCTTTCTCGTCAGGGTAAAACAGTAGTTTTGCATGCAACTTAACACCGTTAGCACATCAAACTAACAGAAAGGCTAAGAAACCAAACAAAATTTGTATTAGGGCCAAATAAGCAAGTTCAAGAGAAAAAGGCAAGAAACTAAGCATCACCTTATTTAGGGTCAAGGAAATAATTTTCTTTTTTTAGGGGAGAAAGAGAGTACGTATGTGTGGTGCACTGGTGCTGCTGCTGGTGCTTGGCTGCTGGCCTGCTGCTGCGGTGCTACGGGAAAGGGGACCGGTGGACCAGGCCGAGAAAGGAAGAGGCCGGCAAAAAAGAAAATAGGGCCAGGCTAGGAAGATTAACAGGCCGGAATTCGGCTGCAATTGGGCTGCGCCCAAGGAGGCTTTCCTTTTTATTGGAAAAGGATTCTCAAGATATTTTCAAGGAGTTTTAGTTCACAACTAGTTGAGGCAAACCTAAATTAATCCATTCAAAACCCAGCTGCACACATGCATCTGGACTACATGAAATGCATAAATCAAATTAAAAAAACCAGGTTTTATTAAAATAGTTTGGAATTTGGGATTTTGAAAAGGAAACATACAAATAGTTTAAGTTGAGTTTGAGTGTCAACTCGAATTCAACTAGGTTCTACATTTGAAAAATAATCTTTGGTGAAATAAATTAGGTTTAGAACAAAAGATTTTGCTATTCTTATATTTTTCTAAATACCTAGCAAGCGTATTTTTACTCAAAAATTTCAAGTTGGGATTTTTAAATAGGAGATGTGGCTTTACCCTATTTGTTCACTACTAGAGAAACGTTAGGAGATTAGCTCTCTGATTAATAGAGGCAGTCGCAACTAGGGACCACCTCCGTAAAATGGTCAGGAGGCCTTCAGGATAATGCCCACAAATGTTAATCATTTACAGAGGCACAGATCGTAAGGCGGTTGTCTCCATAAATCATTGATTTACAGAGTCAAACATGTTAAGATGTCTGTCTCTGAAAATCACTATCGACGGAGGCCTCCATTAAGGGTCAGTCTCTAAAAATTGCAGGCATCTTAAGAAGCTCGTCTCTAAATAATTACATCAAAATATAATTCATAACCTTTTTCTTACAAAGTCAAATGAAGACAACCTTTGTATCACTTGAAGCGATACAACTTTGTAGTTGACAAGTTTTTGATCTGAAACTGTTTAGAGTCCCAAAACATTATTTTAAGTTCACAAATTTTTAAATTTAGAATTTCAAACAAACTTCAATGTTGACATGGTTTATATCAATGTTGTACTTCCCAATACAATCTACAATGTTGTAGTTTAAAAGTTTCTTATTTGAATTTGTTTAGAGTCCTAAATATGTGTAAGTTCATAAGTTTTGAAATTCCAAATTTAGGATTTTCGAACGACCTTGAATGTTTATATAGTTAATAACAAAGTTGTAGAGGCCGGCTTAATCTACATGGTTGATGTTCGTAAGTTTTTTATTTGAAGTTTTTTTTAGTATCTCAAATATTTATTTTAAATTCACATACTTTGAGATTCAAAATTTTAAATTTCTAAAAAATCTCGCATGGAGACACATCCTATACCAAAGTTGTAGTGCTCAACATTTGACATGTTTTAAAACTTCATAGTTGAAACATTTTTACTATAGGTGGATTTGCATCACCTAGACGTCTTGGTGGTGTTGTTGCTCTTGTTGATCTTTCTGTAGCATTTGTGAGAGGCCCAAGAAGGTGTCCATGGTTGTGGTGATCCAACATTCTAGAGTGGACAAGGATCAACAAATAGAGAGCTCATGGTCCATGCGTGGATCAAGGGGAGCTAAATCCTTGTGTGGGTGCTCCATAAAGGACTAGTGGGGAGTGTCGACTCTCTGGTACCTTAGAAATAAATATTCATGTTTCTAACCCTCTTTCGTTTTCATATTTAGTTTCATGCAATTCACATTCTTAAAATTGCCATGTTAGTGTATGGTTCGAACCTAAGGTGCAAAACTTTGTGCGGTAGGAATAGAACACTTGTTAGGCACAATGGGTGAATTTGACTAAGTGATAGGTTAAATTCCATTGAAAATTTTATATTAGCCCTTTACCTCACTCTTGGGCATCTTGAACCTTCTAGTGCATGTGTCTTAGAGTGAGCATAAGGATCAAAACCTAAACCAATTTTATGTGTGCTTGTCTTTCATTGCAAAATTTTAATTCAAGTTTTATTCCCACTTTCCCTTACAAGTATTCAATACGCTTCAAAAGGGTAGAACAAGTTTCATGAGGATCATTCTTAAATTTATCCTTTTTACCACAATTAGAGCATGAGTGAACCTCATGAGTAGCCATTATCTTCAATTGTGCTATTTTGAGATTAACATCTTTCAACATTTATCACAAAAAGTTGGTTTAACAATAACACAAACATGTTTGTCATTTTTGTCTTTTTCAGCCTTAAGTTGCTTTAGAGTAGAAGCATGCATATCCCATAGAGAAATCATAGACAAATTCACATAATTTGCAAGAATCATTACCAGGAATCAAAATTTTTAAGTCTAGCAATTTCAGTGTGTTAAGATTCAATCAAAGCATCATGTTTTTAATCTTTTTGTTTCTTTTATCTAGAGTAAGTGCCAACTTTTCCAATAGCATAAGATAAATCATCATAAAAAAAGGTTATAATTAGTTACCTTCACTGCGTCACTGTCAATGAAACCATTGATGGAACTTTTGTTGCTTGCCATCGACACAACCAAATTAAATGTTTCTTGCCATTGGAGTATCATTCTCACTAACCGTGTCCACATCACTCAAGTTGATTTGATCGAGAGCTTCCTAAACTTAGTCTAAAAAATGGCCATTAAAATGGCAAGTTAGATTAGAACAAGGTGAAGACAATGGGTACAAAGAACCGCATCTGAGTACCGATTGATGCTGTTGAAGATCCCCCACAAGTGTTGTTTCCAAGGTTATGTATGTTGATTTGTCAAATGCTCTTTCTGCTGATCAATCTTTTTCCTTGACTAATAGTAGTCTCCCTGAATTTAGTCTTAAAACATCAGTTTCTCCATAAAGATAGTTCTAGTCCTCATTGACCACGTTCCACCTTAAGTGACACCTGCACATGAACAAACATGAAACCACGCATAGCCCAAGTCGATGACTTAACTCTCAAGTTAATTGCACAATACCTCACATGAACATATCATGCAATGTATAAAACCACTACACTATCACATACAAGTCGATGACTTAACTCTCAAGTTAACTGCACAATACCTCACATGAACGTATCATGCAATGTATAAAACCACTACACTATCACTAAGTGTATCCAACAATCTATCACAAGCATAAAAAATAAACACATGCATATCACCCTATGCCATATTTTAATCACTTTGCATTGCCAATTGAATTTATCTCAAGTCTCAATCAGAAGTTCATCACATGATCTCACACAGTTATAGGTAGGGTGAAAATGGTTGGGATAAATCCCGTTCCGTTCCGTCCTAATTTCTACATCTAACCCACTTGAATTCGTATTGATAGTCGTTCTGAATATTTTCGACAAATCTAAAAACAGGAGAAAACAACATAGCTATTTTTTGACCGTTTTTGTTGGGATATCTCGTTTTTACCGGTTTTAGACCTATCCATGACAGACTAATGGTTGGCTTGCTGTGTTATGGATTTATGGTCTTGCCTCTTATATTGTTGTCATCTTAGAACCTTATGATATGAATTATTATTATCTATGTGTTGGCAGTGTTGCCATAGACCAGGTTGGTTATGTCAGTATGTGAAGTTAGGTTTGTTGGTTCTATGGTGTTGACATTCCTATTTTATCTTTCTGTATCCCGGCCATTATTGACATGTCTCCATCTATTTCCGGTAAATCCCTTTTTGTTCCAGTTTATGGCTTTCCTGATTCTGATTTTACTTCTATAATAAATATTAAAGTGAAAGCAAGAGAGGGTTTATCCCCACCGATCTCATTCGCCTCACAAGGGCGCTGATGGTCTAGTTTGTTGAAGACGTTCATACAGATAGGGTGCATTATGTGTTCATTTATAGGGTGAGCATGCGTTTTTTTCGATAAGGAAAGCTTTACTAATTTCAAGATCTTTATATCGAGATGATACAAAGACCTTGAAACACTTCCGGCCTCTGTATAACAAGGACACACAGTCTTATAAAAGATCTTTAAAAAATAGACACACTAATAACATTCAATCCCAAGGCTAGACCGCCACGCATGTGCTGGGGTAAGAAACTCCTTGGCCACCCACGTCAATTGTTGAGATGCCGCTACAACAAAATCTTGTGAAGTTGTCTTCTGTAGGACAGCCCATGTACGAAGGCAATATATAATCGAGTAGATAACCTATAGAGGAAAAGAAGTATGTTCCTTTTCAAAAACCAGGTCGTTCTACATAATCAAAGCGGCCAACATATAGCTGTTGCTCCTAACAAGGCTAATGATTTCAATTCTTTAGTAAGACCGCAGAGCCAAGATCTAAACATGCTTGATACACTGTGCGGTTGTTGATACACTGTGCGGTTGAGACAAGCTTGAAGCCGTCTCAATAACAGACGAGACAGCTCAAGTAAAACGGCACCGAAAAATAGGTGCTTCATTCGTAGATATACATGATATCCTTTCCAGTGTTTTATAAAAGAACTTCTGCTGATAATCATCCTCCAAGCTCAAGAGAGGGTGCAAGTGCAACATAACAAGCAATCGACACGTGTGGCTCACAACACACAGTCACGGAGCACAACTGAAGTAATATAAAGCAAACAGCTGACCAGTCAAACAGTCAATGAAAAGCATTATTTGAAAATGAAAAGCATTGTGCACGCTGTTATTTGAAAATGAAAAGCACCCTAATGACAAACCAACCCGAAGGGCACATTGCTATAAATGGCGCAAACCTTCCCACGGTGCTTGTTTGTGTGTGGATGGTAGTAGTAGTGTGCACGCTGTCCACACGCAGAGCTCTGCACCAATCCCCCTGACGTCCAGAGCGTAACTCCATGGCCGCCTCCTCTCCAATGATCCTACGCCTGCAGCGTCCTCTCTTCACCATCATCATAGTTGCTCTCACAGTGTCAGTGCTGCCGGCGGCGCTCGCAGTCGCCTCTAGAGGCGAGCAAGAGGGCGACCGGGTGGCGTTCCTCCCCGGGCAGCCGAGGAGCCCTCCGGTGTCGCAGTTCGCCGGGTACGTCACCGTGAACGAGCACAACGGGAGGGCGCTCTTCTACTGGTTCTTTGAGGCTCAGACGTCGCCGGCGCACAAGCCTCTCCTGCTCTGGCTCAATGGAGGTACTCGACCACCTGCTTGCTCTGTTTGTTCATATAAAAATACTCCTATTAATTTATTCATGGTCATTTCTTATATACTTCATTCACACGACTATGCAGTGCTCAACTAGTGACGTTGAACACTTACCTAACACTGAGTGATTCTTGTTCTTATTGATTAATTATTACTATTACTTTATTCTTGCATGGAACTGGCAATACATTTTTTATATACTGGGAAAAAATCCAGCTTCATCCTCTAAAAAAGGAAATTATACCAACTTATTACAAAATAACCAACCGGACGTGAACAGTCATTGTCTACTATCTAAGGAAGATTGACACTGAAATGAATTTGCCTATAATTTATTTTCTAATTTGATCTTTACATACCTCTCAGTAAACTGAATTTGCATCTTCTATCAGGCCCTGGTTGCTCGTCTATAGGCTATGGAGCAGCGTCAGAACTGGGGCCTCTCTTGGTCAACGGCAACGGGACCGGCTTGGAGTTCAACAAATTTGCATGGACCAGAGGTCTGCTGTTCTCTTTCCTGCTCTGAATTTCTACTATTCACATTGGTAACGCTGCCAGGTTCTGGGCTCGCCGCGACACGTGGCGTGCCGATCCCTCTCCACTTGTCTAGTTGATGTCTTGATGATGTAACCTAGGCCCTCCCTCTCGCTGTTTGGCACGCCATGCCTGTGTACTGCCACGTTTTTTTTTCGGTGCTCATTTTTTAAGTTAGGCCTCTCGGGGGGTCTTAATCAAGTTCAGGGGGTGCTGTCCACCCTCCGTTGTTGCCTAAAAAAACATACAAAGTTTGATGATTTTACTTTTTGAGAACCATGTATCTGATTTTAGGTTATATATCTTTCCACTTTCGATGTATCTGATTTTATGATTTTCATAAGGTTCATGTTTCTCTATTTATTTGATCAGCTGTTTATCTAAATAACTTTGTAAAACTTGGCTGTGTGCGGTTGTAGAGGCCAAAACTGTTCTGTTTTCAGGAAAGAAAAGAATTTGTCCATGTTACCATGATCCAGACGCGTTCCTCCGCCATGATGCGCTGCTGGACAAAGAACGACTCACACTTGTTGATGAAGATCAGCGGGTCGCTTTTGCCATCGTAGCGCGGGAACTCCGGGCGCCAGTGCTTCGGCGGCCGGTCTTGGTGGTGCTCGCCAGAGCCCGGGCGGCCACCGGATGCCGAGGATGAGGAGTGCGCGAGGGAGAGTTCGTGGATGGCCTTCGCGTTGGCCTCGATTGATTTCGTGTTGGCCTCGATTGTTTTCTGCATCAAGGCCACGTTCTTCGTGAGCGCCTCAATGGAAGCCTTGAGGTCGTCACCCATGGTGCCGGCGCAAGATGCGACGGACAAGGAGGAAGAGGATGGTGGGCTGGCGGTGGCGGCGGCTGGAGGTGGGCTAGGTTTTGCGGTGGGTGGCGCGGCGGCGGTTGCTGGAGTCGAGGATCGAGAGGAACGTGATACCAGGTTGTCAAGGGCCTCAAACCCTAGGATAGCACGACCCCGACTACGTAGCTCGTAGTCGCGATCCGTCTTCTCCGGCGAGGTTTACCCCTCCGCCGTAGGCTTAGTTGAAAGAGAGAGAGAGGAGTTTTGGGATAACTGATTGCTTAATTTATTCAACGTGGTGTTTCTGGATACAAATAGCCAACCGGCCAATCCATGCAAAAGGAAACTAATCACTCCTTAATTCTAGGAAATAACAAACTAACAAATCTCTCCATCCATCTAGCCACTACTCGATGGACCGGCCTGGGCGGCGCGACTCGTGCATTCTGCCTCGCGACGCACGTCACGGTTACGCCGACTTCTGACGTAGCCTTGGCCCCACATGACACAGTAGATCATAACTCATCAGTTTTTTTATGCCTGAAGCCCCTCAAAAGAAATCTAGCGTACATGGAACATGTTGTTGTTCACTTTTGTCCTTTGATTTATGTTTGATGTAAAAATAAGGTGATGCTCAGTATAGTTTCAAAAATTTCCTTTAACTCAATTTTGTTTTCCATGATCTAAATTTGATCAGAGGCAAACTTGCTGTTCTTGGAGTCTCCTGTTGGAGTTGGCTTCTCATACTCAAATACCACCTCTGACCAAGACAACATAGACGATGGCTTTGTTGGTACTGAACTTCCTCTCTTGATTCTTTTACTGGACTGAAAGTCAAGACTGAATTGGTTCCTAAGCGAAAATTTTATGAACAATCCAGCCGAGGACTCCTACACCTTCTTAGTGAATTGGTTCAGAAGGTTTCCTCAGTACAAGAGCCATGACTTCTACATCTCAGGAGAGAGCTATGCAGGTAATTCAGTGGGCAGACAGCTCCCTTTCTCCCAACAAACAAATTGCAAGGTTGAATAAGCCCACAATGAAAGGGCATTGCCTTTCGCCTTTCTTTAAGGATTAGTAAAGTTAGCACGCAGAACAGGAATATTTTTTTTTGAACGAAGACCAGGAATAATTCGTGCTTATGTTTCCACTGTACACTATTCTCTAGTCAAAAAAGGTCACACGAGTTCCTATTCTGTACAGTCTTTGGTCCATGACGTCACAGGAATAATTCGTTAGGTCCAACCAACTCGACGGGAATTGTTCTGTTAAAAAAAATGCGTCAAGGCTTTGTAGATTGGAACAGCTCCTTTTGGTTGTTATTGCAAAAGAAATAAAATACATAAACGAAAATAAGCCTACCTAAGAGAAAGTAGATGATTTTCAGAAAAAAAAAATCGGCACCCAAATTCAAGTCCCAACCCAACCAGCTGAGCTAAGCTGGGCTCCTTTCTAAAACAAAAAGGAACACTGATATTGAGTACAAAAATGGCTGATCCAACAAATTTGAAGTGGAAAGGTATCAAAATTAAGTATGGTGGTTATCCTACTGGCCTGAGTCTGACACAACAAACACATGAGGATCTATATATGCGGCAAGAGACAACCAGTCAATGTTTAAAACACATGTGACACAATCTTTAATTTATTCGGACTCTGATGAAGTCTAATTCGACAGGTCATTACGTTCCGCAGCTTGCTGAGATGGTGTATGAGCGCAACAAGCATCTTGAAGCAAATCAGCGTATCAATCTGAAAGGATTTATTGTAAGTACCAAAAACCATCTTATTTTTCGTTTTTGTATTTCAGAATCCGGAATTAATTTGTAACTCGAGGAGTTCATATGGATCTACCTTTGATAGGTTGGCAATGCAGTGACTGATGCTCACTATGACTATAAGGGGCTACTTGAGTTTGCGTGGAGCCACTCGGTGATATCAGATCAACTTTACAAGCACGTAAAAAGCGTTTGCACCTTCAGGACCATCTTCCTTACTGGGGAATGCGCCCATGCAATGAGCCTTGTATACACACAATATGATAAGATTGATATCTACAACGTATACGCACCCAAGTGCAATACTGATGAGTCAGCACTTTCATCTAGTTCTAAAAATACAGTAGAAAAGACTGCCAAGGTAATTGCACATTCAGTAACTTCTGCTGGTACTGTAGAAATATTTTTTTTGAAATAGGTACTGTAGAAATATTACAATAGAATGAAAATGAAGATAACTAGATATTTTTTTCCATCAGAAGTTCAAAAGATTGAGGATGTTCTCAGGATATGATCCATGTTACTCAACCCACATTGAAGATTACTTGAACAGGATTGATGTACAGAAATCACTTCACGCGAATGTCAGTGGATGGATCAAGGATAGAAGATGGAGTATCTGCAGGTGGTATATATGTGCATGAGCTTCCTTGTTATCCATCCCTAGTAGTAATTGGATACCGGACATAACTTATTTTCATAACATTGTTGCAGCGACTCAGTTTTTGACAACTATTATGACACCATATTTACTGTTCGTCCTATTTACTCAAAGCTTGTCAAGACGGGATTAAGAGTTTGGGTCTACAGGTTTGGCTCCTGCAGTTTACTTGTTTACTTCTGAATCAAAGAAACGGATCAACTACACTAGAAATTGGAAAGAGGAGTAGACCTATATAATTTCCATTGCTTCTATATTTACAATGTTCCATTATGTTTTAAGCAAATTTAGTTTCTTGCAATAACTCGGTCTGCCCTTAAATAGTTTCGGTTGACGACTTACTGAATGCCTTAACTGCAAGAAATGCTTCGGGACCTGTTCTTATGTTTCGCCTGATTTCTGATACTGATCGATTTCTTTCAACTAATTATGATTACTTGATATTTGGCACTTACAGTATATTTTTTCTTTCTTCTGTTACAGTGGAGATATGGATGGCAGAGTTCCAATTATTGGGTCACGGTACTGGGTAGAAGCACTTGGCCTTCCTGTCAAGTCACAGTGGCAACCATGGTACCTGAACAGTCAGGTTCGCTACCATACAGGATGCCATACAATTTCCTTAATCCACTATAAAGTGTTTACAAAATGAAAACTGGAAATTCAGCTTATGTGCAATGTTTGTTTGATGTTGAACACAATGCAGGTTGCTGGAAGGTTTGTTGAGTATGAAGGATTGACACTGATGACTGTCAGAGGAGGAGGCCACGATGTGCCTCAAGACAAGCCAGCAGAGGCGCTTGTCTTAATCAGTTCCTTCCTTTCAGACAGACAACTGCCAACGGAAAACAACTGATGGCTGCAGAATAATTTATGTTGCGACCGACACAACAGGTCATACAGTATAGGATCATTGGCATATTTAAGGGCTGAATTGAAATTGCTGAGTCAGAAAGGCCACATTGTTGGTACATGGTTGTAGCTTTAAAAGCATGGTTAATAAGCCAGCCAACAGCCGGCGGTATGCTGTGCCATGTCATCTCAAGGCAGCATATGCAAACATGTGAATAATAAGCTGGCGTTTAGGTTGGCTGTTAGTTTGCCTTTACTGAATACTTTATTTGCATGTGCATCTCATCTCTTGTGGCTATATCTTCGTTGCCCCTTGCAATGCTAGGCAAGAAAACAAACCAGGTGGGAGCATAGGATCCAGAGGAGGAGACGGGGGGCCACCAAAACAGCAGCTCTGTCGCTGGTACAGGATGGGAGCAGGCGATTGTGTCTTGGGAAGTGCCCTTCAGCCGGGCGGCAAGGCTACCGCCCGCTTCCTTCCCTCTTCCTCCAGATCAGATTCTGTTGACGTGGACTAGCTCTCCGCCGGCTTCCGTCGATCAGTATACTTGCTCTAAGAGATCTCAAAGATGCTAAAACTTTGAGAGTCCAGTGTGTTACTTCCTCCGTTCTAAATTATAAGTCATTCCAAAAATCTTAGAGAGTCAAAGCATCTTAAGTTTGACCAAAATTATAGAGAAAAATTACAAAAATTTATAACATCAAATATGTATACTATGAAAATATAATTAATAAAGAATCTAATGATACTTAATTGGTGTCATAAATATTATTATCTTATCATATAAATTTGGTCAAACTTGAGATCCTTTGACTATCCAAGATTCTTTGAATGCCTTATAATTTGAGACAGAGGGAGTAGTTGTAAGTGAATATCCTGCTGATGTCGATTAACAACCTCTCAGACCTTCGTACCTTATACTCCCTTCGTTCTAAATTATAAGTCACTTTGACTTCTTTGGTACATCCATTTTGCTATGTATCTAGATATTATGTCTATATACATAGCAAATTCTACGTACCAAAAAAGTCAAAGCGACTTATAATTTAGAACGGATGGAGTATAAGATAAAAACATTAGGTTTGGTTTATGCTTGTGTAACTTTTAATCAGGACCGTGGAATATGGATCCTTTATGAGGAGACATTAAAAACACCACATACCCCTTGGGTTTGGTTGACTTCCATATATAGGCCCAAATAACTTGTGTTACAAGATATGTGCACAATACATTTACATATCTCTAATACACTAGCAATACATTGACAGAGAAAACTCTTTGCACAAGAGCGAGTGGAATGTTGATATTTGGTAACGCAATTAGGAAATAGGATCCGCAAGCGTACGGATATCGGTGAGCACTTCACCCGAGATGTTATCCTGGGTATCGTATTTATATTTTTACCTTTAGGAGAAAGAGTGCATCTGACTAACCAAATCTATTACTACTAACCTTTAGGCTACAACCACTATGATTCGATGTGAGTGATGTATAGAGAAGACTACAACCGCACTCTTCTTCTAACCTTGGTAAGGATGATCTACTGTTCTATTGGGGAGGTTTACGGAATCTAGACACCACAAAGGATGTTCAACCCGCACCTATAAACCCTATCGATCCTACTAACGGGATATGGAATACAAAGGTAACTCGGAATTGTCACGTTCCTCGCTACTACCACGGTCCGGCTAGACGAGGGGATATCTATGAGTATCCTAGCTTAAACACAACGTTTACGCTAGAGATGATTACTCTAAACTCTACGCGAAGAGATCAAAGTAAACTCATAAACCAAAGAACAATAAAACAAAGAACTTACTAGAATTTAGAAGTCGAAATACTGAAGAATCCTGAGAACAAGCCTCGGGTTAGAAGAACTTGCTCCCGCAGGTACAACCTCGAAGTAGACACCGACAGGCCGGCTTCCTCCGATCTACACCTCCACTCTATCTCTCTCAATCTAGTAGAACTAATTCTACTTTCACATTGGATGCTAAGCCCTAAGAGGTGGGAATCCTAGAGGGAACCTCTCTCTCTAAACCCTAACTAGAGATATGCAACTGAATAATGAATTGGGGTCTTCTCCACCAGGGGTCAGGGGCCTTGCTTATATAGCCCTTTTGGATGAATCTGGACCGTCGGATCAAACCGACCTTCATCCTACGGTTTTCCTTGATCCTCAAAGGCAGTGGAGCATAATCCGCGAGACTCGACCTGATTGGTCCCGGGGCAGGGCGGGCGCCCTAGGGCACAGGGCGGGCGCCCTGTGTCCTGGCCCGTTACGGCTCCCGTTCGTTCCCGTGGCTTCTGGAATCTTCTAGATGTAAGATAATTACGTGTTCGGTTAATATCTCGTCATTAATCCGACATGTGGGCCTTTCTTCCGTATTTCCTGATAACCCCCTGCAGAAATAGATAAACAGCAAAACTCGTGGAATTCTGTTAGATCAAACCCTAATTCTAGGTGTTGCTTGCATATAGGTCCTTTTCTTTATTTATTTGATGGTTATAATTGATACTTAAGAACCATCAACAAACACCCCCATACTTAGGCTTTTACTCGTCCTCGAGAAAAGGTTGGTTAATAAAACATCTGGGGTTGAAACATTCTTTCATACCTGCAGGGTGTTGTAAAAATCCACTGTGCACTTATAGTCAGGGAAATATATGGTCAGAGTAAAGAGCCTTTCTTCTTCTTAATCTCTATCACTTGGAGTTTTTACATATTTTTGAAAAGAAAAACTTAGCATACCTTTATCCTCATAGGTGCTCTCAGAGTCACTCATTATCTTTTATATTTCTCTCTGAGGCTGTTTTGATTTTGCAAAAATAATTCTTTAAGCATACATACCTTGCATTTATTGTATGGTCAAAACCGGATCCGAGGAGAAGAATGCCATACTCTTAGATCAAAGATTTTGAAAATTAAAAACTTGTCACTCTTACTGGCATATTGCTTATTAGAGGGACCATGGGCTATCATTTTCTTTCCATCATATTTTTATCATATCTCATTTTTTCATTTTGGGTGGATACCGAGGTACCTCTAATTCTACTGCCGGACACTTGTCCATTTTTTCCACGAGGTTATCGAGCACTTGCTCCTTTTTATTTCCTCGATATATTCATAATTTTGCATAGCCCATGCCTCTAACGCAATAATACTTCGGAAGAGTGAATCTTTCTGAATAAAAATGTCTTGATCTTAGGAGTATGATAAATCTCTCAACAAGGGTCTAACTTGTTTTGAACAAACTCAATACAAAGCAGATAGCTTTAATTAATATTTTCATGTTTAGCAGGCATATAAAACTTGAGGATGGTAGCTATAATTTTGAGATTTTTAAAACAAATTCTCCAAGCAATAAAGATACTAAGAATAAGGTACTCATACCCTTACCATCTCTTATTCCACAATGACTTTTAACAACACAGGGTTTTGAAATAATTTTAATAATTGCAGGTTTCCAGGAAATATCACAGAGTGAGATTGATCATGATTATAAGCATTTTTATCCTTTTAATTTATCATGTTTAGAGAGATAAAATTATGCACAAACTAAGGTGAGTGTGTAAGTGTGTAATAAAAGTGTGCAGAGTGTGTACCTGGTTCATGGAGTGGTGCGATCGAAGTGTGTGTGACATGTCAGGGAATCTCCCCCATACTTGTTTCCTGCTTTCTTGCACAAAAGTAAAGTAGAGACACACAAGACATACTAATAATAATCTTTATTAATCTTGAGGCATTTATTACAACCGAATAATAATAATAACCGAATATAATAAATCTAAACTGATTATAAGCGAACCTAATCGAATCTAATAATAACTAAGACACATATATAGCCCCAAGATCTAATCTAGATAGCTCAGCGACGCTCACGCCTCCTAAGACTATGCTCTAACTCATCGATCCTCTTGTTGGCGTTGGGCTTTAATTTTTAATTGGAAGGTAAAAATTGATCACGTCTATTTCTTCTAATTCTTTATTGGGCTCTAAAAATAATTTAAGACGTTGACCATTTACCTTGAATAACGTACCTTCGTCATTTTGAAGTGTGATAGCTCCGTGGGATGATGAATGAATTACCTTGAATGGTCCTTTCCATTTGCTCCGGAGCTTTCCATGCCCGAAAAGCTTCACCCTGGAATTAAAAAGTAATACCTTATCTCCGGGTGAGAACTCCTTCTTCTTGATCCTCTTGTCATGCCATCTCTTGACTCTTTCTTTGTAGATCTTTGAATTGTGATATGCTTTCTCCCGCCATTCTTCTAACTCCGATAATTGCATTCTTCTATGTTTTCCGGCGATATCTAGGTCCATATTCCATCTTTTTATGGCCCAGTGTGCCTTGAACTCAAGTTCAACAGGTAGGTGACAGGTCTTTCCGTATACCAATTGGTATGGAGACATTCCAATTGGGGTCTTGTATGCTGTCCGGTAAGCCCAGAGTGCATCGGGTAACTTGTCCTTCCATGCCGTTCCCATCTCGTTCACCGTCTTCTGAAGAATGTTCTTGATTTGCTTGTTAGAAGTCTCTGCTTGGCCACTTGTCTGAGGATGATAGGGAGTAGCGACGTTGTGACGGATTCCATGTCTTGATAGATAGTGCTCGAAGCGCTTGTCAATGAAGTGTGATCCTCCATCACATATCACTATCCTGGGGACTCCAAACCTTGGAAATATGATTTCCTCAAACATCCTCTTCGAACTGATATTATCGGCATGTTTGCAAGGTAGTGCCTCTACCCACTTGGAGACGTAATCAACCGCCACCAAGATGAACTCACACTTCTTAGATGGGGGAAATGGACCCATGTAGTCTATTCCCCAGACATCAAAGAGTTCAATCTGAAGGTTGTTGATGAGTGGCATGGCATCCCTTGTATTTATGTTTCCGTGCCTTTGACATGGCCCACATCTTCTGATATATTGCTTCGTGTCATCGTACATCGTAGGCCAGTAGAATCCACATTGCCAGATCTTTGAATGTGTACGGAATGCTCCATAGTGACCTCCATATGGTGATGAGTGACATCTGTCGATGATCTTCAATCCTTCCTCAGTGGTCACACATCTTCTAAGTAGGCCATCAGCGCATACTCGGAAGAGATATGGCTCATCCCATATATGTGAACGACTTTCCTGAATAAGCTTCTTCTTGTTTGCTCCGGGTGGTACATAACCTGAAACCATAAAATTAACAATATCTGCATACCAGGGGTCAGATCTGTTAATCCCGTAAAGCATGTCGTCCCGGAGTGAGTCATTAATGGGGGGTTCCTGTGAATTCTTAAAGTACATTCTAGACAAGTGATCAGCAACATAATTTTCTACTCCCTTTTTATCTTTTATTTCTAAGTCAAATTCTTGGAGTAATAAAATCCATCTGATTAAGCGAGGTTTAGCATCTTTCTTAGTGAGCAAATATTTTAGTGCAGCATGATCAGTGTAAACAATTATCTTAGCTCCAACTAAATAAGATCTAAATTTATCAATGGCAAAAACAACAGCCAGAAGCTCTTTTTCAGTGGTTGCATAATTAAGTTGAGCTCCTGTCAAAGTTTTACTTGCATAAGCAATTGCATGATGCTTTTTATCTTTAGTTTATCCCAAAACTGCCCCCACAGCATAATCACTAGCATCACACATAATTTCAAAAGGCAACGACCAATCAGGGGGTTGAATGATTGGTGCAGAGATGAGTGCTTGCTTTAATAAATTGAAAGAATTTAGACATGCATCATCAAATTCGAAAGGAGCATCCTTGGCTAGCAAAAGAGTAAGTGGTCTCGCAATAAATGAAAAGTCTTTTATAAATCTGCGATAAAAACCAGCATGGCCAAGAAAACTTCGAATTCCTTTTATATTCACAGGTGGAGGTAGTTGTTCAATTACTTCAATTTTAGCTCTATCTACCTCAATACCTCTTTCAGACACTAGGTGTCCTAGCACTATTCCTTCTCTAACCATAAAATGACATTTTTCCCAATTAAGGATTAAGTGCTTTTCTTCACATCTTTGCAAAACCTTATCTAAGTTCTCAAGACAACTATCAAAAGTTTTTCCATAAACTGAGAAATCATCCATGAAAAATTCCATAATCTCTTCAATCATATCAGAAAATATGGACATCATACATCTTTGAAAAGAAGCTGGTGCATTACATAACCCAAAAGACATTCTACGATAAGCATATGTTCCATATGGGCATGTAAAAGTGGTTTTGCTTTGATCATCAGGATGGATAGGGATCTGGTGATACCCTGAATATCCATCTAGAAAACAGAAAAACGAGTGTTTTGCTAACCGCTCAAGCATCTCATCTATAAAAGGCAAAGGAAAATGATCCTTTTTCGTGGCTTTATTAAGTTTTCTATAGTCTATGCACATCCGCCACCCAGTGACGGTGCGTTGCGGAATTAGCTCATTCTTCTCATTTGTAACAACAGTCATGCCTCCCTTTTCAGGCACAACTTGAACAGGGCTTACCCACTCACTATGCGGCACAGGATATATAATCCCTGCATGCAGCAACTTTATAACTTTTTTTTAACTACCTCTCTCATCGCGTTGTTAAGTCTACGTTGAGGCTCTTGAGAGGGTGAAACAGAAGGATCTGTCGGAATACGATGGGTACAAATCATAGGACTGATTCCTGTGAGATCTTGAAGTGAGTAGCCGAAAACAGAGTGGTGTTTTTCAAGAATGGTCATTAATCGCAGAGTTTGCTGCTGAGTGAGTTTATTACTAACGATCACAGGAAACTCTGGATTATTGTTTAGGAAAGCATAGGTAAGACCGGGTGGTAAAGTTTTGAGTTCTATGGGGGGTCTAGGTGTTTCTGCAAACTCATCTAAAGGTTCAGGTTCAGAAGGTTCGGCCTCTTCTTCAGTGAAGAAGGGGGCTTCCTCTTCTAAGTCTGGATCATCTAAAAGTTCTAGAGATGCAGCCTTTACCTCCTCCATAGGATCAGGCAAAAGATATGGCTCGGTCTTATTATTCAAGGAGTGAGTTATTGTAATTGGAAGTTTAAAATCCTTTCCCAAGGAAATGTGGAGCTTTCTAGTTTGACCTTCATAAAGGAGTCTTCTAAAAGGTTGTCCAATCAGTAGGTCAAAACCCCATATATCAAAGATATAAAAGTTCAAATAAACCATGGAGCCTTCTACCATAAAGGGTAGGACATTAATAATTCCAAGACTGGGGACTAATCGTCCCGAAGATTCCTTTATGACCTTTGTTGTGGGGGTTAAAACAAGTTTCCTAAATAAATTAAGTGCAAAAGCTTCGGACATAATATTTAGGATTATAGAGAGCGTTAAATTGATCAGAATTATAAGCACAGCGTATAGTTATAGAGGGTGTGTCCACTCGGATTACTTCAGAGGAAAGCTCTGACTCCTCTAACCATTCGCTACTCATAACCGAGATAAGCTCTCTCAATTGACGTTCACTTGGTAAACAAATGCTAAATTGGCCATTTTGGGGTCGGTCTATAGAATGGTAGTTTGAAATGTTTCCAAAATCGGCAAAGAGATCGGATTCTATGTCTAGCATGAAATCAGATGGTAGAATTTCTTCCTTTTGTGGCTCAGAACCTGGGATAGCTAAAGTAGATGAAAAATTTGGCAGAGTGTCTACTTCGGCTTCGTAGGTTTTATCATGGAGGGTATTATCCATCTCAGCTTCTAGGATTCTATTCAAGATCCCCTTAGCTTCATCAGTAGGGATACGAAAGAAAGAACCTCTAGCCATAGTATGCAGCATTTGTTTATTATCTTTCTGAAGACCTCGAAAAAAGTGAAATAAAAGAACAGTGTCTTCAAGCAAAAGTTTTGGACCAGATTCTAAAAGATCAGAAAAACGTTTCCAGGATTTCCCCAAAGTTTCATTATCTTTTTGTTTAAAAGATAGGACTTCGAGTCTAAGGTCACCAGTACGGTCAAGGGAATAAAAATCTAGACAAAAGTTGGCTCTTAAAACTCCCCATTCACCTTGCTGTTGACTTACCTTCTGACTATACCATCGTCTAGCTTCTCCTCTTAAAGAAAAAGGAAAAAGCTTCCAACGTAAAGCCTTATCAGAGATGCCATCAATGCGAAGACAATCGCATGTCTGCTCAAAATCTCTAATATGAAGGTAAGGGTTTTCGTCTTCCTTTCCCGAAAAGATAAATTTTGAATCATCGCAATCAACCTTGAACTTAACTTATACTGGGATGTTTGGATAGGCTGTGATGACTCCCATGGTAAAAGGTCAGTTGCTGAAGGTGTTGCGGCATCAAAGATAGATATAGAACCTTGGTTTTCCATTTTTGGTAAAAAGAAAAAGAAAGAATGAAAAAGATAAGAAAATAAAAAGTATGAATACAAGCTAGTAGTAAGACTCAAGGTTATCTCAGCAAACCGTCTTTCTCCTCGTCAACGGCGCCAGAAATGCTTGTTGATATTTGGTAACGTAATTAGGAAATAGGATCCGCAAGCATACGGATATCGGTGAGCACTTCACCCGAGATGTTATCCTGGGTATCGTATTTATATTTTTACCTTTAGGAGAAAGAGTGCATCTGACTAACCAAATCTATTACTACTAACCTTTAGGCTACAACCACTATGATTCGATGTGAGTGATGTATAGAGAAGACTACAACCGCACTCTTCTTCTAACCTTGGTAAGGATGATCTACTGTTCTATTGGGGAGGTTTACGGAATCTAGACACCACAAAGGATGTTCAACCCGCACCTATAAACCCTATCGATCCTGCTAACGGGATATGGAATACAAAGGTAACTCGGAATTGTCACGTTCCTCGCTACTACCACGGTCCGGCTAGACGAGGGGATATCTATGAGTATCCTAGCTTAAACACCACGTTTACGCTAGAGATGATTACTCTAAACTCTACGCGAAGAGATCAAAGTAAACTCATAAACCAAAGAACAATAAAACAAAGAACTTACTAGAATTTAGAAGTCAAAATACTGAAGAATCCTGAGAACAAGCCTCGGGTTAGAAGAACTTGCTCCCGCAGGTACAACCTCAGAGTAGACACCGACAGGCCGGCTTCCTTCGATCTACACCTCCACTCTATCTCTCTCAATCTAGTAGAACTAATTCTACTTTCACATTGGATGCTAAACCCTAAGAGGTGGGAACCCTAGAGGGAACCTCTCTCTCTAAACCCTAACTAGAGATATGCAACTGAATAATGAATTGGGGTCTTCTCCACCAGGGGTCAGGGGCCTTGCTTATATAGCCTTTTTGGATGAATCTGGACCGTCGGATCAAACCGACCTTCATCCTACGGTTTTTCTTGATCCTCAAAGGCGGTGGAGCATAATCCGCGAGACTCGACCTGATTGGTCCCGGGGGCAGGGCGAGCGCCCTAGGGCACAGGGCGGGCGCCCTGTGTCCTGGCCCGTTACGGCTCCCGTTCGTTCCCGTGGCTTCTGGAATCTTCTAGATGTAAGATAATTACGTGTTCGGTTAATATCCCGTCATTAATCCAACATGTGGGCCTTTCTTCCGTATTTCCTGATAACCCCCTGTAGAAATAGATAAACAGCAAAACTCGTGGAATTCTGTTAGATCAAACCCTAATTCTAGGTGTTGCTTGCATATAGGTCCTTTTCTTTATTTATTTGATGGTTATAATTGATACTTAAGAACCATCAACATGGAACACGTGGTGCTAGAAGATGGCGCAAGGTTCCTTGTTGTCCTGGAAAAGGTTCTTGATGGCCATGCAGGCATCATGATATAGTTCCAAGGATGTCATCAGCAGCACTACTATATAGCTAGCCACGCACACACGCGTTTGTATGTAGCTAGATGATCGCAGTGGGATGAGCCGATGTATTATCGAACCGCGAACTTCATGCACTTGGAGCAGAAGAATTGTGCGTAGAAGTTGGTCATCTTTAGTTTTATGGTGATCGGGATGTGGGTTTTGGTGCTGATGCGTGTAGATGTGGCGAGGGATGCTTGACAATCAGGCCAGAGGCCTTGGTGACGGTGCTCAAGGAGGAGAGGGTTGGCCCCAATGGAGCAAAGCTAGTATCCAACACTTTGAGATCGCACATATCATTTTATATATATAGGCTTGTAAGGAAAATGACACTTGGCATGGACCAGTAGTTGATTTTGGTGTTTGATGAATAACATGGCCATTTGGACTAACGATGTTTGCTAGTATATAAGGAAAATTTTAAATGGGTGCAGAGTGGACTTGAACTTAGCAACATGGAGATCAGCGTGATCAACACCTAAAGCAAGACAATTGAGCTACTATAGAACACCTACAAGTGATGCTAGAAGTCCAAGCTGATGAGGACATAACACCAACGGATATGACCATTGATTATAAGGTGCGCTCGTTCCTATATTTGCATAGTAATTTTGGTTATAATTCACTTGGTTCCACATGTACATGTCGTTATTTGAATGTAGGTACAAATGTGTCTCAAAGTACAAATCCATCAAAGTTGAACTATCAGTTCGTCGGCAGCCCGATAGTGCTTCATTGGGAAGGCCATAACTCATCCATCCGGAGTGCGATTGAGGTCAATGAGCACTTGATGGAAAGCTTATTTGATAAGCTTTCAAATAGATCAGGTCCCACCTCAATATCACATTGGCAAGGCCCCGAAATCATTGAGACATTCCGCCGCTATTTCTGTCGGGTGCTACAGCGTCGTCGCGGGCTTGTTATTCACACTTGGGACCCAGGCCCAAGTTGGAGCATGCCCCAAGAAGATGGAGAACACCTAAGAGATGCCCAAGGACGTCCTCCTCCTTGGCCACCACCTTAATAGGCCAGCAAGGACGTCCAAGCCAAGCCGGAGGCCTAGTCCAATTCGAGTTCGAGTCTGCTTCGGCCTTCTGGACCAGTCTGCAATAAAACGGACACCCAGGACGCATCCGGACTCCGTTTTCGATGATCCATATATGGATGGAAAGCTTATTTGATAAGGAAGCCAACCCAAGTGGTCCCATGTCAAAAGCTATTCGGAATCAACGGGAATCGTCGAAACAAGTCACCATCCAGGGCGCTGTGTCGCCGTCTTTTGGGCCGTTTGGGCCTTGTAACGTGTCGGCGCTTCCAAGGACGCGAATAGGGGTCCTTGGACACCCCTTAGGCTTTATAATCAGTAGCCGCCGCCTACGTTAGGGTTTGGGTTTTGCTTAGATTATTCTGTTGATAACAGTTTCGCCGCAGTCGTCGGTTTGTGAGACCCCAACTTTGTGAGATTAATCATTCATCTGCAATTTGGTTGCATTCCTTTGTGTTCTTGCTTGTGTTCTCGATTTGCAGACAAGGACTTAGCCTTCTTGGCGAGGTCGACCGTGCAACGCCGGTCGATAACCAGAGGAGACGTGGTGCTGCGATTGCGGGGTTCAGAGCCGAGTTGTTCGGAAGCCGGATCGAATTGTGTCGTGACTCCACCAAATCGAGAGTTATCAGAACCTTTCGGAAGATCGGGATCCCTAGTTCACATCAATTGGTAATCAGAGCTTCAGGTATACCGTTAGGTTCAATTTTATCCTAGTTTAGTTTGATTTCGCCTTCGTCCTAGAGTCCACAGAAAAGCCAAAAAAAATAGTGTTAGGTTTTTTTTCCCTATCCCAGAAACCACGTTTAGCCTTTTGCATAATTCTTTTCAGATTCCGTCGTGTTGAGTTTGTGTCCTGATCAAAGGCTTGTTGCTGGTTTAGTTTGTGTTCTTTTCTAATTTGTATTGATCCCTCCATCCGCCATCATCCCGTCAGATCATTAGTTTGCTTCTTGCGTCCACATAAAACCCTGATTCGAGCAGTTTTCATAAAACAGTCATAACTTTTGCATCCGAACTCGAAACGGGGCAAATTTTATATCTACGGAGAACGCCAGAAAATTTTAGATCTGTTTCATCCCAGCAAAGCTGGATTTGCAAAATTTAGAATTGCGAAATTCGTTCAGGAACATCGAGTTTCGAGGCCCACAAGTTTTGGCCAGCTTTTTAGATCACAATCCTAAATTTGTATAGGCCACATCTTTTATCCAATTGAGCTCATTTTTTTTGGTGTTTATTGTTGTGTGCTCCTTGCTGAGAAAAAAATATCAAAAGAGCAAAAGCAAGGAAAAAAATTTGGGCCAAAAAAAAGAAAAGAAAAAAATAGCAAAAGAGAAGAGAAGAGATAAAAAAGGAGCACATAAGGAACACTCAATAGCTCTATTGTTTGTTGTGCCTTTTGCCTTGTCCGTATTTCCATTGCTATCCATCATACTTGTTTCTCCATTTTGTTATCACACATTTGGTATTTGGAACACGTTAGACCAGCAACGAGAGCAAGTATTTGGGACTATAATTCAGCATTACTTTCTGTTTTTGAATTGTGTTCCACTCACATATTTGGCCTGCTTGCCTTAACTCCACATACTTCTTCTGGACAGTATAAGTTTTGACCCCTGTAATCGCAGTGCTACGCCTTCCAGGTATCCTTGATCTTGCTGGTAAGAACCTTGTAAGAGCTTGAGAAGGGGTCTCCTTTTGCTGTGATCTTGAGAGGCACTACTCTACCTACTTAGTAGATTATTAGGGATAACTTTCACTGTTTGTTCCTGTTTTGTGTCTATAATGACAGGTTACAACACTCATCGATACGAGACATCAATGATGCATGAACCACGCACTATTGCTGGTACACCTCCTTCTGCAGGTCGTTCTATTCTTTCTTCTCCACCTACTTATGATGGTATTGGTGCTGATGAGTACATTGAGTGGGAAAGTAAAATAGATAATATTTTTGCACACTGTCATATGTGTGAACGGAGGAAGATTAAGAATACATCTAGTGTTTTGAGACATTTAGCATTAATTTGGTGGGAGTCTTTAAGTTCTTCAGATAAACCTCATACATGGAACGATATGAAAATTCTTATGAGAGAAACTTTTGTTAATCCATCTCTTGTAATTAATTCATATGATGAGGAACATCAACTAGACCAATCTCCTATTATTCCTCCTGCTGTGCCTAACCTTTTGCAGGACAATGCACAAAAGAGTGGGGATGACATGACAGAAAATGAGGTGCTCCCAGTCTCATGTAAAAATTCAACACGTGATACTTCCACTGACAGTGAGAGCAAAGGTAATACCAATGATGCTAATAATTCTATACTAAAACCTTCTATTGATTTACCTTTGTCACATGGCGAATGTTCTACTGATCTTTGTGATAAAGAAAAGTTGTGTGATAGTGATATGATTATTCATGAGCAGCAACCAGTGAATGAGAATGATTCTTTTGTTTTGGAACAAAATACTTGTGCTAAAACTAAACAATTGCTTCCAATTGCCACTGAACAAGATGAACTAAAATTGTTGACTTCTTTAAATACTTTGGGATATATTGAGTTTGAAACACTGTGTGCTCTGAGTAGTTTGGAGGAGAAATTTTTATGTGCTGAATTACCATGTTTGTCTACATGTATATATCAATTTATTGGCAAATATAATTGTAAAGGAGAATATATGGTACACCGAGTTTATATTTGTTCAAATCTGAAATCTCCTTTTTCTGTGTATCAATATGACCAATCAAAGGGTTGCATTAGATATAATCATGTCATGTCAAGATCTCCAAGTTTTGTTATAAAGCAACAGGTTAAATTTCAAAAAGAGAAGCAATATTGGCTACAACCTACAATCTGTCCTCCAACTAAGCTCAAACCGAGGACGGTTTGTTGTCAAGAAGGGGAGGATGATGAGGACATAACACCAAGGGATATGACCATTGATTATAAGGTGCGCTCGTTCCTATATTTGCATAGTAATTTTGGTTATAATTCACTTGGTTCCACATGTACATGTCGTTATTTGAATGTAGGTACAAATGTGTCTCAAAGTACAAATCCATCAAAGTTGAACTATCAGTTCGTCGGTAGCCCGATAGTGCTTCATTGGGAAGGCCATAACTCATCCATCCGGAGTGCGATTGAGGTCAATGAGCACTTGATGGAAAGCTTATTTGATAAGCTTTCAAATAGATCAGGTCCCACCTCAATATCACATTGGTAAGGCCCCGAAATCATTGAGACATTCCGCCGCTATTTCTGTCGGGTGCTACAGCGTCGTCGCGGGCTTGTTATTCACACTTGGGACCCAGGCCCAAGTTGGAGCATGCCCCAAGAAGATGGAGAACACCTAAGAGATGCCCAAGGACGTCCTCCTCCTTGGCCTCCACCTTAATAGGCCAGCAAGGACGTCCAAGCCAAGCCGGAGGCCTAGTCCAATTCGAGTTCGAGTCTGCTTCGGCCTTCTGGACCAGTCTGCAATAAAACAGACACCCAGGACGCATCCGGACTCCGTTTTCGATGATCCATATATGGATGGAAAGCTTATTTGATAAGGAAGCCAACCCAAGTGGTCCCATGTCAAAAGCTATTCGGAATCAACGGGAATCGTCGAAACAAGTCACCATCCAGGGCGCTGTGTCGCCGTCTTTTGGGCCGTTTGGGCCTTGTAACGTGTCGGCGCTTCCAAGGACGCGAATAGGGGTCCTTGGACACCCCTTAGGCTTTATAATCAGTAGCCACCGCCTACGTTAGGGTTTGGGTTTTGCTTAGATTATTCTGTTGATAACAGTTTCGCCGCCGTCGTCGGTTTGTGAGACCCCAACTTTGTGAGATTAATCATTCATCTGCAATTTGGTTGCATTCCTTTGTGTTCTTGCTTGTGTTCTCGATTTGCAGACAAGGACTTAGCCTTCTTGGCGAGGTCGACCGTGCAACGCCGGTCGATAACCAGAGGAGACGTGGTGCTGCGATTGCGGGGTTCAGAGCCGAGTTGTTCGGAAGCCGGATCGAATTGTGTCGTGACTCCACCAAATCGAGAGTTATCAGAACCTTTCGGAAGATCGGGATCCCTAGTTCACATCACAAGCCACAAGATAGAAGAAGCCCGGATGCGAAGACATGAAGAAACAGAGCCGAATTCATGCTCACTACATGCACTTGATATGTCCAGTGTCAGCTAAGGACTGGCACCGAAGAGTTAGCATGCAAGGTTTTGAAGACAGCTGCAATAGCTGCACCGGATATCTCTAGTGCACAAGACTGCGAGGCACTGGAGCTTATTAAGGTGTCATCATGAGCAGTGACCAAGGCTGGTAGAATTCACTGGAACTCCTCGGTGATGATCACCAGACTGCCCATCGGACCTCTGGTCCAGAGAGTTTGCAGCGTGGCATGGAGGCAAAATCAACGCACCAGAATTGTCTGGTGACCTCTCACCAGAAGAAGCACCGGAGAGATCATCCTCCAATGGTCAGCGATGACCAAAATTTAATGGTTAGCTTGTTAGGCAGCACAGAAACTCTCCAATGCCACCACCAGACCTCTCTGGTGTGTGCGCAGAAAACTACAGGCTTTGGCAACGGCTTGTTTTGGATGCTGGGGCTGTATAGCCCCCCCCCACACACACACTGGTCATTCGAGGTGTCTACAAGTTGAGGAACATATCAAGGGAGTTAAGGCTCCACTCTAGTGCTCCTGCCACTAATAGTGCTTAAGGAATCACTCGGTGATTAGCATTTATGTGCTTGCTCTAGGTTTAGACCTAGTGTTTTGTGAGGTTTGCACACCTTTCACCACTCAGTGCTTGCATGCACCATTGTTGTAATTGGAGGGGCTTGTAGTCCTGTGAGACCACACCAACTGCGTTTGTGGTGTGGCCACCACTGGTGTACGTACTAGAAGGAACGAGGCCCATGGTGTTTCGGCTGAAAGCTTGATAGTGAAGATAGTAGTGAGCAATCCGGGAGTGGCCATCTCGGAGACCCATTTGCATGTAGGGAAGGCCCATGGGCTATCCATGGAGTTACCTGACTAGGAGCTTGGTCCTTGCGAGGGGCTGCAACTAAGACTAGGGGCAGATACTAGAGTCATCGACGGGAGTTTGCATCTCTATCTCAATTAAGTTTCCGCATTTTATTGTGTACTTTACTATTACAATTTAGCTTGCTATGATAATTGATAGGATTGGTACCTAGGTTGCATAACTCTTTTGCATTAGAGATAGCAATGCACTTAGCAAAACCTTAGTTGCACATATAGATAGATTACTTTATTGCATAGGTCTTGATAAGTGAAAATTAGAGGAAAGAGTTTATAATAGAATTTTAAAAACCCTAATTCATCCCCTTCTTAGATGTCATGGTCCTACAAGTGGTATCAGAGCCGGTTGGCTCAATTTGGATCTATGGCCTAACCGTCGTTGAGCCGATGTTATTTAGAGACAGGAGGATGGATACCTCTAGGCCTCCTTAATTTGACCGAACTAATTTCCTCTATTGGAGTGCTCGAATGGCATGCTGCCTAAAAGGCGGTTGACCTAGGTGTTTGGAGAATCATTCGTGACGGGATGATACCCTTAAAAACAATCCCGAGAAACCCACCGTGAGTTGATCTAGGTGTTTGCAGATGTATAATTAAGCACTCGGAGTTAGAGTCTCGCAAACCAGTAAATAGCGACTGTTCAATGATAGAATAATCTAAGAAAAATCCAACCCTAACATGAGCAATGATGACTCAATATAATGTCCTTGTGGCATGAATACCCCTAGACACGCCCCCTAATAGACTTTAAGATGATATGCGGCCCAGCAAACCAAAGACAGTGTCACAGCACCCTAGTACAGTCTGGACACTAACTTGTTTCGACGATTCCTATACTCTGGTGGTATTTTGATGTGAAACCAATGCCACTAGTTAGGTTATGTTCTTATCTTTTTTGTGCATGGGTAGAATGTCGAAATTGGAGTTTGTATGCATCATGGGCATCTAGTTTAGTGTGGGATGCTCCTGGAGTCCAAGCTATGGACCTCCTTGACTTGAACACCCTTGTTGGTCTCCTTCACCTCCATGACTTTCTCCAAGCTCTTCATGACCCTCTCCATTGTTCATAAGAATGATAACATAATTCGGTAGCAATCTATTCGCATAATCATGAAAAGGGTCACTTAAAACAAGCTCACCTCTAGATTTAATGTCACATTTGAGCTCTAATCATTGGAGCATAGCGATTGGAGGAACAAATAGTGCATCTGAAGGAGTGATATCCTCATCATAGAGTTAGGAGTTTTTTACCATGTTTTGTCTAACTTTTCGAATGATACTACTATGACTGACTATGCCACACACAAGTATAAGAATATGTCTCAACATGCTTAAAGAAAACTTCTTAAAAATACTAAAAATATATATTTATGTCATATCATGAATTATGGGCCAAAATAAGGCTACATAAAGCACACTAAGATGAAAAGTGATCGGAAGTCATTTATGGTGCCTTATTAGATATAAATTCTATACTACATGTTGGTCCATGTTTATGTAATGAACCTAGCCCAATCTAATATACATGCACATAATAAGACCAAGGGAATTTTAGAACTTCCCGGTTCTTCATGGTATCCGAGCTAGTGTGATTGGAGATGACATGTGATTGAGTCTTGGAGCAGCAACATTTGACGATGGTAGACAAAATTCAATTTCTCTGGCATAGGTCAGTGGTGTGTGCATGCTGAGGGAGAAGCAAAGGCGTGCGAAGCAGTAGTGGAGGTGAGAGATGCAATGTACCCTGTAGGAACATGGGGCTTGATTTGAAGGGCAGGATTTGTGGATCTATCAATTCGACTGCGAAAGTGTTGGGCAACACCAGAATCAACACATGTAGTAGTTGACATGATCTGCTGGTGAGCTCACATAAATCTATGTGGAGAAGGAAGCTCTGAGGATTGAGGTGTGTCTTCTTGTGCTGTTTCTTGTTCTTGTGCCTGGGGAGAAGGGCTGCAAGAGACTGTGGTGAACCTATACTACTCGAGGTGGAAGAGAGAAGGAGAGGAGCATCTGTGTGCGTGATGTTATCCTGCTATGAGAGGGAACCTTTGTAGATTTGATATTTGTTCTTGATCTTTGCGAAGAAAGAGATAGTTGTGTTTGTGGTGGTGTGAATGTGGCACAAATAGCATGAAGGGTGGTGGTTGGATGCCATAGTGTTTCCTCAATTGCAATTTTTTATTAGAGTTTGTTGCAATAAGGGAGAGAAATACGACATTGTGTGGCTTGTGTTTTGACCTATGTGTTGCTTATTTGAGAAAAGAGCTCTCATTTTGAAGTGGGCAAATAGCTACAATTTTGCAACCTTGTAAAGAGGCAAAGTGCGCTTACAACCATTTTTTAGTTGTTGGCACTGAGTAAAGAGAAAAAACATATTGTCGTGGTTTGTGCAGTTAAATAACGGTAGAGAGTGGCATAATCCAGCATGTCTTCAAGAAGCTAATTGAGCTCTTCACACCAAAAGAACTTGTGGAGCTAACCCAAAAAATTTTTTGCAAGAAGTGCATAATTAATGTCTATTTCAAAAAGGCCTGATGAAGGGAACAATTTTTCAAGAAAAAAATGATACATTAACAATTCTAGGCAATCTTGTCAACCTTACTCATCCTAGCATAAATGCATTTAATGCAAATTGAATACGTGCATCTAGAGATGTCATTGGCATCAGGGAATTAATTTGCATCATATACACCACCATTCCGTCCACGTAAAAGGAAACTATTGAAATTGGTGATGGAACTGCCCACCCTATTAGAGGTGTGGGTACAACCAAATGCACCCCATCAATCATATTATCATTTGTTTTGTATGTTCCATCCTTTCCAATTAATCTATTATCATTAAGTGATTTGGTCAACCACTAAATATGGTCATGATCGCACCTGTATCACTGCCGTTTATTCCTAAACCAGTAGTGAAACTGTTTCACCACCGGTTCTAAGGCCGAGTGAAAGCCCAAGTTTGGTTTTGGAAATTGAGTGACACCAAAGTTGCTAATGTTATGTGATCAAGTGTGATTAAGCTAGGCATAAGCAACATGTGATGAAGGTGGAAATGGCATGGAGAGATGGCCACTAGACCACATGATTTGGTGAATAAAATGATGAGCAAGATCATGAAGGAATGCACATAAAATGATGGACTTGATGATCAAGTAGAGGAGAAGGATCTAAGAGCGTAAGGCAAAGGTATAACCATAGGGTTTTCCTTTTGTCGGTCTAAGATGAGTAGAGAAGTGATTGACCGGGTTTAGGATATATAGCCAACTATCAAGAGGGGCAATCACGGTTAGCTCGGGAATCAAGTGCCACTAGATCAATGTCTTGAGCATATGCATTAGGATCTAGTTGAGAGCTAACATAACCCTTTGAAAATGTTTGTGAAATGCTAACACACATGCACATGGTGGTGTACACTTGTTGGTGTTGTCACATTTACAAAGGAGAAGGTGTTGGAGTTGATTTTGATCAACTTGGTGAAGGGAGAAAGGTTTTTCGGTGTTCTCTGAACACTAGGATGGCTCTTGGAGTGGAATGCTACTTTGATCCATTGTGACTTGGATTGAGTGTCCATATGGGTTGTGTAGCCCTCTGATTAAGCTTTCCAAAATGTCCAAGATCATCGAAATCGGAGTTCGGAGCTAAGAGTTATCGCCGTTTTACCGAAGAGTAGTCTGTGACCGGACTCGTGACCGGACGCATCCGGCCAGCACCTGCGCGTCCGGTCAGTGCGTCCGGTCAGTGTTTTCGCATGCAAAAGTGACCGAACGCTGTTGCGAGTTCGGTCAATGATGACCGGACGCGTCAGGAGCTTACTGGAACCTCTCTGTTCGCTGTTTCACGGTGACCTGCGCATCTGGTCCCATTAGTGACCTACGCGTCCGGTCAATACAAGTTTTTGTGCGCAAAAACTAGCCGTTGGAGCATGCTAGTGACCTACGCATCCGGTCGGTGTCGACCGGAGCGTCTGGTCAGCCCGACTCAGAACCAAAACGGCTACTGCGTACCCCTTTGCTATAAATAGAAGATGGCCGGGGTTTGGGTGATCTCTCACATTCTTGTTAACCTTGAGACATCCTTTGAGCTAGCGAACAACCCCTCCACTCATCTCTTTGCTTGGTTGCACATCTTGAGTGAGATTGAGTGAGATTCAAGTGCATTACTTGAGAGTTCCATTCTAAAGGCACTTGATCTTTGAGTTGCTGCAGATTTCTTGTTACTCTTCCGTGTTTTCCGACACGGTAAACGGCTTGGAGCAGCGGAGGTGATTGAGCTCACAATAGGAGATTGTTGGAACCCTCACCAAGTGTTGTAAGGGTTTCTTGATCCTTCCCCGCGGGAGTTCACGAATTGGATACTCTAGTAGAGCTCGTGGCTTGGTGGATCCCCATCTTGTGTGCGGTTGTGCGGCGCCCACCGAGGGCTCGACTCGTGATAGTCGATTAGCTCATGAACCGACAAGTGGGTGTATCGCCACAACGGGGAGTAGCTTGTCGGGAAGCAAGTGAACCTCGAGATAAATTCTTGTGTCGTTCTCTTCCCGAGGATTTCTCTTGTGTGATTGATTGATTGATTGGTTCTTCTCATCTCTACACGGCGGTATAATCACTTGAAGCTCTTCTCTCACGTTACTCCTTGTATCTATCTTGTAGTTGTTGTTGTGTTTAGTGGATAGCCTTGTACTAGACTTGTGTAGGTGGCTTGCTTAATTAGTTAGAGCTAGTGCATTTTACTTCGCCACCTTTTGTACTAACACTTGTGGTTAAGCAATTCTTGTAGAAGTTTTAATTAGGCTATTCACCCCCCCTCTAGCCTATTTGGACCTTACAAGTGGTATCAGAGCCGAGGCACTGTTTATTTTAGGCTTAACAACCTACGGTGAAGAAGAAATGGCTCAATTAAGCTTGCACATCAACAACACCAAGAAGGCACCTCACTTTGATGTCACAAATTATGCATATTAGAAGGTTAAGATGACCGCACACCTCAAGTCAATCAATAGAGAAGTGTGGAAGGTCACCAAAACCAAATTTGAGGTTGCTAATCCGGAAGCACCAACACCGGTGGAGGAGAAGAAGCTCCAATGCAATGACATTGCCATTAGTGCTCTTCATGAGGCACTAGATGACAAGACCTTTGAGCAAGTGAAGAACATTGAGATTGCTCATGATGTATGGGCAAAAGTTGAGGAAACATATGAAGGCACCAAAGGCACCAAGACCGCCAAAGCGTACATTCTCCAAGAAAAGTTTTCTAGCTTCAAGATGCAAGAAGATGAGAGTGTGTCGGAGATGTTTCATAGATTGCAAGTCATTGTGAATGAGCTCAAGGCACTTGGTGAGGAGGTCAAGGACAATCAATTCTCCATGAAGTTCTTGAGAAGCTTACCCAAGAGGTTTGACATGTTGATCACCGTAGTTGTGAGGACAACATTAAAAGATTCAACTCCTCAACAAGTATTCCAAGAAGTGATGATCGATGATTCATATAGAGAAGATGATGAGAAAGAGGAGTTGGTCAAAAAGAAGAAGAAGGAAAGTAAGAAGAAGGATGAAGAGAAGAAGAGTGTGGCATTCAAAGCCACCACATCCAAGGGCAAGTCCAAGATTGAATCATCAAGTGATGAAGACTCAAGCTCTTGTGATAGTGATAACATTATGAGAAGATGACTCTCTTTGTCAAGCAATTTGGAAAATTCATGAAAAAGAAAGGTTATTGTGCAAGGAGGAGGAAGAACTCATCCAAAAAGAATGAGCAAACTATGAGATGCTTTAGATGTCATAGCAAGGACCATCTCATCGTGAAATGTCCTTATGATAGTGATGATGAAGATGCTATCAAGAAGGAGAGGAAGAAGCAAAAGAAGAAGCAAGAAAAGAAGGAGAGCTCTCATAAGAAGAAGAATGATTCTCATGTTGCTACATGGGATAGTGATGATTCCTCAAGTGATGATGAGGACTACAAAAAGAAGGGGCATGCTAGCATTGCTATTCAAGAGAAGAGCTCCATATTTGACACTCCTTCATGCTTCATGGCTAAGGCCGCTAAGGTATCATCCGATGATGAGAGTGATCATGATAGTGCTAGTGATAATGATAGTGATGATGATGATCTAACTAAAGATGAACTAATCACTATGCTAGAAGATTACACTCAACATTTTAAAGAATCTAGAAAGGAGTGCAAGGGCTTGCTTAAGGATAAGAAAAACCTCATGCAAGAACTTGATGAACTTAGGGCAACTTATGAGAGTCTAAAGGTAGACCATAAGAAGCTTCAAAAGTCTCATACTAAGCTTGAAGAAGCTCATTCCTCTCTTCTTGAAAAATGTGAAAACATACCAACTAATGTTGAGAAAGCTAAAAATTGCAACATAGGCATATCTTGTAATATAATTGATGAATCTTTTCATAAGTCTATTGTTGTTGCTCCCACTAACCCTTCATGTAGCTCATCTACATCATCCTCATCTAGTAGTGACGGTTTCACTTGTGACTCCACACTAATAGTTGAGAATGAAAATCTCAAGGAGGTAAAAGAGCTCAATCACACCTTAGCCAAGGCTTATGGTGGTAAGGACTGCTTGCTTATGTGCTTGGGTAGCCAAAGAGCATCTATCTACAAAGAGGGATTGGGCTATAACCCCAAGAAAGGCAAGGCCACTTTTGCTCCTCACAAGACTCATTTTGTGAAGAACAATGGTAGCTATTGCAAAAGTTGCAAGCAAGTTGGTCACATAGAGCAACATTGCATGAACAAGAAATCCAACGCTAATGTATCCTCAATTAAGCTTGATTCTTTCTATATGCTTACCAAGGGTACTAATGGTGTTCATGCTAAGTTCATTGGTACACCATGGATGGGCTCAAAGAAGAAAGCCATTTGGGTACCAAAGAGCTTGGTCACTAACCTTGGAGGACCCAAACAAATTTGGGTACCTAAAAAGAATTGATCTTGTCTTATAGGTCAATTATAAAGCCAGAGAAAGACATTGGGTGCTTGATAGTGGGTGCACTCAACATATGACCGGGGATTCTTGTATGTTCAAATCAATTGATACAAGTCAAAATGGTGGTTTTGATGCTATCACTTTCGGCAACAACAAGAAAGGCAAGGTCAAGGGGCTTGGTAAAACTGCTATCTCAAATGACATGAGCATATCTAATGTATTGCTAGTTGAGAGCTTGGATTTCAATCTTTTGTTAGTGGCACAACTTTGTGATCTTGGCTTTAAGTGCATATTTGGTAGTGATGATGTTGAAGTCATAAGTGTTGATGGATCAAATTTGATATTCAAAGGATTTAGACATGGTAGCTTATACTTGGTTGACTTCAATGATAGTGAGACACAATTGACTTCATGCTTGCTTAGCAAATCTAGTATGGGATAGTTGTGGCATAGAAGGCTTGATCATGTTGGAATGAAACAATTGAATAAATTTTTGAAGCATGACTTAGTTAGAGGCTTGAAGGATGTCACCTTTGAGAAGGATAAACCTTGTAGTGCTTGTCAAGCCGGCAAACAAGTTGGAAATGCACATCCTAGCAAGAGTGAAATGAGCACATCTAAGGCATTTGAGCTATTGCACATGGACTTGTTTGGACCAACAACATACACTAGCATTGGTGGCAACCAGTATGGTTTTGTGATTGTTGATGACTACACTAGATACACTTGAGTGTTCTTTCTCTATGACAAGAGTGATGTTTATGATCTATTCAAATCTTTTGTCAAGAGGGTGCAAAATGAGTTTGAGACTACCATCAAGAAGATTAGAAGTGACAATGGTAGTGACTTCAAGAACACAAGAATTGAAGATTTGTGTGATGATCTTGGTATTGGACATCAATTCTCACCAACATACACTCCTCAATCCAATGGTGTAGTTGAAAGGAAAAATAGAACCTTGATTGATATGGCTAGATCAATGCTTAGTGAATACAATGTGAGTCATTCATTTTGGAGTGAAGCCATCAACATGGCTTGCTATTGTAGCAACCGTCTCTATTGTCATGGGAAGCTTGGGAAGACACCGTATGAGATATTGAATGGAAGAAAGCCCAACATTACATACTTTAGAGTGTTTGGTTGCAAATGCTATATTCTCAAGAAAGACACTAGATTGAGCAAGTTTGAAAAGAAATGTGATGAAGGATTCTTACTTGGTTATTCTACCACAAGCAAAGCATATAGAGTTTGGAATCTCACAAATGGCACCTTAGAAGAAGTTTATGATGTTGAGTTTGATAAAACCCAAGGGTCTCAAAATGAAGCTCAAAACCTTGATGATATGAGAGGAGATCAATTGTCAAATGCAATGAAGAACATGGACATTGGTGATATAAGGCCGATGCAAGTTGATGATGATAGTGACATACATATGATCAACCAAAGTGTGCAAATTGATACAAATCAAGCAATCTCTAGTGGTTCTCATGATGAAGTGTAAGATCAAGGACAAGCTAGTGGAAGCAACCAACTCCCAATACTCTAACCTACTAGCATTGCAAGAGATCATCTATTGGACCAAATCATTGGTGGAATTCAAAGTGGTATGCAAACTAGATCAAGACTAGCATCATTTTGTGAGCATTACTCATTTGTCTCATTAGAAGAACCAAAGAAGATAGAAGATGCATTGAAGGATTCTGATTGGGTAAATGCCATGCATGAGAGCTAAACAACTTCGCTAGAAATCAAGTTTGGGAACTTGTTGAAAGGCCAAAGAACTACAATGTGATTGGTACTAAGTGGGTTTTTAGAAACAAGCAAGATCAAGATGGTGTAGTTGTGAGAAACAAAGCAAGATTGGTAGCACAAGGTTACACACAAGTTGAAGGTCTTGACTTTGGTGAGACATATGCACCGGTTGCAAGATTAGAGGCAATTAGAATCTTATTAGCATATGCTTGTGTACACAACATCAAGCTCTATCAAATGGATGTCAAGAGTGCATTTTTCAATGGCTACATCAACGAAGAAGTTTACGTTGAGCAACCTCTCGGTTTTGAAGATGACAAGAAGCCCGACCATGTTTTCAAGCTAAAGAAGGCATTGTATGGTTTGAAGCAAGCACCTAGAGCATGGTATGAGAAGTTGAGGGACGTTCTCCTCTCTAAAGGGTTCAAGATAGGAAAAGTTGACACCACTCTCTTCATCAAGAAGATATGCATTGAATTGTTTGTGTTGCAAATCTATGTGGATGATATCATTTTTGGATCAACCAATTAAGACTTTTGTAAAGAGTTTAGAAAAATGATGGCAAATGAGTTTGAAATGTCCATGATTGGAGAGCTTAGTTACTTCCTTAGACTACAAATCAAACAAATGAAGAATGGCACCTTTGTTAGCCAAGGTAAGTACATCAAGGACATGATCAAGAAGTTTGGGTTGCAAGATGCCAAGCAAATGAGTACATCAATGGGCACAAATGATCAATTGGGTGTTGATGCTAGTGGCATCATGGTAGATCAAAAGCAATACCGGTCTATGATTGGAAGTTTGCTATATGTCACCGCTTCTAGGCCGGATGTGATGTTTAGTGTGTGCAAGTGTGCAAGATATCAAGCTTCACCTAGAGAAAGTCACTTGAAAACGACCAAGAGGATATTGAGATATCTTAAGGGCACTCATGATGTTGGACTATGGTATCCTAAGGGGTCTAATTTTGAGTTGACTGGATATTCAGACTCCAACTATGGTGGATGCAAGATTGATAGAATTAGCACAAGTGGTACTTGTCAATTGCTAGGAAGGTCTCTCGTTTCATGGTCATCAAAGAAACAAAATAGTGTTGCACTATCTACCGCTGAGGCTGAATACATTAGTGCCGGTAGTTGTTGTGCACAATTGCTTTGGATGAAAGCCACCTTGAATGATTTCAGAATTAAGTTTAAGAATGTGCCTTTATTTTGTGATAATGAGAGTGCTATCAAGATGACACAAAATCTGGTTCAACATTCAAGAACCAAGCACATTGACATAAGGCATCACTTCATAAGAGACCATCAATAAAAGGGTGATATTAGCATTGAAAGCATTGACACTGAAGATCAATTAGCCGATATCTTTACAAAGCCACTTGATGAGAAAAGGTTTTACAAGTTGAAGAATGAATTGAACATACTTGACTTCTCCAACTTAAAATGAGTGTAACCCCACATTCTTATATGACATGCCTTTCCTTCGACAATGCAAGGTAAAGTTGTTTGGCATATCATTCATACTTTGCTAAGGACATTGTTAGAACATATAGACATGTTTGCATGATAATAGGCTCATTCATGAAAATCAAATGATTTTGATGTATATATGGTACCACTATTGCTTCTATGTTTGATTGATCTAGTGGTAGCATATGACATGTTTGTAAGCTTGCAAACCTAGTGTTGAATCTAGAAAATGAGCACATGATGTGTAATTCAACATGGTCAAGATAACCCTTATACTTTTATGAGGTGTGAAGAAGCTTGTCCTTGGATCAAACTGAATTACATATTATAGGCAAGTGATCTAGATTGAACTATAATTTAGACTCTCTCATATTGATTAACTTACCTCTCACTAAAATTGACACATTTTTGGTGATTGTTGACAAAGGGGGAGAAGTAAGTCACAAAGATATAGAAAGGGAGAGAAAGCAAAAAGGGGGAGAGAAAGCAAAAGATATGACGTTGGAAAGGGATCAATTAAAATTAAGCACACGAGTAGGGGGAGCAAGATCATAAATCATTTGTTGCATTTATATGTGCATTAACATGATGAATTGTTGCATTGCAAAGCTTAAATTCATATTCATGATTGTGTGGTGAATGCTAGAAATAGATCTTGAATGATGAATTGTTGAGAGTAGCTTTACAAGTGGTATCTAGACACTCTTTGCATATAATGTTGATCTCACGGGGTACTTTAGTGTTTGTGATCTTTGCAAGTGATGTATTACAAGTGGTGTCTAGCTACATTGGTGCTAAGGAAGGTGTATATTGGCAACTCCGATTGGTATCACGCTTCAAAGGTCCATTCTATATAACTTAGCATCAATTTGATAGTAGTAACCCTCCCAAAATTCAAATCCATACATATGTAAACAATTGAACCAAACTCATGGAAGCACATATGTAGGGGAGCTAATACTATCGAAATTAAAAATTGATTTCATTTCATATCTTTGTGGTGGTTGTCATCAATTACCAAAAAGGGGGAGATTGAAAGCCCAAATTTGGTTTTGGAAATTGAGTGACACCAAAGTTGCTAATGTTATGTGATCAAGTGTGATTAAGCTAGGCATAAGCAATATGTGATGGAGGTGGAAATGGCATGGAGAGATGGCCACAAGACCACATGATTTGGTGCATGAAATGATGAGCAAGATCATGAAGGAATGCATATAAAATGATGGACTTGATGATCAAGTGGAGGAGAAGGATCTAAGAGCGCAAGGCAAAGGTATAACCATAGGGTTTTTCTTTTGCCGGTCTAAGATGAGTAGAGAAGTGATTGACCGAGTCTAAGATACATAGCCGACTATCAAGAGGAGCAATCACGGTTAGCTCGGGAATCAAGTGCCACTAGATCAATGTCTTGAGCATATGCATTAGGATCTAATTGAGAGCTAACATAACCCTTTGAAAATGTTTGTGAAATGCTAACACACATGCACATGGTGGTGTACACTTGTTGGTGTTGGCACATTTGCAAAGGAGAAAGTGTTGGAGTTGATTTTGATCAACTTGGTGAAGGGAAAAATGTTTTTCGGTGTTCTCTGGACACTAGGATGGCTCTTGGAGTGGAATACTGTTTTGATCCATTGTGACTTGGATTGAGTGTCCATATGGGTTGTGTAGCCCTCTGAGTAAGCTTTTCAAAATATCCAAGATCATCGAAATCGGAGTTCGGAGCTAAGAGTTATCGCCGTTTTACCGAAGAGTAGTCTGTGACCAGACTCGTGACCGGACGCGTCCGGTCAGCAACTGCGCATCCGGTCAGTGCGTCCGGTTAGTATTTTTCACGTGCAAAAGTGACCGGACGCTGCTGCGAGTCCGGTTAGTGATGACCGAACGCGTCCGGTCGCGTCAGGAGCTTACTGAAACCTCTATGTTCGCTGTTTCACTATGACCTGCGCGTTTGGTCCCGTTAGTGACCTGCACGTTTGGTCAATACAAGTTTTTGCGCGCAAAAACTAGCCGTTGGAGCACGCTAGTGACCTGCGTGTCCGATCGGTGTCGACCGGAGCGTCCGGTCAGCCCGACTCAGAACCAAAACGGCTACTGCGTACCCCTTCGCTATAAATAGAAGATGGCCGGGGTTTAGGGGGATCTCTCACATTCTTGCTGACCTTGAGACATCCTTTGAGCTAGAGAACAACCCCTCCACTCATCTCTTTGCTTGGTTGCACATCTTGAGTGAGATTGAGTGAGATTCAAGTGTATTACTTGAGAGTTGCATTCTAGAGGCACTTGATCTTTGAGTTGCTGTGGATTTCTTATTACTCTTCCGTGTTTCCCGACGCAGCAGACGGCTTGGAGCAGCGGAGGTGATTGAGCTCGCAATAGGAGATTGTTGGAGCCCTCACCAAGTGTTGTAAGGGGTTCTTGATCCTTTCCCATGGGAGTTCGCTAATTGGATACTCTAGTAGAGCTCGTGGCTTAGAGAATCCTCATCTTGTGTGCGATTGTGCGGCGCCCAACTAGGGCTCGACTCTTGATAGTCGATTAGCTCGCGAACCGACAAGTGGGTGTATCGTCACAACGAGGAGTAGCTTGCCGGGAAGCAAGTGAACCTCGGGATAAATTCTTGTGCCGTTCACTTCCCAAGGATTTCTCTTGTGTGATTGATTGATTGGTTCTTCTCATCTCTACACGGCGGTATAATCACTCGAAACTCTTCTCTCGCGTTACTCCTTGTATCTAGCTTGTAGTTGTTGTGTTTAGTGGATAGCCTTGTACTAGACTTGTGTAGGTGGCTTGCTTAATTAGTTAGAGCTAGTGCATTTTGCTTCGCCACCTTTTATACTAACACTTATGGTTAAATAATTCTTGTAGAAGTTTTAATTAGGCTATTCACCCCTCTAGCATATTTGGACCTTACACCGAGGGCACAGTGGACAGTTGAACAGCAGGTAAAAAGTGTTTTCACCGTCGACTCAGCACACGATTTGGTAGTGATTATCGGGGAATTTTTGCTGCCGAACCATACGCAAAGCTGGCGGTGAAAGAGGTTTACACCGCCAGCCGGAACAACCTACGTGCAACTTGGTATTGAACTAGTGGCGACAAAACGTTTCACTGCCGGATCATATTTCGTTGTTGCATTGCTGGCGGCAAGGAAATATGGCTTCGGGCTGCTCATCTTCTTTAACTACTCCGTTTTGGCGTTTGTGTACCATGGTGATTATTTGGTGATTTTCTCAAGCGCTTCAAACTTTGTGTCCACTGGGAAACAGTAGGTGCTCTCACAATTATGTACAAATAGACGTGATCTTTCCTCTGAAAATCTGCACTTTTATTTGTTCAACCCAAATTCGTTTACACGGTACCACAACTTTCACCCGAACCATGACAGGCTTCCAGCTACCCGACAATGACTCCTCAAGCGATAAAGAATCAGTATGCTAGGAGACTAACAGTGAGAAGGGATCAAGTGAAGACATTTAGCATGGTTAATAACTCGATGTTTATTGATTTAGCTATGATTCTAATCTGTAAATAATGGAAGTAGCTTTATGTGATAATTTTGTCGTTTGCTAAAAGTTTTATCATAATAGTTTTGTCATTTATTAAAAGTTTTGATCATAATCTTTTATCACAAGCTAGATGTTAGTAAATGATAGAGAAATTGGACTTAATTAAAGTTAGAAAAAAATGGTAAAACAGCTTACTTTTTTTTCTTTGGATAATAAACCGGATAATTTGACCAGTCAACACCTTTTGAGAGCTCACCATCGATTCTGCTCACATGCATACTTGGAAAGCACCCTAGCCCCTGCTAAATGACAAACATCATGTAGTGGCACCTCTGCTATAAATAGCTCAAGCCATCTAGCGACGGCTTTGCACTCTCCTACAGCATTGTGAACGTGAAGCACTGGAGCGAGCATACAACAATAGATCGCAACCCAATAATGGCCTCTCCTACAGCAGTGAGGCATCTACCCTTCACCATCTTATTAGTTGCTCTCTCCTTGCTGTCAGTGTCAGCGATGGTAGCCCAAGACCGGCAGGAAGGCGACCGGGTGGGTTTCCTCCCGGGACAGCCGAGGAGCCCTGCGGTGTCACAGTTCGCCGGGTACGTCACCGTGAACGAGCACAACGGGAGAGCGCTCTTCTACTGGTTCTTTGAGGCTCAGACGTCACCGGCTCAAAAACCTCTCCTGCTCTGGCTCAATGGAGGTTGTTAATTAGAATTAATTAATCTTTATCTCTCTGTTGGATCTTTCTTGTGCTTTGCCTTTATTTGTTCAACGAAATTACGTCCTCAGACCTTAGTATCTACTTATAAGATATATAGCCTTGCTTAGTTATGGCCATTTTTTTTCTACTGCGAAAGTTGATTGGTATTCTTAAGTCTTTGTCTTCTTTTTCTCTAACATTTTCCGTACCATTCGATCTTTTCTTGCACTGTGATCCTCTAACATAACCTTTTTCAATCCATTTTTAGGTCCTGGTTGCTCATCTGTGGGCTATGGAGCAGCTTCTGAGCTAGGGCCTCTCTTGGTCAATAGCAACGGAACTGGTGTGAAGTTCAACAAATTTGCATGGAATAAAGGTTTACTTCGCTCCTTGCTCTCTGCCACTTTGAATGGTGTCGTGTTCATCTTCTGGTCACATCATAGGGTCATAAGGCTGCTACTAATAAAATTGAAACCTCCGGGTGCACCACCACACGCTCCTATTTATGTTGAACTGTTAATTAATTGGGTCGTCACTCTGACCAAATTGGCTCAACGTAGCATCCTTGAACGAGCAGTGGTGTTGAGTTATTAATTGGGTCTATCGATGTACGTGGTAGTTCTATGTGAAGTGTAGCATACGCACACCCCTCGAGGGTTTTTAGACTTGCTTTTACCAAAAGAAACTAGGCAAAAATATTTTTGTATTCTCCTTTTAATAAAACTTGTGTTTTCAAAACTAGAAAAATATATTTGTTTTCTCCTAAATAAAAAATTGTGGCACGTTTCGAAAAAAAAATTGTGGCAAAATTTCTCCTTCTGAATAAAAACACCTATTGTCGATACTTGATGCCTCACCATGTTTTACATAACTTCCCCACCTTGTCTTTTAAATCACAATTAATTTCAGTTCTTATTTTTCTAAATTAGCATGCAACTCAATTTTTTTCACACCTGATGACCTGAGCTCCCTAGAGAAACAGGGGTGCACCGAACTTGTTTTTACCCAGTTTTTCTTTTGTCCACATTAGCACAGAGTTCGTGATGTTCGGAGTAGTTTCAAAATTTTTCCTGTTACTCATTTTCGTTTGCTTGGTTGAAATTTCATTCAGAGGCCAATTTGCTGTTCTTGGAATCCCCCGTTGGCGTTGGCTTCTCATACACAAATACTTCTTCTGACCTAGACAACCTCGATGATCGCTTCGTCGGTATTAATCTTCACTTCGTATTATTTAACAAAAAGAAAGCTAATTAAACTCGTGCTCCTCTGTTTGTTGATTAAAACTTTAAAATGATGCAGCCAAGGATACCTACACCTTCTTAGTGAACTGGTTCAACAGGTTTCCACAGTACAAGAGCCATGATTTCTACATATCAGGAGAGAGCTATGCAGGTAAGGCAGACAGCTCCCTTTCTCCCGGCAAAGAAATTGTAAGATTGAATGAGGCCAAGGCCACAATGAAAGGATACCGCCTTTCTATAGTGATCAGTAGTGTAAGCGTGCAAAACAGGATCGAATAAATTCTATCTTTCCACAGTCCATTATTCCCTGGTCAAAAAGGTTGTTAGCCTAAACTACATGCAGACCCTATTCCAAACAGTCCCACTACCGTTGTTAGGTGCGGAACCAAGTTGACGGGAATTATTCTGTTCAAAAATACGATTGACTTGTCGGAATATATTCAGCTGAATGCATGCTTCTTTTAATTTTGTTGACAATTAATGCTTCTTTTAATTTGTTGTTACTGAAAAGGTAAAAAACAAATAATGATATTAGGCTGACATGGTAGGAAAAGTAGTGTGTGTAATAAGACAACAAAATATATGGGGAAAAGTATTAGTTTTCAAGTATGGTGGTTATCCTACTGGCCATGCACAAGAAAATTGAGGGTCTATGCGGTAGCAACAACCACTAATATATGTGTGAAACACATGTGACAGCATTTTTATGATTAAGACACTGACCAACTTTGATGCAACAGGGCATTATGTTCCACAGCTTGCAGAAGTGGTGTATGAACACAACAAGCACCTTGAAGCGAATCAGCAAATCCATTTGAAAGGATTTATTGTAAGTGATTAGAAACCACACCTCCATCTCACTCTTTTACTTCAGGTGAAAATATTAAATTTATGGCAGTTATTTTCATTTCAAATCATTGTGCTATGTATCATATTGTATTGTAGAGATTGTAGGTGCAAGTTTTGTTCAAGTGCATTGATTCTTTGTTTTTTTTTTGTTTACATTGATTACTGCTTTTTTCCTTGCTCCAACGAGTAATAAGGTATGAAAGAGCTTAGAACTAAAATTTACCTTCATACATTTGATAGGTCGGCAATGCAGAGACTGATGATTACTATGACTACACGGGAATAGTCGAGTTCGCTTGGAGCCATTCAGTCATCTCAGATCAATTTTACGAGCGAGTAAAAAATGTTTGTGACTTCAAGCTCTCACCCACTTCCACAGAATGTGGTCATGTAATGGACCTTCTATACCACACGTACAATGAGATTGACATCTACAACGTGTACGCACCCAAGTGCAACACAGATGGATCAGCACTGTCATCGTCGTCGTCTAGTTCTGACAGCAACGCGGTAGAAAAGGAAGCCAAGGTAAGTGAGGTGTTCATTAACTCATGTTGATGATGCATTAGCAGGTATGTGTTTATAGGGGTGAGTGTGCGTGCGTTGTGAGTGTTTGTGTTGCAACTAGAGGAAATGTTTGTTAGGAACTGATGCTAACTGGATGCAAATTTTAGAACAAATCCAAGAGACGATTGAGGATGTACTCGGGATACGATCCGTGCTACTCAAACTACATCGAGACTTACCTCAACAGGATGGATGTTCAGAAATCACTTCATGCTAATACCAGTGGACGGATCAAGGACAGAAGGTGGAGCCTTTGCAGGTGACATAATATAAAAGCATTATTGTTACTTTCCTTAACTTGAGATGCATTCCCTACTAATCAGATAGAATATACCGTACAATTTGTTTCAGTGATCCAATTTTTGATTTCTACGACATGGAGGTCTTTTCTGTTCTTCCTATTTACTCCAAGCTCGTTAAGGCTGGACTAAGAATTTGGGTCTACAGGTAATATAGCTCCTGCAGTTCACCTGCTTGCTTTATGCACTGGAACAACATGACTGGATACATTTTTCCCTCTATCTGGCCCAAAGTTTAAGAAATTCTGAAAAAAAATAGGATAAATTAGTCAACAAGGGAATATACTGTGGCTACGGTTCCAAACCGGCCATCACCGGCAGTGGACAAGTAGGGTATCATTGCCTATTCCAAACTGTCAATTACTATCTGTTCTCATAGATAGCCTTCTTATTATCTCAACTACACAACAACTTTTTGTGACTATATAACCGACACTATTATTTTAACTACACACTTATGGGGCTATAATTTTGATGTTGATTTTGTCTCCATTAAAAATTAATTAATAGGTTTGTAACTTATATCAAATATATGGATATTTAAACTATCTTGTAGCTTGGCTTGTAGAGTTGGGTTCTCAAATTTCTTTATATTTGGGATAAAATTTAAACGCTAAAAATCCTTGTATTTTGGATGGATGGAGTCCTAATTGGTACACAGGCAATTGGGACCTGTTTTTGTGCGTGTTTGGATATCGACCAAATTATATTCTTATTCTTATTATAATACTCTTTTACAGCGGAGATGTGGATGGCAGGGTTCCATTTATAGGATCCCGCTACTGGGTAGACGCAATTGGCCTTCCTGTCAAGTCACAGTGGCAACCATGGTATCTAAAAAATCAGGTTGGCCAGGCTACTACAAGCCCAAAGTTTCTATATTTATTCATTTAATATTTTTTATGTAAGCTGAAAACTGCATTTCAGAGTTCATGCATTGGTCATTGGTATTGAAAGGATGCTAAATAAACTCATTACAGGTTGCTGGAAGGTATGTTGAGTATGAAGGGCTGACCATGGCCACTGTCAGAGGAGCAGGTCATACAGTTCCTCAAGATAAGCCAGCAGAGGCACTTGTGCTAATCAAATCTTTCCTTTCGGACACACAACTTCCGACAAAAAATAACTGAGGGCTGCTAACAGAATGATATATGCTGAATAAGTAAGAGAGAAGAAATAACCGGTATTGAAATTGATGTAACCAATATCCTGTTGAGTATGGCTCTATTTGTAACCAACCCAATTAATACAGCAACTGGAAATAAAATCCTTACTAAATTAGCCCGTGTGTGGCGCACATAAGTTGTCCAATCCTTGAGATTTTGTTTTTGAAATAACCCTCATCACAACCCTAAACACTCTTGTCATCTGTGTGTGGGAAGCTGTTTGCCCTGAAGGAATGTGTCGATAAGTGCGAGACCTTCTGAAGGTTTGTTGAGAGGCACCAAGTGACCAGCTCCTCTGATTGTCACCATTGTCATGCCATGGTATTCCACAAATCTTCCCGCAACCTACAATATTGCACATGTCCTCCGCATTAATCGTACGACAATACAAAACTGACAACAGTACGGTAACACTGGAAAATAGTCAGAACTCCTGACCTGTTTGTTCAGGTACCAAGGTTGCCACTGCGTCTTGACAGGCAGGCCCAGGGCTTCCACACAATAACGCGATCCGATCACGGGGACCCTACCATCTGCATCTCCACTGCATGGAGGATGGACTCAATTATCATTGAGTCGCCAACACTGATAAAATCTACTCTAAAGGTTTAAGCTACCAAAGATCAGAAGTACAGTATTATGTTTCAGAAAGGTTCAGCAAGTGTTTTTCCAGAGTAAAATATCTGTACATGGATAAGTAAGAGCAAGGTATATTCTTTCTGTATCAATAGGAGGACGAGAAATGATTAGGAGGAACCATACCTGTAGAGCCAAACTCTCAATCCTGCTTTGATAAGCTTAGAGTAGATTGGTAAGATGGAAAGTACAGAAAAGTTATATGACCTTAAAATTGAATCACTGCATGGTACACGAAAATAAAAATAAGTCAAATTCACATTCATGTCTAACTCTGACTAATTTTTCCTAATAAACTATAAAGTTAAACCATGTCAACCTTTTTCTAATTACTACTTCGTTCAGTTTTCAATGAAATACAAGCACTATGTAAAGACATTTCTCACAACAATTTGAGGCTGATTCACCTGCAAACTTGCCATTTTCGAGTTCCACTGACATTTGCATGGAATGCTCTCTGCACATCTGCATTATTGAAGTACATTTCAGCATACGAAGAATAGCACGGGTCATATCCCGAGAACATCCTAATCCTTCTCCTGAAATGTTCCTACCATGTAAGAAAAAGCGTTAGGAGTTCAGAAAAGAGCATACACTTTGAGCTAACTGTCGCTCACCTGATCGTTAGCTATGAATGCTTGATCAACAGCAAGTGCAGCTGATGATGGAGGAAGATTGCATCTGGGTGCATAGATGTTGTAAATGTCAATCTCTTGGTACTGGCTGAACACAGTGTTCATGGCATTATCACAATCATCGGTCCAGTTTGAGATCCTGAAATCACAGACCTTCTTGATGCGCTCATAAACTTCATCTGACACTACTGAGTGGCTCCAAGCATATTCAGCCAGCCCCTTCGAGTCGTAGTAATCGTCAGTTAGTGGATTACCGACCTGCATTGGGACAATCCAAATGTTACAACAGGTAACGTTCTGAAATTATTTTGTAAGCATCACAGAACGTCTTTCCTACTAGAACTTTACATTTCTATGAACTGTTTCATGAAAGTGGAGCACAATTACAGTTACAGTCTTACAGAGAAGTGGCAGTGCCCCTTTTTTTTGGTAATTTTTACAGATACAAGTACATTTTCAAGAAATAGTTAATGTTTCTCACATAAAGCATAAATAAAATTCCTATTCACTTCTTAGCTACTTGTCACTATCAGCTAATTGTCAAATAGGAGAAGACTAGATTCGGTAGTCAAAGGATGCTTTTTTTAGATTCTCACCATGAAACCTTTAAGGTTGATGTATGTGTTGGTCTTGCCTTTGTTCCTGTCATAGACAAGTTCAGCAAGTTGTGGCACATAGTGACCTGCATTCATTCAAAATTCTTTTTGAGTGATGCGCAGAGGAAAAGGAATTGTTTTGCTCCACGAATTTGTGCGCTATCAAAGATACCATGGCCAGTGGACATTCCCGTAATGCCATACAACCTATAAAGTGCTAATGACGTGGTATGAAGAAACCTTAAATTCCTGTGTCTTTATAGAAAGAAGGCATGGAATCTGAAACCTGCGGTAATGAAGTTTTTACTTTTGGAAAATGAGATGCCACACGAAAGTAGAATGCTAAATGTACACAGTGTACTTTTACCCACCATTAACATTTTGTGAACTGGAAGAGATTCATATGCTTGAACATAAACCTAATTTTACGCCTTCTTTTCCTGGACCTTATCAGTAGTGATCAAAACGTGGATCTGTAAACGACATGTATAGCCTGAACTTTCAGCGTCAGAGCAGTTTCCAGATTTTAATCAGTAGTAATGCTGGAATATAGAATTTCAAGGGTTGCCACGTTTTAACTTAACACTAGAGACCATGGTTCCGAGGGAAACTATGTTTTCTTACGTGAAAAATAATACACCACATTGTTCATTGTTGACAATCACAAATCAACTATTGGTATTTGGCAAGCCCATGTCATGAACTACCTTTTTTTAGATAAAGGAATGTCATGAATTACCTGCATAGCTCTCCCCGGAGATATAAAATTCGCGGCCCTTGTACTGCGGAAACCTCTTGAACCAATTTACTAGGAAGCTGTATGCATCTTCAGCTACACAATTAAAAAAATGACACCGTGCACACATCTTAAACATTTTGAAAACAATGATGAAGCAAACACAAACTCCCTAAAGAATACTGAAACTACCTACGAATGCATCATCCAGTTTGGTGAGGTCAGAGGATGTGTTGGTGTAGGAGAAGCCAACCCCAACAGGAGACTCCAGGAAGAGCAAGTTGGCCTCTGGCAAGAGCAATAAAAGGTACTTATCAGTTTCGCTTAGTTATATTGCAGTGATCTTTAGCCAGCCAAAAAGGAAAAAAGTTGGTGCAGGCACCTCTGTTCCACGCAAATTTGTTGAACTCAAGCCCTGCCCCGTGTCTGGTGACCCTGAGAGGCCCCAACTCAGAAGCAGCTCCGTACCCAACTGATGAGCAGCCAGGTCCTGGATGTTATTCAGAAATATTAGTACATTAGCTTTGCTTGAAGAATGCAGAGAAACTGCAAGCACAAGAAGATAATTTGCACAAAACATTGTCCAGAGCACTGCTAGTATTCCTGATCAATGACCCCTGCACATTGCAGGTTACTACCATTGCAGAGCATGAGCTAACTACTTACAGTGAACTAGACACAAGGAATACATCGATTGGCCTGTCATTCATTGTGCATGCTCTGAATTCCTGTCTCGTGGAAAATTTAACATCGAAACGAAAAAAGAAAAGAAAGAAAGAAAAAACTAGCTGAAGCAAGAACCTCCATTGAGCCAGAGCAGGAGAGGCTTGTGCGCCGGCGACGTCTGAGCCTCGAAGAACCAGTAGAAGAGCGCCCTCCCGTTGTTCTCATTCACGGTGACGTACCCGGCGAACTGCGACACCGGAGGGCTCCTCGGCTGCCCGGGGAGGAACGCCACCCGGTCGCCCTCCTGCTCGCTGTAACTGTAACCCACCGTCGCCGCGTAGCAGCACCAGCACGAGCTCTGGAAGAGGACGAGGAGGAGAACAGGAAAGCTGAGCTGCTGGCGCTTGGACGTGGACGTCCGGGCAACAAGACGCCCTGCCATTGTCGCCATCCGAGAGTATGCGAGACCGTGGTCTGTGCTCAGCAGCAGTCGGCACAAGGCCAAGATGAGGAGAAGGTCAGCGAGAGGATGGCAGATCGAGAGGCACGTGCACCGCGACTGTGCAAGGGATCAGGGAACGGGCAGGCTTCGGGTTCTCGGCGTCTAGCAAGCAGCCAAACAGGGGCTCACGGTCACAGGCTCACAGCTAAGCGGCTCGAAGCGTGTGACAGTGAGATCATGTGAAGCGGATGGCGCCTGCCATTGGAGGTGGGGATCGGCCTCGGAAGGATCACGGCACGGGTTGGCGGATTGCTGGGTGGTGGTGGAGCATGTGAACGCCCGATAACGATTTTTATTTGCTGCCGCTGCTGGCACTCTAGCCGAGGGCATCTTCTGCGGACGGCTGCCTGCATCTGCGTGACCTTATTGTCCGAGTAGGGCCCTGTTTAGTTGGTTCAAAGTTTCAAAAATTTTATAAGATTTTTCGTCACATCAAATCTTTAGACGTATGCATCGAGCATTAAATATAGGTAAAAAACTAATTACACAGTTTGATTGTAAATCACGAGACGAATCTTTTAAACCTAATTAGCCCATAATTAGATACTAATTATTAAATACAAACGAAAGAGTTACTGTGTTTCCAAATATTTTACAGAACCAACTAAACACAGCCCAGGTGTAAAAGTATCCTTGAAATGGTCGCAACTCGCAAGGATCAATATTTGGTTTCTTCATTTGATTGGGGGTGTTCTTGGCTTGGCTTGGCAACTAGCCGGCTCGACGACGACGACTTTGGTAGGCACTACAGAAACTGAAGTACTGAACGTGCCAGAAAGAAATCTGCAGCGGCACCACGTGGCCCATGGACGTCTTCCTTTGGGCCTGGTCACGGGCTACGGCCTATAATTCGATTTTGTTTCCATTCAGCCTCACCTGGAGCTAATGCACCAATATTCTCATAGTGTTTGCTTTGTATGAGGCCAAGAGTATGGCAATGATTCTATTAATTAACTTGTGCCAAAATCTTTCTAAAAAAAATTGTACCAAAATCCTTTGCTCCAAAAGTAAAGGATTTTTGGATCTCCTAATATGAAAAATGAGAATGATACAAACATTTGGATTCTAGAATTCCAACTCTATCTACCTCAAACCTACTATTTGGAATTTTCCACTATGCACTATAAAAATGAGATCCAAACACCCTTTATTTTTTGATCTAGAATTTGGATTCTACATTCACTATCTACAATCTAGAATCTCAATATGAAAATGAGATCCAAACAGGCCCTAACATGAGGTTATTAATTCTTAGAATCTATTTGGTTGTTGATCCTAAAATCCCCGTCAAAATTTAGTCATATTAAAGTTGGAGCAATATCAAAATATGGACAATAAAATGTGTTTCGTTTATGGCCTAGCCTAAGTTTTTTTTATAATTACACAGTAAATTGAAAAGGAAAATGTATGTTTGGATTGCAATAAGTTTATGTATGACATGTTAGACCCGTATGTTAGCAAATTTTATTTTTTATCCTATGTACCTATATAGATGGAGGCCACTAGCGATCATTGATTGCTATAAAACTTGAACCATAGAGAGCCATGTCATTGCTATGATCACTATACCACAGCCAACAATTAGCGTCGGACAACAGGCGCTAAAACATAGTATTAACAACCAATAATTGGTTGCTACAAATTTCTAATGGAATATCGATCGCTATTTTTCTTTGTACCAACCAATAATCGGTGGGTGTATATATTCCGCAGTTTCCTCGGACAATCGGTCACTAAAAATGCATATTAAAGTCCAACAATTAGTCGCTATAGCCTGGTTTCATTTTGGCACACTCGGCCCAGCCCACTCGCGCGTAGTGAAATTTGCGTAGCCCACCCGTCATAGTGTCACCCGAAACCCTAACTCCACCTCCAAACCACCCCCATCAACCGCCATCTCATCTCACGACTCTCACACCTCACGGACCCAGCACCCAGCGCCGCTCGTCATGTACGGACTCACCACCGCTGCGAGCCCGCGCAGGGGCACCATCGCTACCCCGACCGCCGTCCTTGTTTTCTCATATATGACAAATGGTCAAACTTATAATTATTGATATTTGTGACAATTGAAGGTTAAGCAACATGCATCAAAATTGGTTAGGAAGGCATCAAAATCGTTTCAAGGTGTTTTAGGTATGCTATTCTTAGGTCACTGAATAGATTGATCCTTAAAAATATATGTATGGTTGTTGCCTTGTTGGTCACTTGACTCAATGCACATGTATTGTCAAATAAACATGTCTATTTATGCATTCTTCTCTTACTTTGCACCTGAACATTTCCCTTTGCTATATGAAGAACCTTCTGCAGATAAGAAACTGTAATCCGAAGATCCTAAGTCAATGCGCTGCTAACAGCCCTAAAAAATGGAGTGTACATTTCAGTACCTCAACATTAGCACCTTAAAATTAAAATCAGATAACTGTTAGTATACTAAGCTTTTTCTTTGCATAGTTGATTACACCTCAAACATGTATCTGCGGTATCTTTTTTTTTCTAGAAACTAGATTAAATAAGGTACAGGTCTGTCAATAGTATATTCAACTAGACAATGCCAAATTAAAGGCAAGTAAATGTGCATAGCGGAACAAAGATATGCTGACCTTGCTAGGTATTAATTTCTTAAATCTTAATTCATCAATTACTTGGATACACTCATATACTCTGATTTCGCACCTGAATATTTTCCTATGCCTTAGATGAAATCAATACAACACATGTAAGTAAGCATTTTAGCACCTTTAAGGTATTCCAGTGAGCATGTGAATTGAAAAATGGATTACTGATAACTAGAATGTAGTCTATAACTGATAGAACTGTATTGAACAGGGTACTAGGAACTCTATATACCTTCTTCATGTTTTAGGTTGAGGGAGGCCTTGGGGTGTACATGATGCTATCACCAGGAAGCCAACATATGACATTTTGTTTTTGATAAGATGGAGAGATGAGGCATTTTGTAGTTGTGACAGAACCTCCTAAATAATATGGCCCACATGTACTTGTTATTGTCTTAAAGACCTCTAACCACCATACATGTGTACCACAGAAGTTAAGAAGTCTGTCGGGGGTCCTCGGGAAACCCGAATCATCCACGATCTTCCGAGCAGGATCACATTTCAATGGCATTACAGTATTACAATAGTTTATATAATAAATTACATTAGAGTACAAAAGCGGAAGTCTTACATAACATAAGTTCACCAACCCGTTGTTCCAAACTTACAAAGCTTAAGTTTAGATATTACAACCATAATAGTGGAGTAGCATCAGTAACATTATTACAATCATCAAAACGTGGCGCTCTGCCCAAGAGCCAAACATCTACTCGTCGTCGCTTACCGCAAAGATGGTCATGCAACAGGGTCCGAAACACACCTGTTCACGAAATGCACCTGCAACAGGCATTCAACAAACCCTGAGTAAGAAAGTACTCCACAAGACTTAACCGATGAAAAATGATGGAGACGACTCAGGAATGCAGGCTCAGGGGAATCAAGGTGAGGTTCCAGCAAGAATCAAGGTTCTTTTGTATAAAAGCTACTAATAGTGAATCCTTAAGATCAATGTTTTATTTCCTCATTAATCATTAACATATTGTAAGTGATCCTAATCTAAATCATGTAACACATACAACTTCTTCCTTATTCTTCAACCAAAGTTTCATTTCTTAACTACGATGTTGAACAGAGAATCGAGTCTCCTTAACCGAGGAGCAGCGACAATTCGAACCGATTATACCCAGCTGGGGATCCCTAACCACACGACATATGTAGGACTTTAACCTACAGATATCAACCTTCTCTTAGATCCTCCAAAACATGACCGGGTCCAGCGTCACCCGAGAGTACAGTACACCACCAATCCAGCCCTTGGCCACGAGGGTACACACTACTCTCGCCATCTCTCCACTCCCAGTGCGCGGTTGGCCATTCATATGTTAGAATTGCCGAGGTCTTAGACTTACCGGAGCATATGGTCAGTTACAAATTCTCGACGCACACAATTCAATCAACAGTACGGTCCTTAACTGACGCAGTCGCAGACACTACATGGGGACTCCTTTCCCGATGCAAGTCCACCGACCGGTCCTAGATTAATCATCATCAATATTCATCAAGTGGTTGTCCAACAACCCTTCAAATTTTGCTTAAAAATTTTAAAGTTTTCTCATTAAGCATGGCTAAGCATACTAAGCATTTTCAAATAAAAACAATAACAAGGATGATATTGAAGTAGCAAGGATGGTAATGCAGTAATTAGGTTATCACTCAACTCCTATCACTTAATGCAATAAGCATTAATATAAGTGAAGTAAAGCCTTTCAAAATATAAGGAAGGGTTAAATGTAACCGGGGCTTGCCTTGGTCGACGGGGATTTCGGGTTTGGGGTCAGTTCCACAGATATCAAATCCTAGCTCCACGGACGTTGGCTCTTCTTCGGGGACGGATTCCACTTTGGTACTCTCCTCGTTCACGGAGACTACACGTGATGACAATGTATGTTCAAAATGATGAGATATGAAACATGACGCTCGGTGGATGCAAAACACGATTACAAAGTTGAGTACAACTTTCCTTCATGGTATCGTTGTAAACAATAACACTAACCTAACCCGAAAGTAGAGTTTCATTAGTTTAACTACAACGTTAATGACTTTCGTTAAACACATGTAATAATACCATTTAAGCCCTAATAACAAGATTACGAGAGCGCAAACAATCACTTAAAGGTGCTAAAGGTCATTCCATGTTAATGACCCAAAGTCAACATTCAATCCCAAAGTCAAACAATCCTAAGTCATTAAGCCCTAATTACATGTTTAACTAATTAATTAAAAAGGCCTAAATTAAGAATAAAATCAAAGTTGTCCAATTAAGCACAAATTTTAATTTAGGAAGCTTATATCATAAGTAAATGACAAAACAATTTTCATAATTTTTGGACAACTAAACAACCCTAGAAAATTACGGAAAAGCCATTTATTAATTAATTGGGCTAATTAAATAACTTACAAAAAGTAATCAAAATTGGCATTTCATATTTTTTCTAAATAGTTTACACTCTGAAAAGCTTACACAAAAATTTTTAATATTTTTGGAGCTCTACAAAAATTCCATTGAAATAAACAAAAACCATTACTATTTCACAATTTAGAAAAAGAAAAATGAAAATCGGCAAAACGGGCCGATTCCTCCTTCTTCTCCCCTCACTCGGCCCAGTGGGACGCGTGCTCGCGCGGCCCACCCGCACACATCCACCCGCATCCGCTCGGCCCAGCAAGGCTAGGCCGGCCCAGCTCGCTCGCGCTCTCGCGCTTGCTCGCCTTCCTCTCACTAACGAGGTGGACCTGCCTGTCATCCCTCTCCTCCCTCTCTTCCCACTGCCCAGCCATGACCGCACGGTGGCCGGCCGGCGACCACGACATCGGTGACCCAACTAAGTTGACTAACACGATCTACACCACACCGCGAACCTCACCGGACAACTCGCACGACCGCAGACCCCCCCCAGAGGTGGTACCTCACCGACCGGCGGCCTGGTGGTCGCGGCTCACGGCACGCTAGCGTCACAAGTCAGTAGCGACTAAATGGAGGGGACCGGGAGCAAGAGTAGCTCACCGCAAATGTAGCGGTGCAACTGGCAGGCGCTGAGAGGCGGTGGAGGTGGTTGGCCACGTGAAGCGGCATGGTGATGCTTTGTCACCGGAGATGAAGAAGGAAGCTACGGTGCTGGCACTCCGGGCGAGTTGGGCGGGTGCTAGCGGGTCTAGGAGATGCGCGGGAGTGAGGCAAGCAGGCTAATGCGGTCATCTTAGCCGGAGGTGGCCCGACGGCGGCAGCGTTGAGCGGCGGAGCTAGGCGGCGGCGACAAAACAGAGAAAGGGAAGAGAAAAAAACGGCGGCTGTGCGGGCTTTATAGAAGAGGCAGCCAACTCCGAGACATCCAGTGCGAGCGGCCTCGCGAAGCAGCAGCTGGCGACCGCGGTGCGCCTGGAAGCCGGCAGAAGGCCACTGCGGCTCGCCGGCGCCCATGCCGTGCGTTGCCCTGCTTTGATTCGCCGGCTACTGTAGCTCCCCCCAAACTTTAGATTTCAAACTATTTTTAAAAATTACTTCCAAAATCATGTAGCAACTTAAAAAATTCTAAAAATATGAAATCTTCAGAATTTTAAGCTCTACAAGTTTTATGTTGAAAACTTTTTCAAATTCGAACTGGATTTTGAAATTTGAATTTGAAATCAAAAGGGGACACTTTTCTGGAATTTGGCAATTTCAAAATTACCTTAAATTTTATATTGAAACTTCAAAAACTCAAAATACCAAAGTTGTACATCTAACCAAGAACTACAACTTTGCTATTCAAACCATTTTCAAATTTTGCCTACATTTTGAAATTTGGGTTTGGGGATGAAAAGGGGTCAAATTTGAAATTTGCTTCTTTTCAAATTTACTCAAACTTTTACACTGAAACTTTGAAAACTCAAAACACCAAACTTGTATCCCAAGAAAAGATCTACAAACTTGGTTTTAAACTTTTCCCCAAATTTTGCTTAGATTTTGAATTAATCAAAAAGGGGTAAAATCAGGGTTTTGGATTTTAGGGTTTTCGGAAGAATTTCAAATTGAAACTTGTTGCTACTTAATTGGTGAGTATTTAGTTATCACACCAACATCCAAGGGCATCAATAAGTGAAGCATCACATGTTTCACCAAATGCCACTCTTAGTTGACCAGGTTGACTTCGGAAAATCTTTTAATAATTCCTCAAATTTGAGTCCAAATTCGAATCGAAAAACTCGCAACAAATTTTGGATCCCAAATTCAAACTCAAACTTGAAGCTTCATTTTATGGGTTGGACTTGAGCTCATACCCTACACTTGACACTAGTGTATAACACAGTCATACACCTCAAATTACGTAGGGCACAAACTAAATATTTGCGGTGAAATTCGAAATTAGGGTTTTTGGTTCAAGCCACACATCTCAGAAGCACATCCAACCTAAAAAAATGTAAACTCATTTTAGTTGATGCACATCATAGTTGACTTAATCATGAATGCTTTACAGCGCATTATGATGACATGGCAAATTTTAGTCACTATAACACCAGAGGTGTTACAACCCTTCACCCTTAAAGAAATCTCGCCCCGAGATTTAAAGCCTTGGGTTAAGTAATGAAAAAGGAAACGTGTCAAGGAAACACTTCTCAAGATTGTTCATAAAACAAGTAGGGGTTTTTACATTACCAAGTTTAAAAAGAAAAAGTTACAATTTAGAGAGGAAATTGTGACTTAGATAGAAGTAAAGAATTCGGGAAAGTTCTCCATCAGGAAATCTTCAGATTCCCACGTTGCTTCTTCTTCTGAATGTTGATTCCATTGTATCTTGTACCACTTAATTGTTCTACTTTGAGTAACACGATCTTTCCGGTCCAAAACTCTAACAGGATGCTCTGAATAGGTTAGATCTAGTTCAAGCTCAACTCCCTCAAAGTCAAGCACTTGATCAGGTACTTAAAGACACTTCTTCAATTGTGACACATGAAACACATTATGCACTGCTGAAAGTTGTTCTAGTAACCTCACACGGTATGCCACTTTACCACATCGTTCCAAAATCTGAAACGGTCCGATGTATCTAGGTGCCAACTTGCCTTTAACCCCAAATCGGTTAACTCCTTTCATAGGTGATACTTTCAAATACACATAATCTCCTTTGTTAAACACTAGTGATCGATGCCTTTTATCTGCATAGCTTTTCTGTTGAGACTGTGCTACCTTTATGCTGTTCTGTATCTGTCTAACTTTCTCTTCAGTTTCTTTTACAAGATCAACCCCGAAAAACCACCTCTCTCCGGGCTCTGACCAGTTCAATGGAGTTCTGCATCTGCGGCCATACAGTGCTTCAAATGGTGCCATTTTAATACTTTTCTTGATAATTGTTATTATAAGAGAACTCTGCTAAAGGTAAACATTCATCCCAAGTATCAGAATAACTGAGCACACACGATCTCAACATATCTTCGAGAATCTGATTGACTCTTTCAGTCTATCCACTGGTTTGTGGGTGATAAGCGGTACTGTGTAGAATTTTGGTACCCAGAGACTCATGTAAGTGTCTCCAGAAATGGTTGACAAACTGTGTACCTCTATCAGATACAATGGTCTTTGGTATCCCATGAAGACTGATAATTCGTTATATCTTAGCATATCGGATAGCTAGATATATAGTTTGGACTAGAAGGAAATGTGTGGATTTAGTGAGGTGGTCTACAATGACCCAGATAGAATCAAACCCTCTTGAAGTTTTGGGCAAACCCACTATAAAATCCATAATGATATCTTCCCACTTCCAGGCTGGAATGGGCAATGGCTGCAATTCTCCGACTGACTTTAGATGCACAACTTTCACTCTCTGACAAGTGTCACACTTGGCTACATATCGGGCAATCTCAACCTTCATCTTAGTCCACCAGAATCTTTGTTTCAGATCATGATACATCTTATTACTTCCTGGATGAATAGAGAATCTGGTTAAATGTGCTTCATCAAGAATTAACTGACGTAGTTCAGAAACCTTGGGTACGACCAGACGATTCTTGAACCACAGGACATTGGCTTCATCAATTCTAAAACACGAGCCTTTTTCCTTTCTAACTTTTTCTTTTATGTGGACTATACCCTTATTCTCTTTCTGAGCAGCAATAATCTGATCTTGGATAGTTGATTCAACGGTGATACTAGCCACACTGCCTTGTTAAACTATTTCAATGCCTAGCTTTTCTATCTCGTGGCACAAGGAAATATCTAGTGGCTTCACTGTCAAGCAATTGCAATGAGTCTTTCGACTAAGGGAATGGGCAACAACATTTGCCTTACCCGGATGATAATGTACTTCAAGATCATAATCCTTTATCAACTCTAACCATCTCCGTTGGCGCATATTCAAATCAGCTTGAGTAAAGATGTACTTCAAACTCTTGTGATCTACATAGATGTGACAGGTATTACCCAACAGATAATGTCACCAGATCTTTAAAGCATGAACAATAGTCGCTAACTCTAAATCATGTGTTGGATAATGCTCTTCATGGTGTTTGATTTGTCGAGAAGCATAAGCAATCACTCTACCTTCTTGCATCAATACACATCCAATACCGGTACCAGAAGCATCACAATAGACATCAAATGGTTTCTCAATGTCTGGCTGAGCTAGAACTAGAGGAGTAGTCAGCAACTTTTTCAAAGTCTGGAAAGCTTTCTCACACTCAGGTGACCAGACAAACTTAACCTGATTCTTCAATAACTCAGTGATAGGTTTCGATATCTTCAAGAAATCAGGGATTAATCAACGGTAATAACCCACCATTCCCAGGAAACTTCGAACTTGGTGAACAGTGGTTGGTGGCTTCCAATCCAAAATATCCCTTACTTTGCCAGGGTCAACAGCAACACCCTCGACAAATAAAACATGTCCAAGAAACGACACCTCATTAAGCCAAAATTTACATTTGCTAAACTTAGCATACAACTGATGTTCTCTTAAACGACTTAGAACAATGCGTAAATGTTTCGCATGTTCTGCTTTGTTTTTAGAATAGACCAAGATATCATCGATGAAAACCATGACAAATTTGTCGAGCTTCGGCATGAAAACAGAGTTCATGAGATACATGAAATGAGCTGGTGCATTAGTAAGACCAAAGGACATGACTAGATATTCATAAAGACCATATCTAGTGGTGAAAGCAGTCTTTGGAATGTCCTCAGGGCGGATTTTTATTTGGTGGTAACCAGATCGAAGATCGATCTTAGAAAACACTTTGGCTCCATCAAGTTGATCAAAGAGTAGATCAATGCGAGGAAGAGGATACTTATTTTTGATAGTCACCTCATTTAATGGACGGTAGTCAACACACAGTCTCAAGGTTTTGTCCTTCTTTTTCACAAAGATCGCTGGACATCCCCACGGTGAAGAACTAGGTTGGATAAAACCTTTATCAAGCAACTCTTGCAACTGTATCTTGAGCTCTGCTAATTCTTTTGGTGGCATTCTATATGCTCTTCTAGATATTGGGGCAGTGCCAGGCTTCAACTCAATCACAAACTCCACATCTCTATCAGGAGGTAGGCCAGCTAGGTCATCTGGGAAAACATCTGGAAAATCACAGGCTACAGGAATATCTCTGATCTCTTTCACGGAGGTTGCATAGACTCTTTCGACTGTCCTCTTAGGTGTTTGGACCTGGATGAGAAGCTGAGAACTACTATCAGGTAAATTCAACCTTATTGTTCTATTCAAAGTATCTATTACAGCTCCACACTGATACATCCAATTCATACCCAGAATCACATCTATATCTTGATCCTTCAGAATTATCATGGATGTAGGAAAAGTATGCCCACCCAATTCTATAGGCACCTGATGCACCATTTCCTTAGTACACAGACGTCTCCCGGGCGACTGTATAAAGAAATTTTCTTTTGCTTCCCCAATTGTAATTTCATGTTTCATAACAAATGTTCGATTGATGAATGTATGTGATGCACTAGAATCAAAAAGCATAACTTCGGGGTGCTTTGCAACAGGAAACATATCCATCATGACGGGCTCTCACTTGGGAATTGTTCTAGCTTGCATGTAGAAGACACGTCCAGTTTTCTTGTCAGGCTTGCCCTTCTGGTTATTCTGATTGTTGCCCCTATTCTGGTTCTGATTCTGCTATTGAGGCACAGGAGCTTTCTAGAAATTAGAATTGTACTGCCTTGGGTATGGATACTCCCTCGAGAAGTGCCCCGTCTTTCTGCAATTGTAGCAGGGATAGTTGTTGCTGCCGTGCGGAGTCAGGGTATGAATACCAGGGGCATTCAGCTGTCGTGGATAGGGTAGAGTTGCAACAGGACAGACAAATGCTTGTTGCCGGGCCTGAAACTGTGGTGGACGAAAAGAAGGACGGAAATGATTTTGTGGATGATACACTATCTTCTGGCGCTTTTGGTTGCTACCAGAAGATCCATATGACACCTTCTTCTTCTTAGCCTCCTTATACTTACGATACTCCTCTTCTGAAGAAAGGGCAATGTTAATGGCCTCATAATAAGTAACATTGAGGCAACTAGTCATCATGGTTTGAATCTTTGAATTCAAACCCCTCATAAAACAAGCTTGCTTTTTTTTATCTGAATTAACTTGGTCAGCAGCATATTGTGATAAATGATTAAACTTGCCCACATACTGCATCACTGATTGATCTCCCTGCTTCAGAGCAAGGAACTCTTCCAACTTTCTGAGCATAATTTCCTCCAGAATGAAATGAGCGCAGAAGGCTTCACTAAATTCTGCCCAGGTCACACGGTGACCAGCTGGCTGTGCGGCAAGATGGTTTCCCCACCAAGCTCCTACATCACCTCTAAGCTGTTGGGCTGCAAACACCAGCTTCTGGTATTTTGTGCAATCGATGAGGTCAAACTTTTGCTCCATGGTGCGGAGCCAGTCATCTGCTTCTAAAGGTTCATCGGCTCTGGTAAACACTGGGGGTTGGGTATCAGTGAAGTCCATATAAGTGGTCTCATTCCAGTTCTTGTACTGACCCGATTGCCTTGTGGTACATTTTAATTGTGCTGGGCCATTTCTCTCAGTAATCGAGCATTCTCTGCAGTAGCATTGACAAGGGTGACCATAGCCTCTGCCAGATTTGGTGGAATAGGTGGTGGATTAGGAGCACCATTCCCACCCAGTGAGGTTCCAGTACCATCATTAGTATGAGCCATCTGTTGATAACAAGCCAAACTTTATTCACAAACTTTTATTGAACTTTATAAAAGTTACTGCAAACACACCACACAGATTCATTTATTTATTACACAAGTCCACACTTAGGCCGGACTTCCCAGTTCAACTAAGGCTGACAACATACACAAACTTCTAACTTAACACTAGCACTCGACTACCTTAGTCCTCGTGGTCGGTGTCCACTCCTGAAACGTGACCTCCCTCATCATCACTTTTGTCCAAAAGCTCCATCTCCTCAAGATCTTCTTCTTCCTCAGACTCCTCTGCAGATTCACCACCATCTACGAGAATGACACCAGGGTCTAACTCAGCTGCGCCAGGAGGAGGATGCAGTTGATAGAACAGCTGATGCACTTCCTCATGAAGAATATGGTTATCTCCCTCCAGATCATTAACATAGAAATGTAGCTCCTCAGCACGTTCCCTAGCAACATCTTCTCGGTGCCACACCTCATTCCTTTCCGCAACCATACAACCCATCATACGCTCACAGCTCAGATGAGCCCTAGTGAGACGTCGTAACTGACCCTGTAACTCTCCAACCTGGATAGCATTACTAATCCTGTCTCTAGTAGCCTGTGCTAGCTCAACAGAGAGCCTCTCCACCTCAGCCTGAGGATCAGGCCTGCTACTGCTGCTATCGGCACCCTCATTCCTAGGAGCAAGCTGGCAAACGAGGAACTCCCTTGGGTCTAGTGGACTTGCAGGGCGTCAACTTGGTACGGGCCATCCTATAACAGGGAAGATAGCATTGGTAAGGATAGCTGGGGGAGAATCTGAAGGTTAGCATGAATAGGATTGATACTACTTAACCCAAACCACATTAACAGGGAAGGTATTTAACAGGTTCATTAATCATGATGCATGAATCAACTTACGAAACTAACATTAAAGATTTACAGTAATTAAATACACAAGAGTAACGAAACAGTGAATTTTGTACATAGGGTAATTTTAACATACTACTCCACCAAAAGTCTTTAAACATGACTAAAGAACTTACAAGATGAATAAAGATAGGAAGTAAGCAATTTAGACCAAAGTAACAATTTAAATTTGTTTGACCCAATTCATTTTGAAGTTTTATAAGACAATACGGTAATAGCCCTGACAATGATCGCTCTGATACTAGCTGTGGCAGAACCTCCTAAATAATATGGCCAACATGTACTTGTTATTGTCTTAAAGACCTCTAACCACCATACATGTGTACCACAGAACTTAAGTCTGTCGGGGGTCCTCGGGAAACCCGAATCATCCACGATCTTCCGAGCAGGATCACATTTCAATGGCATTATAATATTACAATAGTTTATATAATAAATTACATCAGAGTACAAAAGCGGAAGTCTTATATAACATAAGTTCACCAACCCGTTGTTCCAAACTTACAAAGCTTAAGTTTAGATATTACAACCATAATAGTGGAGTAGCATCAGTAACATTATTACAATCACCAAAACGTGGCGCTCTGCCCAAGAGCCAAACATCTACTCGTCGTCGCTTACCACAAAGATGGTCATGCAGCAGGGTCCGAAACACACCTGTTCACGAAATGCACCTGCAACAGGCGTTCAACAAACCCTGAGTACGAAAGTACTCCACAAGACTTAACCGACGAAAAAGGATGGAGACGACTCAGGAATGCAGGCTCAGGGGAATCAAGGTGAGGTTCCAGCAAGAATCATGGTTCTTTTGCATAAAAGCTACTAATAGTGAATCCTTAAGATCAATGTTTTATTTCCTCATTAATCATTAACATAATGTAAGTGATCCTAATCTAAATCATGTAACACATACAACTTCTTCCTTATTCTCCAACCAAAGTTCCATTTCTTAACTACAATGTTGAACAGAGAATCGAGTCTCTGTGGTATTTTTAACGCACACAGATAAATCCTTAACTACAATGTTGAACAGAGAATATACGTCTCGGTTGGTATTTTTAACGCACACAGATAAATCCGCAAGCACACAATACCGTTGTAGCTTTTCACCCGGAGGGGTTTTAAATATCGTATCCACAGGGAAACATGTGTGAGCCGCCTAACCACTAGTTTATCCAAGGGGTAGCAATCAAGGGTTAAGATATGATGGGTAGAGAAGATTCCTTCTAATGTTCACTTCGGGACGCCGCTAGACGGGAAAGCACCACTAAGGATAACTCTACCGACGCGACTACGCTCCTACTAATTTAAGAACCTACTCAAATCAATATGGATGGGCTATCACCTCCCGTAACTACCACACAACCAAAGAATAGGGCGCAAACACAGGTAACCGATTAGCCTAAGCACCATGCTTATGCTAACAATTACTACTCTAATTCAGAGCGCTAATAAGAACTAGGAGCAATCAAAAGAAACTATGAACCAATGAATAAAATAGTAAGATAAATACTTGAATAAAGATCAATTACCAGCCAACTCTTCCCTCGCTCTCTATCTCTCTATTATGCTAAGACTAGATCCTAATGAGGACTAATCTTCTCTTGATGGCTAGCTATGGAGAGGAGATCTATTCAAGGGACCCCTCTCAGCTGATCTCAACTAGAGCAAATGAATTAGGGTTTCAAGGGATGCTTCCTCTAGGGGCCAGGGCCTTGCTTATATAGCCCTCTAGGAAGCACCACAACCCTTGGATCAAACCGACCTTGATCTACGATTAATATTCACCCTCAAAGGCGGTGGGGGCATGATCCAGGAAGTGGAGCCTGATTGGCCACCTGGGTGGGGCGGCCGCCTAGGGGCTTGGGCGCCCGCCCGGCTTCCTAGCCGGTTTCACCTCTCATTTGGTCCAGAGCCGTCTCGTACCTTCTAGATTATAGAAAAATTATTCGTGGCCCTTTTGTCTCTAAGTAAATCTGACATGTGGGCCTTCCTTAGTTCTTTTCAGCTGACACCCTGCAGAAACAGACATTCACCAAAACTTATGGAATTCTATAAGTAAACCCCTATATCTATGTAGTAATTATGTTTAGGTCCTTTTTCATGTTTTGTTGACGGTTAAAATTGATACTTATCTACCGTCAACAAATCCCCCAAGCTTACCCTTTGCTCGTTCCTGAGCAAAGATAAACTCAGTGATGGATCAGGAGTTGCTATAATGCTTTCACACCTCAAAGGTACACAAGCGTTCAAACAAGAACTCTCCTCCGGTTTAGAATGAACTATTCTGACTTTCAAACTTACCCATATTACTTTCCACCATAGGGCTTGTAGCCGTCTCTTGGGTCTTGAGCAGTTGAAAGATAGAATGGTCAAGTCAAGTGCCATGTTTCAAGCTCTTTGATCAACTATTATTCCAGAGTTTTTGTAAGATTTTCAAAATAAAACTCAGAGATTCCTATGTATGACCCTCTCAAGTCTCGCGTTTGTGGTATTTCTGGATCCTCACCAAGGCATTTATGGTGTATGCCTTCTCTCTTCTCTCAAGATATGTGGTATTTGTGGTATGAGGCATAGTAGCATTATGCCTTCTCTCTCTCACCCTACTTCTAATAGGCTTATATGGAGCTCATAGGTGGGGAGACAAGGAATCCTTACTTGCAAACATTTATTGCACAGTCAGACACATGGATCCAGAGGGACAAGTCCGGCCATACAGTCAAATCAAGATGTGCATGTGTGTGATCCTAAATATGGGCTAAGTGGATATGTAGTGGAAATGATGGTGGATGTAAGATATAAGTGGAAAATGAAGGGGTAGAGGAAAAATGGTGACTATCTAATTCTACTTTTGCTCCATGAAGGAAATCTATACCTCTCTTGAACTTTAAAGAACTTGCTGAGAACTTGGGTTGCTGAAAATCTCTCATAATTAGGACCCTTGTCGTTTTATTCTTGCTTTTATTTTTCTTTCTCACTCTTTTTTCTCTCTTTTTTTCTTTTCTTTTTTCTTTTTTTCGAAGGAACTGAATACGATGGAATAATTCCCAAGTATCTTTTTGGAAACATAGATAAGAAGGAGCAATGGAAATACTAGAGCTTAAAACAAAAGGGCTAGCAATGGATGAAAGGTTTTGTTCACTCCCAGTGTAGGAGCAGAACAACTTGTTATGATGTGTCTAATGAAAAATATCTAGATGCGTACTTCCAGGGTAGAAGTAGCATAAATAGGTGGAGTGCACGTGGTCGATGGGGATTAAATGTAACCGGGGCTTGCCTTGGTCGACGGGGATTTTGGGTTCGGGGTCAGTTCCACAGATATCAAATCCCAGCTCCACGGACGTTGGCTCTTCTTCGGGGACGGATTCCACTTCGGTACTCTCCTTGTTCACGGGGACTACACGTGACGACAATGTATGTTCAAAATGATGAGATATGAAACATGATGCTCGGTGGATGCAGAACACAATTACAAAGTTGAGTACAATTTTCCTTCACGGTATCGTTGTAAACAATAACACTAACCTAACCCGAAAGTAGAGTTTCATTAGTTTAACTACTACGTTAATGACTTTCGTTAAACACATGAAATAATACCATTTAAGCCCTAATAACAAGATTACGAGAGCGCAAACAATCACTTAAAGGTGCTAAAGGTCATTCAGTGTTAATGACCCAAAGTCAACATTCAATCCCAAAGTCAAACAATCCTAAGTCATTAAGCCCTAATTACATGTTTAACTAATTAATTAAAAAGGCCCAAATTAAGAATAAAATCAAAGTTGTCCAATTAAGCTCAAATTTTAATTTAGGAAGCTTATATCATAAGTAAATGACAAAAAAAATTCATAATTTTTGGACGACTAAACAACCCTAGAAAAATTACGAAAAAGCCATTTATTAATTAATTGGGCTAATTAAATAACTTACAAAAAGTAATCAAAATTGGCATTTCATATTTTTCCTAAATAGTTTCACTCTGAAAAGCTTACACAAAAATTTTTAATATTTTTGGAGCTCTACAAAAATTCCATTGAAATAAACAAAAACCATTACTATTTCACAATTTAGAAAAAGAAAAACGAAAATCGGCAAAACAGGTCGATTCCTCCTTCTTCTCCCCTCACTCGGCCCAGCGGGACGCATGCTCGCGCAGCCCACCCGCGTGCAACCGCCCGCGTCTGCTCGGCCCAGCAAGGCTAGGCCCGCCCAGCTAGCTCGCGCTCTCGCGCTCGCCCGCTTTCCTCTCACTGACGAGGCGGACCCGCCTGTCATCCCTCTCCTCCCTCTCTTCCCGCTGCCCAACCATGACGGCACGGAGGCCGGCCGGTGACCACGACATCGGTGACCCAACTAAGCTGACTAACATGATCTACACCACACCGCGAACCTCACCGGATAACTCGCATGACCGCAGACCCCCCGGAGGTGGTACCTCATCGGCCATGGTGGCCTGGTGGTCGTGGCTCGCGGCACGTTGGCGTCACAAGCCGGTAGCGACTAAATGGAGGGGACCGGGAGCAAGAGTAGCTCACTGTGAACATAGCGGTCCAACTGGCAGGCGCTGAGAGGCGGTGGAGGTGGTTGGCCACGTGAAGTGGCGCGGTGATGCTCGGTCACCGAAGATGAAGGAGGAAGCAGCGGTGCTGGAACTCCGGGCGAGTTGGGCGGGTGCTAGCGGGTCTGGGAGATGCGCGGGAGTGGGGCAAGCAGGCTCACGTGGTCGTCTTAGCCGGAGGCGGCCCGACGGCGGCAGCGTTGAGCGGCGGAGCTAGGCGGCGGCGACAAAACAAAGAAAGGGAAGAGAAAAAAACGGCGGCTGTGCGGGCTTTATAGAAGAGGCAGCCAACTCAGAGACGTCCAGCGTGAGTGGCCTCGCGAAGCAGCAGCTGGCGACTGTGGCGCGCCTGGAAGCCGGCAGAAGGCCAAGGCGGCTCGCCGGCGTCCATGCCGTGCGTTGCACTGCTTTGATTCGCCGGCTACTATAGCCCCCCCAAACTTTAGATTTCAAGCTATTTTTCAAAATTACTTCCAAAATCATATAGCAACTTGAAAAATTCCGAAAATATGAAATCTTCAGAATTTCAAGCTCTACAAGTTTCATGTTGAAAACTTTTTCAAATTCGAACTGGATTTTGAAATTTCAATTTGAATGCAAAAGGGGACACTTTTCTAGAATTTGGCAATTTCAAAATTACCTTAAATTTTATATTGAAACTTCAAAAACTCAAAATACTAAAGTTGTACATCTAACCAAGACCTACAACTTTTCTATTCAAACTATTTTCAAATTTTTCCTCCATTTTGAAATTTGGGTTTGGGGATGAAAAGGGGTCAAATTTGAAATTTGCTTCTTTTCAAATTTACTCAAGCTTTTACACTGAAACTTTGAAAACTCAAAACCCCAAACTTGTAGCCCAAGAAAAGATCTACAAACTTGGTTTTAAATGTTTTCCCAAATTTTGCTTAGATTTTGAATTAATCAAAAAAAGGGGTAAAATCAGGGTTTTGGATTTTAGGGTTTTCAGAAGAATTTCAAATTGAAACTTGTTGCTACGTAATTTGTGAGTATTTAGTGATCACACCAACATCCAAGGGCATCAATAAGTCAAGCATCACATGTTTGACCAAATGCCACTCTTAGTTGACCAGGTTGACTTTGAAAAATCTTTTAATAATTCCTCAAATTTGAGTCCAAATTCGAATCAGAAAACTCGCAACAAGTTTTGGATCCCAAATTCAAACTCAAACTTGAAGCTTCATTTTATGGGTTGGACTCTAGTTCATAGCCTACACTTGACACTAGTGTATAACACTGTTATACACCTCAAATTACGTAGGGCACAAACTAAGTATTTGCGGTGACATTCGAAATTAGGGTTTTCGGTTCAAGCCATACATCTCAGAAGCACATCCAACCTAAAAAAATGTAAACTCATTTTAGTTGATGCACATCATAGTTGACTTAATCATGAATGCTTTACAGCGTATTATGATGACATGGCAAATTTTAGTCACTATAACACCAGAGGTGTTACAGTAGTGAATCTAGTTAGATTGTGCAAGCAAACATATGACTTGTTCCTGCCATTTGACCTAGCTAGGTTGTATGTGTACTTTTACTTTTGTAATTATGACCTATCATGGATCAAGATGATAGAACTTGATGTATTGCTAATTGTTGGCTTAAATGAAGACTTGAGAGATATCTTTATGTGATAATGTGGTTGATGAGTGTCGTGGGCAGCTATGGTTTACATATGTATGTGGTTGATGAATAATGTGACATGTTATGGATGTTTATTAGGTTTGAAATATGGTTAATATGAAATTAATAATATTATACATAATTATGTCAGTTCATAGTGATTGATTATTGGTTGCTAAAAAGTTCGATATCCTCAAACCATTGATCGCTAAAACATGTAATAGATCATCTGTCGGTATAAATATTTACGTCCAACTATCGGTCGTTATAAACCCTGTTAGTCGCTATAGACTTATAGCGACTTATACATCGGTTCCTATAAAGTTATAGCGACTAATTTGGAGTCGCTACAGATTGGTTGTGGTATAGTGGATTTTAGTCATCTGATCTTAGCTAGAAAATTCAATCCTTACCATTCTTGTCTTGTGCCGATCTATATGCTCTGACGTTATGGTTTGGTACTCTCCTCACCTTATATAGCGATGAGACATAATGCATGTTTGTGTGAGGGAATTCTGGCGTTGGATTGCCATGCCACCGCCCACAACTTCTTGTGGCCTATACAAAATCATCAGTCCAACCCCAATTGCATTGCTGAAAGCTCTTTGTTTGGTGTTGGTAATTAGTGACAATGCCTAAGTGCTAATCATATGCATAAGAATGTCTGTAGCAATGATGATTGGCACGAGACATGGTGAAGCATGGTGATCAAGTAATGTGATGATGAAGTGCTTACCATGATGTGGAGTTGGAACAAGGTGTAACAAGTGGATGCTCAAGCAAAGGTATATGATAGGGATTTTCATTTTGCATCCAAGACACCATAGAGGGTGTGGATGGCTTAGGATACATATCCGTACTATGAAGAGGGGAATTCTCTTTGCAATTGAGTCCTACATGTGCCTCTAGGTGTCATTCTTTGATCATATGCATTAGAATCTAGTAAAGAGCTAACGTAACGCCTTAAAAAATGATGGTGAAAATGCTAACACACATGCACATGATGATGTACACTTGGTGGCGTTAGCACATTTGCGAGGTGGGATTCAGGCGTTTTCGCTGAGATGAAATGCTTATTTTCCATTGCACCGAAGGATGGAAAAGGAGGTGAAGTCGCGGGAGTGTTTCTCACTAAGAAACACTCGTCAGAAGCTGGTCTCAGGAGCGTTGGACGCTAACGTCAACATCTAGTGGCTTACCCTCGTTCGCGCGCTACTGAGAAGGAGGCGTCGGACACGGTGGTGTTGAAGCGACAAACACCTGGCGTCAGCGTTTGTTGGACTCGACATCAGTAGCTTCACTGGCCTCGGTGATGATAGACGCGGTGCGCGTCTGTTGCTTTCACGATGGACGCGTCAGGTGGCGAAAAACCGATGTTTGGACCTTACTGGACCACGTCTGATAAGCGTCAGACGCGTAGACCTTTGAACATCAGACGCGTCTGATGAAGGCGAAGACGACCGTTGGAAATTTGACTCAGCAGGACACGTGGCGTTCATCCGAGCGACGGACACGGTGTGCAGCGTCTGTTGCAAGCGCGACAGACGTGTCTGGTGACCCCGACCAGTGTATAATGGCTCTATTCAAAGGGGTACGTCTATATATATGTGTTGGCCGGCTCTAGGGCTATACTCTCGGCACTTTGACATACTTGTGAGCATCTTGAGCTGAGCCAATGCCCTCACACTTCTCCCCACTCATCTCCTTGCATTCGATTGTGATTCTTGAGTGAGTTTGAGTGATTCAAGTGCACTGCTCATTGCTTTGCATCTAGAGGCTCTTGAGGGATTGTTTTGCTGCGGGATTTCTTATTACTCTTGGTGGTTGCCGCCACATAGATGGCTTGGAGCAGCGGTGGAGATCCGGCACGTGTTGGTGATTGTTCATGGCCGGCTCCAATGATTGGTTTGTGAGGGGTTCTTGTGGTTCCCCGGCGGAGCGCCGAATTCTAACTCTAGTGGATTGCTCATGTCATTGCAACTCTTTGCCATTGGTAGGTTCTTGTGGTGCCTTTTGAGAGGCTCGGTGTGTTAGACCGATTAGCCACCGAACCACATGGTGTAAGAGGATACAACGGGTACCAGCGTGCTGGCAAGCACGTGAACCTTGGGATAAATCATTTGTCATCAATTTGTGATTGTGATTGGTTTATCTCGGTGATTGGCTACTTGATTGGATCATCATTTAGATATATCAATTGGTTGGCTCTATTCATCGCCCCTCGGTGAAATCACTTCTAGACCTACTGTTGCATTACTTTTGTTACTATCTTGTTGTAGTCTTTGTCTTGCCTAGTTGCCTTGTTAGCTTGAGTAGAGTAGTTTGTCTTAGTTGTCACTCTTGTGGTTTAAACTCGTGCGGTTGAGTGAATCAAAACTAGAATTGCCAATTGGATAGGTGGCTTGCAAACCCCTCTTAGGCTAGGCAAAACTTGCATCTTGCTAATTGTTATTACTAATCACCTTGTCTAGCATATTTTGTTGAAAAATTTATTTGGCTATTCACCCCCTCTAGCCATCAAGACCTTTCAATTGCCCACTCCCGATTAAACTCCAACCATGTTCTCCTTTACAACCACATCAAGCTTTAGGTCTGTTTATTTACAATGAAGACCACAACATGAGTTTGCCAAAAAAAATCATCACCAAGGTTGCGGGGTCAGAACCGTGGCAAGCATTATTGTTCGAGGTGGTGTCAGAGTGCGTGTCTACGGTGGCTCGGGTGGACTCAAGAACATAAGAATTATAAAGGGGATGCAACGGTTTATCCTAGCTCGGGCCAATCGATACCCTATGTCTAGCAGCTGATGATCTTTATACTCAAGAGCACCCAAAATTAGGGGTTACAACAGAGTGTAAGGGAGAAAAAGAGAGATTTGGTAGGGGGATCGCTCGGTACTGATCCTGGGGTCACCTCGCCGCCGGTGGAGCCTTCCCCCTCATCGGAGAGGAGGAAGACGGCGGATGCAGTGGAGGGGCTCTCGGTGCCCCTCTCAAGGTTGCTCTGCTCTTGAGCCGAGCTCGAGCGAAATGATGAGGATGCGAATGATCTATTTGGGATCGTCCTCCCCATCTTAGGATCCAACCTATCCCTATGTACCGAGATAGGTCAGGTACATGGCGATTTGGGGGGCTGAGCCTATGGTCTACATGCGCTGGAGTCTAGGATGGTCTTGCAGCGATGTTCTGTAGATAGTAGCGATGTCATGGAGCCAAAGAAGCCCTAGGCATCATCCGGTCACTCTATTCTGACACGCTGAGTGTCAGGCTGTGTCAGCTTGGACCGAAATACCTCAAGTGCACCTTCTGGAGACTTCTTGGTGGCGAAGGAGGCTGGATCGAGGGGTTGATGTGTAGACCCAGGAGCCCCCGAGCCTCTGCAGGCCACGGAGGAGTTTGTCTTCTCGCGTCACGCCCTGTGCATGACCCTGTCGGGGGAGTGGTTGATAACGCTGCACTAGCGGGGCAGCGCCGGGAGCTCACGAGACTTGGTGGCTCGGGACGTGTCTTCTTGTGCCCGGACCTTGGCTAGCGTCTAAGGCTAGGAGAAGGCCAAGGATCGGGTCCAGGCTCTCGTTGGCCAGGAGCCTAAGGCTTGGTCGAGCCCCCGAGCCCCGAGTGATGGCAGCGGTTGCGTTCGGGCTCGGCAGGTTTCTTCGGCCTCAGGGTGCGCGCGAGCGTACCCGATGGGTATAGGCTCTGAGCCCCCGGGCGATCCTGGAAGGGTCGGTCGGGGGTCTCTCGGTCGGGAACCCTTGATTTCGAGGCTTAACATACCCATATTTTAGGATCTCGTCAACCAGCATCAACATCTCAGAGAGACACAGAAACTTTTCAACGAATATGAGTGCATGAGCTTCTAGGGTGACGCCAGGGTTCGTCACACGGGAACGATGAGTCTAACACTTGAAGCCCAGTACTCCTCGAATGATTTAATTAGGCATGTGTTCTAGAAGTTTTCAATAATATTGAGGACCATTCACATTATATTAGGATCATTTAGAAGTATATTCTCATTTTCCTATTGCCATGAATCATTTTTGTTCATGTATCAAAATCATGTGACTATTTTGGTATATATGAGATGTACCCAAACATTACTTTGATTTAATAGGCATCTAAACATAATTCTCAAATTTCCATGGCAATGTGTGAGATTCATGTTAGTGTGTGTAAACGTGAAGCGGAGCTAAAAAAGTTCAATGCCGGTTGTCCGGTCCAACTCTGGGCCAAGACTGAGCGCTCGGGTGCATTAGGCCCAACTTGTGTATTGCTGGCCCATGATGGGTGTGATGGTCTTGTGCGTACATGTGCTGCCTGCGCACAGTGGAGTATAAGAGAAAGAAGAATAGAGATAAGGAACATGCTATAAAAGATGAAACCTCTAAACTACTCCAATCAGAACTTGCCGTGCCAATCTCCTGCTTCCCTTCTTCCAACGATAATGCTGACACAGGGGCATCCATCCGTCCAGCGTGTTCTGTTCGGATGGCTCGTTGCCGGGCCAGCCCAACGATCGGGCCCAACAGGCCTCCTCCGCTCCACCTTCAGATGACGCGGTTTCTCCAACAAAAAATAAAAAACATAGCAACTTTTCCTTTTCCCACTGCTGCACGTATGCGACCACTGCGAGCGCATCCACTGCGTCACCCGTGCGCCACTAGCCTTGTCCAACGCGGTGGCTTTCTCCAGCTGCGACCTTCCCGTCCGCATGTTGCGCGCCCACTCCGCCTTGCTGCTGCCGCGTGTTGATCCCACGCCGCTCGCTCCCGCCGATCACGCTCGCCCATCCCACGCCACTCACTCCCACTCGTCGCGCGCGCCGCCCGCCCGGCCGAGCCAAGCCCGGTGCTACTAGAGATGGTGGTGGTGGTGGTGCTCGCGCAGCACCGGCTCCTACCCCGACGGCTAGAATCGCTCGGCCCCAAGCTCCCCGTGTTGCAAGCGCATGTTTTAAGTGTTTCAAATGTTTCATAGGTATGTTTTAAGTGTTTTATGTAGATGTTGCAAAAGTAGATCGGGGTATTGCATATGTTGCAATGATTGTACACGTATATTGCAAGTCTCTTTCCAATATTTTGTCTGGTTTTTAGATATATGTTCCAAGTGTGTTTATCAAGATGTTGCATATATTCCACACATGTTGCAAGTGTTTTATCTGGATGTTGCATATATTTGCAATTGTTTTTCAAGTATTTACATGTGATTTTGCATGTGTTTCAGGCGCATGTTTTGAATGTTTTAGCTGTTTCGTACGTACGTTACAATTGTTTTCGTTTGGATGTTTCAAAAGTAGACTGTGGGTTTTGTGTATGCTGCAATGTGAGCCACTTGCCGTAGCTGCCTGCTGTAGCTGCTGGGGTGCCGTGTATAGAGGGGAGCGGTGCGGCAGACATGGAGGGTCGCGGGAAGCAGGGAAGCGTGGGGGAGTAGCACGGGCGGGCGCTGCCTGTGCATGCAACCAGCGCTAGCCCAGGCGTCCGGACGCGAGGGGTCCGTCCGGACGTCCGGGTGCTAGTGCTCCAATTCCCCTTCCTCTTCCTGTGATGCTAACTATTCACCTAGTAAATTATACTCAACTGAGATCTTGTTTTATAGATTTAATAGAAAGGATTATTTTGGTGTAAGTGGAGTGAAAAAGTCTTGAAATCTCAAAGTGCATGCAACCACAAAACAACAGCATTAGCTCCTCCCGCCTAACATTGTCTTAATTTCTTAGCGTGTTTGACTAGCAGCCACAGCCAACAGCTTTGTGCATGGTCGTGGCCAAATTTTCATTAGCACGACAAACTAAAGGCAGTGAAGCAAATGGTGAACAACTTTTGTTAACTGACTAAATTTTGGTCTGCCTTCTCAATCAAGGTAAAGATCCAAACACGCCTTGAATATTTGTCCAAAACATGAACCTCTGAATTAATTTTCGAGCACTAGAAAATAAAATAAAAATATCTCTCTACATATTGATAAAATGCCCACCATTATAGTTAAAAAATTGATCAAAATACTATTTCTCCAATACAGACTTGAAATAAAACTGCAGCGCACGCACACTTATCTCTATGAACATACGCACGTAAATCTTACCTTTATGAGCACATTCGAAAATCAGACTGGTAAATCGTTGAGATGAGATTGACAAATGCACCACATATGACTCTTAGTTGATGAGGACATCGTATACCACTAAAAACACAATACCGTTAACTTTTTAAAATATTCGCTTCCACGAGAAATGAAACCGAGGACCTCGTATGCTACTCAGACTTAACCGGTGGAGCTTGCCTTCATTGGCTTGCTCCATTTGATTGGGGCGATTCTTGGCTTGGCTTGGCAGCTCGTCGGGTCGCCGAAGACTTCGGCAGGCACCACACAAACGGAACGTGCCAAAAATAAGGAAATCTGCAGCGGCGCGACATGGCCCATGGAGGTCTTCTTAGAACCTGGTCATGGGCTACGGGCCTACGACCAAGAATTCGCTTTCATTTCAGTTGGGCCTCACCTAGATTTTTTTTTTTACAAAGGGCCTCTCCTGAAACTAATGCACCAATATTCTCATAGTGTGCTTTGTAGGAGGCCAAGTATAACAATGATTCTGTTGACTTGTCAAAATCTTTTGCTCCAAAAGTAACATGAGGTTAATTCTTAGCGTGCGGCCAAAACAAAAGGCCTCTGCAATAATTTCCATGGTTTGATAACGCGCCGGTTATCTACATCCACATTGAAGCGAGCCCAAATATCACTGCTCCTCTACCAAGTTTCAATATCGCAAGATTGCCTCCTCCACTTGAGGACTTGATCTCTAAGCCAGCTTGACCACAAGCCTCTTTTTTTTTTGACCCCTATTAGCAGGTGGATCAAAACAATCCTTACTAATAATTCTCAAGCTAATAGTTAATACTTTTCATTCTAAATTATAAGTCTTTCTGCATTTATGTGAAAGCTATGTGTTTGTAAAATCTAAAACTACTTATAATTTAAAATTTTTTTTCTAATAACTATTATTAACTACATTGAGTGAACAGAACGATGCGATCTGCTTGAGTAGTGCACGGTAAAAGCTATAAATTATTTCTATGTTCTTTATTATTAGTTTATATGTCCATCTCCGTTAATTATTTATAGAGGAGAGGGATCCTAAGACGTACGGTCGTCTTAGGATGACTTAGGACAGAACGATGCGATCTTTTATATTATATATCTTGAGTAGTGCACGACAAAAGCTATCGTTTCTATGTTCTTTGTTCTTGCTCCGGCCTAGTCGAGGCACTGTGAAACTACTCAAAGTCAAAATCAATATCGGCAAGAAGTTTTGTTATTATTGGGCGTATTCTACGCGAGCTAATATATGTTTGCAGGTGCCAGCGTTGGAGAGAATGTATTAATCAAACTGGCGAATAAGCATTACTAGGTGTTAACGGAAAGTTAATACTGCAATATATTGGGCGCATTTGGCTTGCCTACCGAAGCCATGCCGACGCCGCACCCCCCGGCCGAAAGTGCAGCGCTAAAAACATCCGCCCAATATTTGGCGAGTCCAGGCGTCCAAAATGACTTACAGGCAGTTGGGAACCTGTGGCGACGCTAGAGGTCTGGCAAGCAATCAAACACTAGCCGAAAGTGCAGCGTTGGAGGTGTGGCGAACACTGGCAAACTCTAGGAACCAACCAAACACACTCAAATTCTCATCTACTTAGAGCCTGTTTGGTCTATAAACTTTATACCTAAAGTCTCCAAACCGATAGTCTAAAGTTAACTCTAAATTTTAATCCACCTCATATTAGAGTTTTAAGTCTTAAAACTAAACTAAAGTGATCTAAAGTTTTTAGAGCTCAGGAGGGGATCTAAACAAAGTCCCTTGGAGCATGGATTTGCACAAGACAAATATTTAGGCATATGCATATGTACTCTGTCATGCATGGAACTTGAAATCATAGCCACGACAGCTACATATGCCGGCATGTGTTGCCGACTGAAACTACTTTCTTACACCTAGCACCATACGTGTAGTAGTGGTAAAAGCTTAGAAAACTAAACAAGACCTTCGACCGCCTGCTTAGCGGTTTGTGGCTTATAATATATACTCTCTGCTCTATCTATATATACGGTCAATAAAACGCGATTGAATGCAATTTTGTAAGTACAAGGCTACGAATAAGTCAAGAAAAACTGAAAACCGTGTGTAGTAGGTAGGTGATTTTTTTTTTTTGGGAGGGTGTGTGATGAAATGGAAGTGTCGACGCATGCGAGGGCCGGGCCGGCCGAGAGCAGCCAGCACAGCTCGGACAAGAGAGGATTTCTCTTTCTGGGCGGCGGTGCACTTTCCAGATGCTCCAACGGAGAACACAACTTAGTTTTCCGTTTTGGGCATTGGCATCATCTGCCGATACATACATGGCCGATGAACATGAACTGAACCAGCTGCTGTCAGAACTAAACAAAGACGACTAAATTAATTCAGGACGGCAATGCATCGAGCTGTACCGAACGGAACGCTTCTGCACGCTCCGGAGCATCGGATCCTATGTGCACACTTTACTGTGTACACGTTGTTGGCGTATGACACTGCTCAATCTGGCGATAACGACCATCTAGCGCGCTAGCTACTTTCCTCTAATCCTCTAATCGTCTAAAATTATTTTTTTTAAAAAAAAATGGCTATTAATACCACCCCATGAATCACGACTGATACTACTAGATTTCTTATGGATATAATATTTTTCGTAATATATACTCCCACCGTTCAAAACCAAATCTGCATCTCGCTTTCTAGGTAGTCACGAGTTTTCTTAGATTTACCAGCGGATCTGTACTCGACAAAGACTTCACAAGATGACTATGCAGAGAGGATCTGTACTGTGCAGCATGGTTTGGATCAGCCAATCACGACTTCACAAGATGAGTCACAAATCATGTTGCGCCGAATCCTCTCTGCATCACGTATGAGAATTTTCTTCCCCTAAACACCAGGGTGGGGCAGAAATTAAATGTTCTCATCAGACTCTTCATCAAACAATGACACCGCAGAAGATCCGTACCCACCACCTGTACATAGACACAGGCGGAGGGAGTAAAATTAGATCGCGGCCTGCAATTCAAACAGAGAAAGGGAGGGATCGGCGCGCGCGGCCAACTGCTTCGTTTGATCATCCCGTAACAAATACTAGTATAACTCGATCGAGCCAGGACACCAGGTCAATACCAGAACAACCTGTCAGCATTCCAAGCGGAATCTTCGAGCCTGTTAAGAAACCCAAAAGTGCTACAATACCCGTCACATCAAATCTTGCGGCACATGCATGGAGTACTAAATACAGACGAAAGAAAAAAAAAACTAATTACACAGTTTAGTTGTAAATCACGAGACAAATCTTTTGAGCCTAATTAGTTTATGATTGGACACAAATTACCAAATAAAACAAAAAGTGCTACGATGACCGAACCCAAAAAATTCCATCAACTAAACAAGCCCTTCATCTCCAAATCCACGCACACACCCCCACCGTACGTACCATTTATACGTCCACGGCCACCACCACGGCCCGACCGGCGGCAGGCATCCTCTCACTGCCATTCCAAAACTCTCTCTCTCTCTCGTACGCGCGCGCCACAAGTACGCGGCAGGTGCAACCATATATATCAATATCACGCAATATTAATCCAGCAGCTAGCATGGTAGTGCCACCGGCGGCAGGCCGGGAGATGGCGCCGGACTCGCTCCCGCTCGGCAGTATCCCGACGGTGGACATGTCGGCGCCGTCCGGGCGCGGCGACCTGGCGCGCCGGCTGGTGCGCGCGTGCGCGGAGCGCGGCTTCTTCAAGGCCGTCAACCACGGCGTGCCGCCGCGGGTGTGCGCGCGACTGGACGCCGCCGCGTCGGCGTTCTTCGCGCGCCCCGCGCAGGCGAAGCAGGCGGCGGGGCCGCCGGACCCGCTGGGGTATGGCAGCCGGAACATTGGTGCCAACGGCGACGTCGGCGAGCTGGAGTACCTCATCCTGCACGCCGAACCCGGAGCGGTGGCGCGCAAGGCCGCGGTCATCGACACGGAGGATCCTTCGCGCTTCAGGTATATCATATCATATCTCTGCAACTAACTATATATGCATGCATGCGTCGCTCCTCTCTCTACTCGATCTTTTATTTCCTTTCTTTTGTTCACTATCTCCTAGCTCAACGACTATATATATTGCTCATGTCATTGCAGTTTTTGTTTAATTTCGTCCATATTCACTACCAAAATGGTAGACTTCTCCTAATGTTTTTAAGTAGTAGTAAAATACTATCACTAGTCATAGCGTATGAGAATCTCACTAGAAGATATTTAGTAGGGAAATTTATACTAAATTTTGAATGCTAAAACACTCGGAGAAGTCCACCTCATCAGGAGAAGTCTAAAATTCTGGTTGTGATTTGTTGCTGCTGAGTCTTCTACTCTTCTAATTTGCAAACGTCTCTATTTGCAATTTTCATATGATAATATTGTTATAATCACTTATGTATCTACATGAATATTTATTTCTTTTTTTGATCGGCAACAGTATGGCATAAAAATTTATTTCTGGTACATGCATATCATCAGTGGTCAGTGGCATGGAAGATTGGGAGTATATACCACTGGGCATGAGTCAGTTTTTTTAAATAAAGAAAGGAAAAAAATGCACCTGCCTTTTTTTTTTGTCATTCTAGCAAGTGGATAAATTAAACCTGATGCGACGTCCACTGGGGCGCAAAGCCAATAAGAGGGAAATCATCGCGGGAAGGGGATTTTTTTTTTGATAAAACGGGAAGGGGATGTTGGTGGTGTTTTTTTTGGTTGGGGGGGGGGAACCGGGGGGGGGGGGGGGGGGGTGGGGTGGAACGGGGATGTTGGTGGTGTTTAAAAGCTTGTGATTCTACTCCACTAGAACACAGCTTTGTGTTTCTGAATGCGACTAGTACAATGTAGTTTTTCCATCCCGTGCTCATTTTAACCAGTGGAATAAAAAAAATTGGACATAGGATATATGCTTCATAATTACAAATATGATTAAGAGACGTCAATGTAGAGGGCAAAATTTTCATATGGCAAAGTAGAGATCGAGCTCTCCTCTATACTCCTTTTCTCTCTTATTATGTTCATCAATTATCACCCTCTATATTGGCATGCTATATATTTTACTTGTTTCTTCATTGATTCTGATTGTGTATACTTCATTCATTAATTTAGTCTTCCTAACTTCAAATGAATGACGTCTCTTGCTTATGCAAATATTGTTATATATGAAGCTACATATGTATTGGTGCATGCGAAATCTTTTTTATTGTGATACATCCATTGTGTGCCATGCATGGTAATAATGCACATCTGCTGTTAGCAAAGTCTTCATGTGATTCTAGAAAGTGGATACACCTGCTGTCAGCTGGGAGAGAGAAAAGTCCTAGAGCATGGGGTTTAAAAGCTTGTGATTCTACTTTCTCTAGAACATCATTATGCTTCTGAATGTGACTATAATGTAGTTTTCCCGATCTCTTAGCTAATCCAACAAAATTGTTGACAGAAGAATATATGCTTACTATCTCTGTTCCCGAAAGAATGTGATTTTAGGTTTGGGTCTAATTCAGACTATCTTTAAGTCTTATTAAACTTATAAGAAATAGTATCAGGAATAATTAAATACAAACAAGATATGTTGATGTCATGGCTAATATTTCTTATGGAAATTCACCGATTGTGGGAAATCTTGAAAACTATGGAAGAAAACAAGTTTATAATAAGTTTTAAAAAATCTCAAAAAGGCACCCTTGTGTTAAAGGAGCAACGTGGTGATATAAATAATTTTAAGCACGAATTCAACTTAGGGTCCGTTTGGACGTGCGGATCAGTTCCGTTTCTCCGGTGAAACACCAGTATCGAAGCCAAATGCTTTTTGCCGATTCGTTTTTTTAGCAGAAATGGCTGGAAGTGTTCCGTGATTTTTGCCTATGCTTGCGAAACGGACAGAACCCAGTTTTGCCCGATTCGGTTCCCAGCCTCTCCTCTACACTTAACGTTTTTAATTTTTTAATTAATTATTTTGAAGTGCAAAAAAATAAAACAAGTTGTATTAAGTTTTCCTGGACTCACAAAAAAGTTCTAACATTTTTTTAAGCATATTTGCATTTATAGATTTTTCTAATGAGAAAAACAATTTTATGTGGATAGGTATCTAGTCCAACAGCCAAACGGTTTTACAAAGTGATTCTGATTCATCACCAAAACGTTTCTACGAGAATGCAGAACCCTACCAAACGCACCCTTAGTTCGTGATATACGAAATTGGTAAAGAACAAAGGAAAAGACAAAAGCAGTGTGTTTATGAACAAAGTTGAGTTTTCTCATAAAGTATTGTATGTGCTTGCTTGTATTTTTTGTGGGTGTTTTTTTTTTGTAACTTTATATTTTGATGTCAAGGTGAAGTTTCTTCTTGGAATTTTGGGCTTTATGAAGTTTAATGTACACCATCACCTCCTCTACATATATGAGAGGTACAAGCAAGAACTTTCAAAGCTTATAAACATGTCTTTTGAAGATTTTTTTCACAAAAAATAATAATATCCTAATCCCCTGATATGGGGGTTGGTTACTGCAGTCTTAGGATAATAAACACAATCCTAATACTCAAGGTGCTTGCATTGAGAGTTGAGACCACAATAGAGGGTGCAGGGTTGTCTTGCAAAGACAAACAAATACCGTCAGTGCTGAACCTATCTGTAGGGTCAGGTCACCAAAGTAAAATGGACAGGACAGAACACAAAGATTTCGCGTATTTTATATTTTGCCAGGTGTATGTAACATACTCCCTCTGTCCAAGAAAACATACAACTACGGGTTACGTGCCGGCAAAAGTAGTTTACGTTTGACCAAATTTCTAGTGAATACTATTCACATTTATGAAACGAAATTAATTTATTAAGAAAATATATTTTGTAATTAATCTAATAGTATTTATTTGATATCATAAATATTGATATTTTTTATCTATAATTAATTAAACTTGAGATACTAAACCATGACACTGTACTAGAATTGCATGTTTTTCTGGACGGATGGAATACACAAGTGCACCTGCCATTAGCGGGAGAATTTTTGTCAATTATAGTTCTGAAATTTGGTATTTCTTATGTAATATTTAGATGCAATGCCACCACTTTACAAAGCTTGTTCGATTTATGCCACTGCCATACCAGTTTGAGCCACTAGAAATGGTACGGCATCGCGGTAAGAAACGGAACACATGCATGTTTTTGTACATAGCTTGATGAGCGTAGACGATATTACAGGAATGAATAATATGGCAAATGTGAATTAATGTAGCAAAGACAGTGCGCTGGCATAATAAAACATGAGGATCAGGAAGGACAAGCAAGTGGTATTATATTTTATGTCAATTGAAAGCATGCAGAAAGGTCATTTCAGACCATCAATATAAATAAAGGTCATGTTTAGTTATAAAATTTTTTCAAGATTTCTCGTCACATCGAATGTTTGGATATATGCATGGAGCATTAAATGTAGATGAAAAAAACTAATTACACAGTTTGGTAGAAAACCACGAGACGAATCTTTTGAGCCTAATTAGTTCATAATTGAACACTAATTGACAAATACAAACGAAAGTGTTACAGTAGTCAAAGACAAAAAAAAATTCACGAACTAAACACACCCAAAATGACGTGAAAGCATATTTAATATAAGGGACCCAAACCGTACGGAGTGTGTTGGCTATAAATGAAATGATTCAGGGGGCCGTGTACCAACAACGGGTCTTTCACCATGCAGCCTTATTAGCGCATCCAAACCCCCTGCACATGCTGAAAAAGGTGTGATGACAGACCATGTTTCATGGGTCACGTCCATGGCTCTCAGGGCCTGTTTGGTTTGACTACGGAGTTAATCCTATGGTGTTCAGATACTAATAACAGATTAATTAGATTTAATAGTTTCATCTCGTAAGTTAATCTTAATTTATACAGTTAGTTTTGTAATTAGTTTATATTTAACACTCTATGTATGTGTCCAAACATTCGATGTGATAGATGTTAAAAAAACAAGAGGAACCAAACACCCCCTCACCCATTAGAAATTCTGTCCAGTACGTGTGACCAATTGCAAATAGCGCCACCCTAGCTTAATTACTCCTATCAAGCTCATGGTTGGTTATTGCATCCATGATTGAGCAAGCATGTTCATAGTATGCTAACTTTAGCACCGGACCTGACATGCTAGTACATGTAGAGCTAGTACTACTATTAGTTGTGATGTGACTTGTGAGGCACAGCAGATCCTGTTGACACTGAAATAAACTTGTCGGACAATTTGTGGCGCACCACTCCTTGGCGTCGTTTAGATACCCAAATTTACCCTCAAATTCTACTATGTAAAAAGAAGATTCCCTATCACATCAAAATATCGGCACATATATGGAGTACTAAATGTAGATGAAATCAAAAACTAATTGCACAGTTTTGTTGTACTTTGCGAGACGAATATTTTAAGCCTAATTAATCAATATTTAGACAATTATTACCAAATAAAAATAAAATTGCTACAGTGTAACATGACATTTACTATGTAAAATTTGCTTCCCAAATTTGGGATCTAAACAAGGCCCTTCTCATTTTGCGGTGCATGCAGACATGCAGTCCTTGTTCTACAGCTGTTAAGCTCGATCGGGGATTATTACTGGAGTCTGGACTCTGGAGGACTGTCCTGAAACCACATACAGTAAGGCCGTGTTTAGATGCCGATTTTGGCCGGCCGAATCGGTACAGTGCGCATTAAATGCGCACTGTACCAATTCGTTTGTATTTGGTAAAAATTGTCCAAATTTTGATTAATTAGGCTCAAAATGTTCGTCTCGCAAAGTACAATAAAACTGTGCAATTAGTTTTTAATTTCATCTACATTTAGTACTCCATACATATACCGACATTTTGATGTGATAGAAATCTTTTTTTTGCATAGTAAAATTTGGGGATGAAATTTGGGATCTAAACAAGGCCTAAGCTTGGGGAAAGTTTGCAGCCTTTTTCGGTCGCTGCGATTGCATTCATCAATCAATCCATATTCTTTTCGCAATCGCTTTTTCCTCATTGTTGTCGGGATTGACAGACACCCCGATCCTGATCAATTATTACCCCAAAAAAGAAAGGCAAATCAAAGCACATTTTCCTCTTATGCCCTTTCCCGAACTGTCCTCACCGACTGTAGTAAATCTTCTCTGTCAAAATTTGTAAGGATTCAAATGGTTTATGATGGTCTGCTCTGTACAATTAATTTTCATCTGAATTTAGCATGAATTCGCCCAGCATTTGGTGGTGATTTAATTTCAGTACGTCTCCGATCCATGTCTGCTGCAGTGTAGCAGTGAACGAGTACGTGGGCGCAGTGCGGCACCTCGCGTGCCGGGTCCTGGACCTCCTCGGCGAGGGCCTCGGCCTCAGGGACCCGACGTCCTTGAGCCGCCTCATCTCGGCCGTCGACAGCGACTCGCTCCTCAGGATCAACCACTACCCTACGTCCAGCGGCGCGGCGGACATGTCGGACAAGGGCATCGGGTTCGGCGAGCACACCGACCCGCAGATCCTCAGCCTGCTCCGCGCCAACGACGTCGACGGCCTGCAGGTGCTGCTGCCAGACGGCCACGGCGGCGGCGACCAGTGGGTCCAGGTGCCGGCTGACCCGTCTGCCTTCTTCATCAACGTCGGTGATCTCCTTCAGGTCGGTGCCATGCTATCCTCACGTTTCTTAAAGTTAACAGTCAAAGTCACACAATAATATACTATCTTGTTGATATGATACTGTTTTTCTTGGCCATTATTGATCGCCATGCTTGGCAATGTGCATCAGGCCCTGACAAACGGGCGGTTGGTGAGCATCCGGCACAGGGTGATGGCCAGCACCACCAGGCCGCGCCTGTCCACCATCTACTTCGCCGCGCCGCCGCTCGACGCCCGTATCGCGGCGCTCCTGGAGACGGTGACTGCCGGCGCGCCGCGGCGGTACAGGACCTTCACGTGGGCGGAGTACAAGAAGGCCATGTACGCGCTCCGCCTCAGCCACAACCGTCTTGATCTCTTCCACGCAAACGCAACCTCCGGCGGCAGCGGCGATGGCCCCGTTCGGCTGGGCTGATAAGCCGGCTGAAAAACACTGTTGGCTGATTTGTTGTGAGAGAAAAATATTATTTCGACTAAAAAATAAACTAAAAAAAACGGATTATAAGCCAGATGAACAGGTTCGATGTCGTCGATGATTATTGATTAGCTCTGTGAGCGAGCTACATATACAGGGAGAGAAGTGAACATGACGAGGGTCTAGTAGTAGAGACTAGAGTACGTTTATGCGACAAAATTTGCAGTTTGGCATCAGGCGTGACTGTTGCCGGCGTATTCGCTAGCAACTCTCTTGCAGTGAGATAATGTACTGCAACCGCCGTTTAAGCTAGCTACTTTGTGACGAGGTTCAGGCTTGTATAGATGCTACACTAGGCGTATTTGTAGTACTATATTATATTATATATTTCATTTTAATTTATTTGTATCGAATCTATCTTTTAAGAGAAGAAGCCGGCAAGAATTTTGTCTAGATCTACAGACCGTTACAACTTACAAGACGGCCCATTACGGACCACCGCCCACACTCATGTTGGTTTACACTCTAGGAAAAATTTGCCGCAGCCGCCTTGCTCCCGTCACACACCAAGTTCTTGCCTCCTGTTCCCTCAAAAAAAAACAAGTTCTTGCCTCCTCCTTGATCTTAATTATCATTTCTGTACTAGAGTTTGACATTAGAAAAGTCTTGAATTATGCTCTTTCTAGATTTCTCATGTCAGTAGCACAGGCTCAAAAAGTCGTGCACTCGGCCACCCCGGGTTCAAAACTCAGTGCCCACCATATTTCCGTGCAATTACATGGGAATGAGGAGTAAAGCTCCCCAGTTCAAAAAAAAAAACAAGCATCATCGAGGACCGGCTTGCCTTCATTAGCATTCCTAGCACGTTTGCAATATGACGTTATGATGTAGAGACATCTTAGAAAATGTTTCAATTGCTATGTATCCCGCCGTGATTCTTTTATTTTTAATCCTTTTTAAAAACTATTTCTAAAAATAATAGTATTGGTGTTTCTAAAACTAACTCGTTTGGCCGTGTCAATCTTCTCGGCGCGGCCAATGCAAACTGTTGTGACGTGCCACCCAGTCTGGCGTGGCAGGGGCGCCACTGTGGCAGGTCAGCAGGTCAGAAGGATGCGCTCGTCGACTTTCTCTGAAAAAAATCAGGATATCTTTGCATGGAAACCTTCAAACATGTCAAGAGTTCCGAGAGAAGTCACCGAGCACTCCCTAAAGATAAAGTCCGGTTCAAAGCCGGTCAGGCAACGCTTACATAAGTTTGACGACAAGAAGCGTAGAGCTATAGAAGAGGAAGTAGGAAAGCTTAAAGTTGCAGGTTTTATTAGGGAGGTTTTGCATCCAGACTGGTTAGCAAACCCAATCCTTGTACGTACCTAAGAAAAATAATCAATGGAGAATGTGTGTCGCTGAACAAGGCATGTCTCAAAGATCATTATCCTTTACCTCGTATAGATCAAGTCATCGACTCCATTGCATGTTGCGAATTGTGTTTCCTCGACATATACTTTGGTTATCATCATATCCGAATGAAGGAGTCTAACTAGCTAGCTACATCATTCATTACCCGGTCGGCTCATATTGTTAGGTAACAATGCCTTTCGGGCTAAAGAACGCGTGCACTACCGGAGACGGGTTCTATGCCGAGTGCCAAATGCTTTGCCAAGTGTCTTTTATCGGGCACTCGGCAAAGAGGCTCTTTGCCGAGCGCCGCTCTCGGCAAAATAAGACACTCGGCAAAGATCGCTTTGCCGAGTGCCGGACTCTCGGCAAAGAAATGCACTCGGCAAAGTCTTTACCGAGAGCCCAGCTCTCGGCAAAGATTTACACTCGGCAAAGACGACCTCCCCCGACGGTAAACACCCAACGGTGACCCTTTGCCGAGTGTCTGCGGTTAGGCACTCGGCAAAGTTTTTTTAATTACTTTGCCGAGTGCCAGGAATGTGACACTCAGCAAAGAATTTTAATTTTTTTTCTTTTTGCACCCAAATTTTTTTTGCAGCCCCACTACAGTATTAGGAGCTAGTTTTAAAATTTGGTACATTTTTTATATTTTTTGCTGTATTTAGTTAATTTGTTTCATTTACTTGATTTTTTTTCGTAAAAAGTAAATTTGAACTGCAGGTACAAGGAATAATGGAATTTAGTCATTCAAAAAAATGATATTCATGCTTTTAAGTGTATTATGAGGCGCTATCTACGAACGCACCCGAAATTTCGAACATCGTATTCACGAAACATGGCCACTGACTTGCAGGCGATTTGTTTTTAAATTGTATTAAATACAAACGAAGTCTGAAAATCACAAAAATTGTCAAGATGTCATGATATCGCATGTGGAGGCTATGATAAAAAATTAAGAATGTTTCGAGGAAGTTGTGACGTATGTTGCTTAAAATCTAGACATCTTCACATGTGTTATCACAATATCACATGTGGTTTGTCTGGGTTTCAAGCAACGTATGTCACAACTTGCTCGGAACATTCTTAATTTTTTATCATAGCCTCTACATGCGATATCATGACATCTTGGCAATTTTTGTGATTTTAGGACTTCGTTTGTATTTAATAGAATTTAAAAACAAATCGTCCGCAAGTCGGTGACTATGTTTTGTGAACACGATGTTCAAAATTTCAGGTGCGTTTCTAGATAGCGCCTCACAATACATTCAAAAGCATGAGTATCATTTTTTGAATGGCTAAATTCCATTATTCCATTCACCTGCAGTTCAAATTTGCTTTTTACGAAAAAATTTAAGTAAATGAAACAAATTAACTAAATGCAACAAAAAAACATAAAAAAATTACCAAATTTTAAAATCTAGCTCCTAGTTCTGTAGTAGGGCTGCAAAAAAAATTTAGGTGCAAAAAAAATTAAAATTCTTTGCCGAGTATTAGATTCCTGGCACTCGGCAAAGAAATTAAAAAAATAACGAAAATTCTTTGCCGAGTGCCAGATCGTGGGCACTCGGCAAAGAAATTAAAAAAATAAAATACTGAAAATTCTTTGCCGAGTGCCGGATCGCGGGCACTTAGCAAAGTATTTATTTTTTTAAAAAAAATAAAAGGCTTTGCCGAGTGCCAGATCGTGAGCACTCGGCAAAGCATTTTTTAAAAAAAATAAAAGGCTTTACCGAGTGCCAGATCGCTGGCACTCAGCAAAGCAATTTTTTTAAAAAAAATTAAAAACTTTGCCGAGTGCCGTATCGCGTGCACTCGGCAAAGCATGGAAAATAAATATATACCGGGCAGGCGCACAGACAGCCAGCGTTCGCCGTGTCACTCGCCCACACACCCGTGCCGCCGTGCCGCCGCGCGCCCACGTTGCTTGCCTGCGCGGCCGCGCCGCTTGCCCGCGTCTCCGCGTCGCCGTGCCGCCGCGCCCCCGTGCACCCACTCCCGCGCCTCCACGCCTACGACCGTTGCCACCCAGACATCTCCACGCGCCTGCTGCCGCCACACGCCCGCGCCGCTGCCCCTACCGCTGCCGCGCCTGCGCCCGTGCGCTAGCCCGCCACGCGCCCGTGCTGCCGCTGCGCCCGCGCCGCTGCCAGCGCCCGCGCCCGCACCCGCGCCCGCGCCGAGCCCGCCCGCCCGCTCCCGCGCGCCCTTCGCGCGACGCCTCGGCATCTTAACCGCCGACGAGCCAACACTAGGTTCGCCCATTCCTTTTCTATGCAATTCGTGCAGTGCGTGAAGTAGTCGTGTCAGTAGTAATTGTTGTTGTATGTGTTGTCGCTGTATGTGGTTTTCGGACATCGAGCTGTTGTATGTGGATGTCGGCCATCGAGCCGTTGTATGTGGATGTCGGCCATCGAGCTGTCATATGTGAATGTCGGCCATCGTGCCGTTGTTTTTTTACAGGTATTCGAAACCTCTCCGTGCAGAGGAGGTTCTGCCGAAATTTTTAATTGAAAGTATTATTTTTCTTTCTTTTTTTTTTGCAGAGAAGAGCCCGTCGAAGCGGAGCCGGAGTACGCCGATCGTCTTCCTCGGTGTTGCGGGTCTGCCTGCACCGCGTCGCCTCGTCACTGCACCGACTCGCCACGGCTCCGCTAGCCTGACTCCACCGGCACCCTAGGTATAACCCCCTTTTCTTATCATAGTCGTAGCTCGCGTAACTCAGTTAGGCGTCTCCCGTTCAAAAGAGATATGGTTATTGGTATGCAGATCTTTGCATATCTATGACCGTATCTATTTCGGATTGTCCACGTATTTTGGATAGCCCCCGGATGCGTAGATGAGTTGGTTTCCTTGGTCTGCTCCGATTCGAGACAAGGTTTCAGTATCATCTCCCTGTTATTCTCCGGATACACACTCTCCCTGCTAGGACGTGTATCGGGAGAACAGCGGGGAGGTGCTGCCGAAATTCTGTCTCGGATAGGAGTAGAGCATGGAAACTAACCTCATCTACGTATCCGCGGGTGGGATTAGGACCTATCCTCACCTATTAGACAGTACGAACGGCATGTAGCTACAATTGATGGTTACTTTGCTCGCTGGTATATATGTTAGAGGATGGATGACCGTGAGTGGATGTACACGGGCCGCTCAAGTCAGAGTGATTTCACCACTGAATGGATGATGAAGACCAATGATTTCTTGGAACTAGCATTTGGCGAGTCTGCTAAAGGAGCGTTTCTAGTTTTGTGTCCCTACAAGAGATGTGCAAATAGAAAAAGGAAAAACAAGGTGGATATGGGTAAACATCTTTTGAAGAATGGATTTACGCCGAACTATACTCGGTGGGTCCACCATGGTGAAGCCCATCGTCTGAGAGAGGAGGTGGTGAGACCCCGCGTCGAGGATTTTGATGCTGCCGCCGAGGTAGCAGACATGTTAGATGACTTTCATGAAGGACAGTACACTAAAGGACGTACGAAGGAGGAGATGGAGGCAATTGCAAAGGCGTTCTATGACATGATGTCTTCAGCACAGAAACCGCTTCACGACCAGATAACAGTTTCTCAACTGGATGCCATTGGACGTTTAATGGGGTTCAAGTCCGAGTGTAGCATGAGTCGAGAACACTTCGATGGTATGTTGACCGTGATTGGCAGCCTGCTTCCGGATGGCACATTCTGCCAAAGAGCATGTACAAGTCACAGAAACTCCTTCGTGCACTCAAGATGTCGTATGATCAGATACATGTTTGTCCGAAGGGGTGCGTCCTATTTAGGGAAAAACACAAGGATGCAAATTACTGTCCAAAGTGTAAATCATCCAGGTACCTGGAGGTAGACTCTGGTGACGGCCAGAAGAGGCAGCTTACGATCCCTGTGAAGATCCTATGGTACCTCCCGTTCGTACCGAGGATCCAACGGCTATACATGACCGAGGAATCCGCGAAACAGATGACATGGCACAAAAAAGAAAAACGATACAATGCTGACAAACTGGTACATCCATCTGATGGTGAAGCATGGACCCGCTTTGATTGCATTTATCGTGAGAAAGCAGATGAGGCTCGTAATGTACGTGTTGCGCTGGCAACAGATGGGTTTAATCCTTATGGATTGATGGCTGCCCCATACACATGTTGGCCTGTGGCTGCCCCATACAGAAGGGTGGCAAGTAATCATCGTTCGACAAACATTGTCAATTCCTCCCTTTTGACCATCCATTTAGACAAGACATCAAGAACTTTACGAAAGGTGTCATAGTGAAAGACCCTCCACCGCAAATGATGACTAGTACCGAGGTTCATGCTCAGATAGATGCTCTCGTGGCCAATCAAGAAGGTGGTGGTTTTGTAGGGTATGGTGAGGAACACATGTGGACTCATAAGTCGGGGTTGACGAGGCTCCCCTATTTTGATGACCTCCTTCTCTCACATAACATTGATGTAATGTACACTGAAAAGAATGTCGCCGAGGCACTTTGGGGAACCATCATGGAAACTGAAAAGTCAAAAGACAACCCTAAGGCTAGAGTGAACTTGGCAACGTTATGCGATAGACCAAAGTAAGAGATGCAGCCTCCTAGAGGCGGCAAGACATAGAAAAGGCCTAAGACCGATTTCGTCTTAGCTAGGAAATACAGGAGGAAAGTACTTGAATGGATGCAGACGCTAATGTTTCCTGATGGGTCTGCAGCGAATCTGAGGAGGGGAGTGAACTTATCTACTCTGTGAGTCAACGAGATGAAGAGTCATGACTACCACATATGGCTTGAGCGGCTTCTTCCAGCGATGGTTCGAGGCTATGTCCCTGAGCATGTGTGGCTAGCGCTGGCAGAGTTAAGCTACTTCTTCTGCCAGCTTTGTGCTAAGGAGTTATCTCAGACCATGATTGATGACTTGGAAAACGAGGCACCTATGTTGCTTTGTAAGTTGGAGAAGATCTTTCCACCCTGCTTCTTCAATCCGATGCAGCATTTGATATTGCACCTCCCGTATGAGGCATGAATGGGGGCCCGTGCAGGCCCGTTGGTACTATCCAATCGAGAGATGTCTAAAGACTCTTCGCAAAAAATGTAGAAATAAAGGGAAAATTGAGGCTTCTATTGCAGAGGCATACATTCTGGAGGAGGTGTCAAACTTCACAGAAAAATACTACGCCGAGAACCTTCCTAGAGTGCATAATCCACCCCCTCGTTACAATGCTGGTGAAAATGAATCAAACCTCAGCCTTTTCCGAGGGTAATTCGGAAGCGTAAGTGCATCAACCACTAAGACCTTTGTGCAGCCTCAAACGGTGGGTTCGAATAATCCACCTCCCGGGCCCTCGAATAATCCAGTTCATGGTACACCACAGTCTCAGTGGGGAGCTTGAGGATCTGGGTAGTTGTCTTTCTATTTGTTGTTCACTTGGTGATGGACGTGTGATGCACTAGTGTTAGTTATTTGGACTTGTGATGAACTTATGTTAGCTATTTGGACTTATGATGCACTTATGGTTATATATGTTGTGATGCATCTAATCTATATGAGATATTTATGATGTATGTGAGATATATGTGATGAATTTGATATATATGTGAAATATTATTTTTGTCGCAATGGAATGTAAAAATTCAAAAAATGAGACGGTTATGGTTACTTTGCCGAGTGTAACACTCGATAAAGGAAGTCTTTGCCGAGTGCAATCACAAAAACACTCGGCAAAGCTGGAAAAAGCAAGCCAATTTTAACAAATTTCCCAGCTTTGTCGAGTGCTAGGGAGGAAGGCACTCGGCAAAGAATTTTAAAAAATTTATCTCTTTGCCGAGTGCCAAAATTCTTTGCCGAGTGCCACTCAGAGGGGCACTCAGGAAAGAATTTTCAAAAAGAAAAAAAATTCTTTGCCGAGTGCCAAGCCATGGGGCACTCGGCAAAGTACCCGTTAACGTTATCTGCCCCGTCACGGCAACTTTTCTTTGCCGAGTGCTGTCGTGGCACTCGGCAACGCCTTTGCCGAGTGCCCGATAAAAAACACTCGACAAAGAGGTCTTTGCCGACGAATTTTTTGCTGTGTACTCTTTGCCGAGTGCGGCACTCGGCAAAACCTTTGCCGAGTGTATTTAGGGCTTTGCCGAGTGCCCTGGACACTCGGCAAAGCGCCCGATTCCCATAGTGGTGGGCTACATACTAGCGGTGCATGCAATGCTATTTGCATGCGTAGAACGGTAGAAATGTAGAATCCTATGTTGATGGCATAGTTGTCAAGTCGAAAATGGCAAAGGACCTCATTCGGGACCACTCGAACATTTTCGATAACCTCTGAAAATTCGATATGAAGTTAAACCCGCATAAGTGCACCTTTGGTGTTCCTTCACTATTGGGATACACTGTCTCAGCAAGAGGAATCGAGGCCAACCCTGTTAAGGTAAAATCTATCCTCAAGATGGGTCCACCTAGAGAACTGAAGGATGCACAGAAGCTAATGGGGTGTCTAGCGTCTTTAAGCAGCTTGATCGATCTCATGACTAGGCGAGAGGGGTTTACCCATGTAAAAACTTCTTTGCAAGCTAGACGCCAAACTGGCGATGGACTCAGGAGGCCTAGGAAACCTTCGATGACCTCAAGAATTTCCTCACTAAACCTCCTGTTTTAGTTGCTCCCCTCAATGAGGAGCCATTACTGCTCTACATAGAGCAGCCACTACCCAGGTGGTTAGTGTAGGTAGCAGTTGAAAGAGAAGAAGCTGGGAACATACAGTTCGTCCAATGTCCGGTTTACTTCCTTACCCAGATGCTTACCGAGAGCAAAACTCCGCATATCTAGAAGATACTTTATGAAAACCTGCCTAGCAGGAAAAGCATTCCAGCATATCCAGAAGATACTTTATGAAACCTTCCTGGCAGGAAAAGCATTCTCAAGCGTTACATTTTTATTACTTGGTGACAGATTTGCTTCCCGGTAAAAATTACTAATTAACCTAAGGTTCAATCCAAACAGCACCCTCAGTGATTCTGTCTCTAGATACTTCAGCGAGAAGAGGAGGTGTCGCTTGACAGCGGGGATCAGCTCGAACTGTTGGTAGCGATGACAGCAGCCTAGTTCAGTGGCCTTGTATGCAAGTTGTTAGCGAGGCTAGTGGTGCGGCATCACCATAGAGAAAACCTTTTTCGGTTACCTCACCTAGACCTCTTCGAGTCTTCATCAGGGATAGCAAGAGATTTGAACCCTTTTTTATTTTTAAAAGAAAAAGAAGTGTTTAGAGATTTATCTACTTACTCTAGACTAAGTAGATTTTTAATGAATATTTACCCCAATCCATCTCAAAATATTTGTATCAATATCTATTCGGTAGATCCTTTTTTTCTGTGCCAGGAACCAGATTTGAACTGGTGACACGAGGATTTTCAGTCCTCTGCTCTACCAACTGAGCTATCCTGACCCTTTCTTGTGCATCATCTTAGTAAAGTATTTAGTTAGCTATAGAGTATACTCTCTATATAGGGAGAGTATACTCTATAGTTAGCTACAAAATAAGTTATTTTGTAGCCACCTCTATTTACGATACTTTTATATACTAATTTACGACAATGTCAGTATATATTTACGATAGTTGAATTACTATAACACATGGGGATATTTACCATAATGTTATAGTAAATCACACAGTAAGGAGTTACTATAATCTCGTAAATTAGCATAGCAATTATCGTAACTCAAAGTGGCTACAAAATAAGTTATTTTGTAGCCAGTTGTAGGGTAATAGTCAAACTTTCTTAACTTTGACTAGATTTGTAAAAATATGTGCAACATTTATATCTCTAAATAAGTTTACTATGAAAGTATATTCAACGGTCTATCTAAGGAAAAAGTCTAATTGACCCCCCCAACTATAGGGGGTGGTCTAGTTTACCCTCCGAACTATTAAATGGTCTAATTTACCCCCTGAACTTTGCAAAACCGGCCAAATCACCCACTCGGGCGGTTTTGGGCGGTGGTTTTGCTACAGTGTCAACGGTTTTGCTACAGTAACAACAGTTTTGTCTTTTTCTTTTTTATTTATTTCGTCTGAATCTTTGAAAAATCATAGTAAATTACAGAAAAATCATAAAATAAAAAATCCAATTTTGTTGGACTCCACATGAGTAGATCTACACAGTGAATATATAATATAGTATGTTTTAGTATAAATTTTTTGTTGTATGAATTATTCAAATTAATTACAGAAAAAAAATAGATCAAAATTTACAGCAAAAACTTTGTACTAAAGCATACTATATTATATATTCACTGTGTAGATCTACTCATGTGAAGTCCAACAAAATTGGATTTTTCATTTTATGATTTTTCTGTGATTTACTATGATTTTTCAAAGATTCAGATGAAATAAATAAAAAGAAAAAGACAAAACCGCTGTTACTGTAGCAAAACCGCTGACACTGTAGCAAAACCACCGCCCAAAACCGTCCGAGGGGGTGATTTGGCCGGTTTTGCAAAGTTCAGGGGGTAAATTAGACCATTTCATAGTTCGGGGGTAAACTAGACCACCCCCTATAGTTGAGGGGGTCAATTAGACTTTTTTCGTCTATCTAATGATACTAATTATATATTATAAATATTAATATTTTTTATATATAATTGGTCGAAGTTAAAAAAAATGTTAACTTCTCGGGAAGCGAAAACAACTTTTATTTTGGGACAGAGGGTGAGAACGACTCCACTTTGGGAGGGAGGGAGTAGGTGCGAGTGATCATGGTACTGTAGTCACATGAGGTATGGAACGAGTACAATTCTACTCGCAGGTATAGATGCCAGTACGTCACTTCACCAATCAGCGCTAAAATTACAAAGAATTACATCTATTCTAATGATAATTTAATTTGCGGGTGTGGGTACCCGTAAGTATCATACCTGACAATCAGTGGCAGATCCAGGATAAAATCTTAGGGGGGCTGAACTTTATGGCTGGCTCGACCTTCGTCTTCACCTATGTCTAGTGTCCAATGTCTTCTTCCTAAGTTCCAATGATAGAACTTCCATGGGGCTCAGGGGGGCTGGTTTCTTTTTCTTCTTCTCTATCTCTCCATTTTTCTTCTTTCCTCGACCACTTCTTCTCCCTCACCCTCCCCATTTTCCATTGATGCATCAGCTGTAGGGGGGCTGGAGCCCCCAAGTAGATCCGCCCCTGCTGACACTGACAGGTACAAGTATGGATATAAAATCTTACCCTACTGACGCAGATGATATAGATGTCGGTATAAAATTTTATCCAATACTACTTTTATCCCTAAATAAGTAAATTCTTAGAGTTGTCTTAAGTCAATTTTTAAGTTTAACTGAATTTATAGAATAGAACATAAATATTTATGACAACAAATTAGTATTATTAGATACACCGTAAAATATTTTTTTACAATATGCTTATTGGTTTCATAAATATATGTGTCCTTTTCTATAAAATTATTCAAACATAAAAAGTTTAACTTCAGACTATTTAGGAATTGATTTATTCAGTGATGGATGGAGTAGTCAATTTGTTGCGAGTGGATATTCCATAGCACCTTATCCAACCGACCCTACATTCTTCTCTGAATTGCTAATGGATTCTTGGAATTGAATTCATTATAATAATTACAATTTAGAATAGATTAATTAAGTTAATATAAATGTATATGGAATATATTTGTATATTTATTGTTAGGCATACAAGAGACATACTTATATGTTGCATTTCTATTGTAGGAAAGTGACTTAAAGAGTGTGCTATAAGTTAGAGAGTAGAATTATAGCATAGTGATCTATAAAATCCATTTCTATCTCCCACTCTATGAATTTGAGATTCGTTTATTTGTGAGTTTGGGAAAGTTATGAAATATCAAATTCCAAGTCAAATAGCATAATCCACTAAGTAGTTTTAAATTCCTCCGAAATGAAGGGATCCAAACGACCCCTAAGAGTATTTTAAGAGTCCACTCAGGCTAGAGTCATTTGAATAAAAATTATTTTTTACACAGAGATGCTAGCCCTCGGACGTCAGGACGCCCGCATTTGCACCCCGTGTCGCGTGCATCTCCTCTTCTCATGCCCTCCTTCATTTCCCGTACCTGCATTGCCTGGTTGCCTCGCCCTGCCTGCACCACATGCTTGCACACAGGGACTACACGCTTCCGCTCCGCTTCCTGCGTGCAAGCGGGGACCGCCAATGCCCCGCTCCGTATCGCGCATGCAGGGACCGTTTGTGCCTGCGCCTGCTCTGTATCGCACTGTTGACGGTTCTTAAGTATCAATTATAACCATCAAATAAATAAAGAAAAGGACCTATATGCAAGCAACACCTAGAATTAGGGTTTGATCTAACAGAATTCCACGAGTTTTGTTGTTTATCTATTTCTGCAGGGGGTTATCAGGAAATACGGAAGAAAGGCCCACATGGCGGATTAATGACAGGATATTAACCGAACACGTAATTATCTTACATCTAGAAGATTCCAGAAGCCACGGGAACGAACGGGAGCCGTAACGGGCCAGGACACAGGGCGTCCGCCCTGTGCCCTAGGGCGCCCGCCCTGCCCCCGGGACCAATCAGGTCGAGTCTCGCGGATTATGCTCCACCGCCTTTGAGGATCAAGGAAAACCGTAGGATGAAGGTCGGTTTGATCCGACGGTCCAGATTCATCCAAAAGGGCTATATAAGAAAGGCCCCTGACCCCTGGTGGAGAAGACCCCAATTCATTATTCAGTTGCATATCTCTAGTTAGGGTTTAGAGAGAGAGGTTCCCTCTAGGGTTCCCACCTCTTAGGGCTTAGCATCCAATGTGAAAGTAGAATTAGTTCTACTAGATTGAGAGAGATAGAGTGGAGGTGTAGATCGGAGGAAGCCGGCCTGTCGGTGTCTACTCCGAGGTTGTACCTGCGGGAGCAAGTTCTTCTAACCCGAGGCTTGTTCTCAGGATTCTTCAGTATTTCGACTTCTAAATTCTAGTAAGTTCTTTGTTTTATTGTTCTTTGGTTTATGAGTTTACTTTGATCTCTTCGCGTAGAGTTTAGAGTAATCATCTCTAGCGTAAACGTGGTGTTTAAGCTAGGATACTCATAGATATCCCCTCGTCTAGCCGGACCGTGGTAGTAGCGAGGAATGTGACAATTCCGAGTTACCTTTGTATTCCATATCCCGTTAGCAGGATCGATAGGGTTTATAGGTGCGGGTTGAACATCCTTTGTGGTGTCTAGATTCCGTAAACCTCCCCAATAGAACAGTAGATCATCCTTACCAAGGTTAGAAGAAGAGTGCGGTTGTAGTCTTCTCTATACATCACTCACATCGAATCATAGTGGTTGTAGCCTAAAGGTTAGTAGTAATAGATTTGGTTAGTCAGATGCACTCTTTCTCCTAAAGGTAAAAATATAAATACGATACCCAGGATAACATCTCGGGTGAAGTGCTCACCGATATCCGTGCGCTTGCGGATCCTATTTCCTAATTGCGTTACCAAATATCAACAAGCATTTCTGGCGCCGTTGCCGGGGAGAAAGACGGTTTGCTGAGATAACCTTGAGTCTTACTACTAGCTTGTATTCATACTTTTTATTTTCTTATCTTTTTCATTCTTTCTTTTTCTTTTTACCAAAAATGGAAAACCAAGGTTCTATATCTATCTTTGATGCCGCAACACCTTCAGCAACTGACCTTTTACCATGGGAGTCATCACAGCCTATCCAAACATCCCAGTATAAGTTAAGTTCAAGGTTGATTGCGATGATTCAAAATTTATCTTTTTCGGGAAAGGAAGACGAAAACCCTTACCTTCATATTAGAGATTTTGAGCAGACATGCGATTGTCTTCGCATTGATGGCATCTCTGATAAGACTTTACGTTGGAAGCTTTTTCCTTTTTCTTTAAGAGGAGAAGCTAGACGATGGTATAGTAAGAAGGTAAGTCAATAGCAAGGTGAATGGGGAGTTTTAAGAGCCAACTTTTGTCTAGATTTTTATTCCCTTGACCGTACTGGTGACCTTAGACTCGAAGTCCTATCTTTTAAACAAAAAGATAATGAAACTTTGGGGAAATCCTGGAAACGTTTTTCTGATCTTTTAGAATCTGGTCCAAAACTCAATATTGAAGACCCTATTCTCCTTTTTCATTTCTTTCGAGGTCTTCAGAAAGATAATAAACAAATGCTGCATACTATGGCTAGAGGTTCTTTCTTTCGTATCCCTACTGATGAAGCTAAGGGGATCTTGAATAGAATCCTAGAAGCTGAGATGGATAATGCCCTCCATGATAAAACCTACGAAGCCGAAGTAGACACTCTGCCAAATTTTTCATCTACTTTAGCTATCCCAGGTTCTGAGCCACAAAAGGAAGAAATTCTACCATCTGATTTCATGCTAGACATAGAATCCGATCTCTTTGCCGATTTTGGAAACATTTCAAACTACCATTCTATAGACCGACCCCAAAACGGCCAATTTAGCATTTGTTTACCAAGTGAACGTCAATTGAGAGAGCTTATCTCGGTTATGAGTAGCGAATGGTTAGAGGAGTCAGAGCTTTCCTCTGAAGTAATCCGAATGGACACACCCTCTATAACTATACGTTGTGCTTATAATTCTGATCAATTTAACGCTCTCTATAATCCTGTTGTGGGGATCAATATTATGTCCGAAGCTTTTGCACTTAATTTATTTGGGAAACTTGTTTTAACCCCCACAACAAAGGTCATAAAGGAATCTTCGGGACGATTAGTCCCCAGTCTTGGAATTATTAATGTCCTACCCTTTATGGTAGAAGGCTCCATGGTTCATTTGAACTTTTATATCTTTGATATATGGGGTTTCGACCTACTGATTGGACAACCTTTTAGAAGACTCCTTTATGAAGGTCAAACTAGAAAGCTCCACATTTCCTTGGGAAAGGATTTTAAACTTCCAATTACAATAACTCACTCCTTGAATAATAAGACCGAGCCATATCTTTTGCCTGATCCTATGGAAGAGGTAAAGGCTGCATCTCTAGAACTTTTAGATGATCCAGACTTAGAAGAGGAAGCCCCCTTCTTCACTGAAGAAGAGGTCGGACCTTCTGAACCTGAACCCTTAGATGAGTTTGCAGAAACACCTAGACCCCCCATAGAACTCAAAACTTTACCACCCGGTCTTACCTATGCTTTCCTAAACAATAATCCAGAGTTTCCTGTGATCGTTAGTAATAAACTCACTCAGGAGCAAACTCTGCGATTAATGACCATTCTTGAAAAACACCACTCTGTTTTCGGCTACTCACTTCAAGATCTCACAGGAATCAGTCCTATGATTTGTACCCATCGTATTCCGACAGATCCTTCTGTTACACCCTCTCGAGAGCCTCAACGTAGACTTAACAACGCGATGAGAGATGTAGTTAAAAAAGAAGTCATAAAGTTGCTGCATGCAGGGATTATATATCCTGTGCCGCATAGTGAGTGGGTGAGCCCTGTTCAAGTTGTGCCTAAAAAGGGAGGCATGACTGTTGTTACAAATGAGAAGAATGAGCTAATTCCGCAACGCACCGTCACTGGGTGGCGGATGTGCATAGACTATAGAAAAATTAATAAAGCCACGAAAAAGGATCATTTTCCTTTGCCTTTTATAGATGAGATGCTTGAGCGGTTAGCAAAACACTCGTTTTTCTGTTTTCTAGATGGATATTCAGGGTATCACCAGATCCCTATCCATCCTGATGATCAAAGCAAAACCACTTTTACATGCCCATATGGAACGTATGCTTATCGTAGAATGTCTTTTGGGTTATGTAATGCACCAGCTTCTTTTCAAAGATGTATGATGTCTATATTTTCTGATATGATTGAAGAGATTATGGAAGTTTTCATGGATGATTTCTCAGTTTATGGAAAAACTTTTGATAGTTGTCTTGAGAACTTAGATAAGGTTTTGCAAAGATGTGAAGAAAAGCACTTAATCCTTAATTAGGAAAAATGTCATTTTATGGTTAGAGAAGGAATAGTGCTAGGACACCTAGTGTCTGAAAGAGGTATTAAGGTAGATAGAGCTAAAATTGAAGTAATTGAACAACTACCTCCACCTGTGAATATAAAAGGAATTCGAAGTTTTCTTGGCCATGCTGGTTTTTATCGCAGATTTATAAAAGACTTTTCATTTATTGCGAGACCACTTACTCTTTTGCTAGCCAAGGATGCTCCTTTCGAATTTGATGATGCATGTCTAAATTCTTTCAATTTATTAAAGCAAGCACTCATCTCTGCACCAATCATTCAACCCCCTGATTGGTCGTTGCCTTTTGAAATTATGTGTGATGCTAGTGATTATGCTGTGGGGGCAGTTTTGGGACAAACTAAAGATAAAAAGCATCATGCAATTGCTTATGCAAGTAAAACTTTGACAGGAGCTCAACTTAATTATGCAACCACTGAAAAAGAGCTTCTGGCTGTTGTTTGTGCCATTGATAAATTTAGATCTTATTTAGTTGGAGCTAAGATAATTGTTTACACTGATCATGCTGCACTAAAATATTTGCTCACTAAGAAAGATGCGAAACCCCGCTTAATCAGATGGATTTTATTACTCCAAGAATTTGACTTAGAAATAAAAGATAAAAAGGGAGTAGAAAATTCTGTTGCTGATCACTTGTCTAGAATGTACTTTAAGAATTCACAGGAACCCCCCATTAATGACTCACTCCGGGACGACATGCTTTACGGGATTAACAGATCTGACCCATGGTATGCAGATATTGTTAATTTTATGGTTTCAGGTTATGTACCATCCGGAGCAAACAAGAAGAAGCTTATTCAGGAAAGTCGTTCACATATATGGGATGAGCCATATCTCTTCCGAGTATGCGCTGATGGCCTACTTAGAAGATGTGTGACCACTGAGGAAGGATTGAAGATCATCGACAGATGTCACTCATCACCATACGGAGGTCACTATGGAGCATTCCGTACACATTCAAAGATCTGGCAATGTGGATTCTACTGGCCTACGATGTACGATGACACGAAGCAATATATCAGAAGATGTGGGCCATGTCAAAGGCACGGGAACATAAATACAAGGGATGCCATGCCACTCACCAACAACCTTCAGATTGAACTCTTTGATGTCTGGGGAATAGACTACATGGGTCCATTTCCCCCATCTAAGAAGTGTGAGTTCATCTTGGTGGCGGTTGATTACGTCTCCAAGTGGGTAGAGGCACTACCTTGCAAACATGCCGACAATATCAGTTCGAAGAGGATGTTTGAGGAAATCATATTTCCAAGATTTGGAGTCCCCAGGATAGTGATAAGTGATGGAGGATCACACTTCATTGACAAGCGCTTCGAGCACTATCTATCAAGACATGGAATCCGTCACAACGTCGCTACTCCCTATCATCCTCAGACAAGTGGCCAAGCAGAGACTTCTAACAAGCAAATCAAGAACATTCTTCAGAAGACGGTGAACGAGATGGGAACGGCATGGAAGGACAAGTTACCCGATGCACTCTGGGCTTACCGGACAGCATACAAGACCCCAATTGGAATGTCTCCATACCAATTGGTGTACGGAAAGACTTGTCACCTACCTGTTGAACTTGAGTTCAAGGCACACTAGGCCATAAAAAGATGGAATATGGACCTAGATATCGCCGGAAAACATAGAAGAATGCAATTATCGGAGTTAGAAGAATGGCGGGAGAAAGCATATCACAATTCAAAGATCTACAAAGAAAGAGTCAAGAGATGGCATGACAAGAGGATCAAGAAGAAGGAGTTCTCACCCAGAGATAAGATATTACTTTTTAATTCCAGGGTGAAGCTTTTCGGGCATGGAAAGCTCCGGAGCAAATGGGAAGGACCATTCAAGGTAATTCATTCATCATCCCACGGAGCTATCACACTTCAAAATGACGAAGGTACGTTATTCAAGGTAAATGGTCAACGTCTTAAATTATTTTTAGAGCATAGTCTTAGGAGGCGTGAGCGTCGCTGAGCTATCTAGATTAGATCTTGGGGCTATATGTGTCTTAGTTATTATTAGATTTGATTAGGTTCGCTTATAATCAGTTTAGATCTATTATATTCGGTTATTATTATTATTCGGTTGTAATAAATGCCTCAAGATTAATAAAGATTATTATTAGTATGTCTTGTGTGTCTCTACTTTACTTTTGTGCAAGAAAGCAGAAAACAAGTATGGGGGAGATTCCCTGACATGTCACACACACTTCGATCGCACCACTCCATGAACCAGGTACACACTCTGCACACTTTTATTACACACTTACACACTCACCTTAGTTTGTGCAGAATTTTATCTCTCTAAACATGATAAATTAAAAGGATAAAAATGCTTATAATCATGATCAATCTCACTCTGTGATATTTCCTGGAAACCTGCAATTATTAAAATTATTTCAAAACCCTGTGTTGCTAAAAGTCATTGTGGAATAAGAGATGGTAAGGGTATGAGTACCTTATTCTTAGTATCTTTATTGCTTGGAGAATTTGTTTTAAAAATCTCAAAATTATAGCTACCATCCTCAAGTTTTATATGCCTGCTAAACATGAAAATATTAATTAAAGCTATCTGCTTTGTATTGAGTTTGTTCAAAACAAGTTAGACCCTTGTTGAGAGATTTATCATACTCCTAAGATCAAGACATTTTTATTCAGAAAGATTCACTCTTCCGAAGTATTATTGCGTTAGAGGCATGGGCTATGCAAAATTATGAATATATCGAGGAAATAAAAAGGAGCAAGTGCTCGATAACCTCGTGGAAAAAAATGGACAAGTGTCCGGCAGTAGAATTAGGGGTACCTCGGTATCCACCCAAAATGAAAAAAAATGAGATATGATAAAAATATGATGGAAAGAAAATGATAGCCCATGGTCCCTCTAATAAGCAATATGCCAGTAAGAGTGACAAGTTTTTAATTTTCAAAATCTTTGATCTAAGAGTATGGCATTCTTCTCCTCGGATCCGGTTTTGACCATACAATAAATGCAAGGTATGTATGCTTAAAGAATTATTTTTGCAAAATCAAAACAGCATCAGTGAGATATATATAAAAGATAATGAGTGACTCTGAGAGCACCTATGAGGATAAAGGTATGCTAAGTTTTTCTTTTCAAAAATATGTAAAAACTCCAAGTGATAGGGATTAAGAAGAAGAAAGGCTCTTTACTCTGACCATATATTTCCCTGACTATAAGTGCACAGTGGATTTTTACAACACCCTGCAGGTATGAAAGAATGTTTCAACCCCAGATGTTTTATTAACCAACCTTTTCTCGAGGACGAGTAAAAGCCTAAGTATGGGGGTGTTTGTTGACGGTTCTTAAGTATCAATTATAACTATCAAATAAATAAAGAAAAGGACCTATATGCAAGCAACACCTAGAATTAGGGTTTGATCTAACAGAATTCCACGAGTTTTGTTGTTTATCTATTTCTGCAGGGGGTTATCAGGAAATACGGAAGAAAGGCCCACATGGCGGATTAATGACGGGATATTAACCGAACACATAATTATCTTACATCTAGAAGATTCCAGAAGCCACGGGAACGAACGGGAGCCGTAACGGGCCAGGACATAGGGCGCCCGCCCTGTGCCCTAGGGCGCCCGCCCTGCCCCCGGGACCAATCAGGTCGAGTCTCGCGGATTATGCTCCACCGCCTTTGAGGATCAAGGAAAACCGTAGGATGAAGGTCGGTTTGATCCGACGGTCCAGATTCATCCAAAAGGGCTATATAAGCAAGGCCCCTGACCCCTGGTGGAGAAGACCCCAATTCATTATTCAGTTGCATATCTCTAGTTAGGGTTTAGAGAGAGAGGTTCCCTCTAGGGTTCCCACCTCTTAGGGCTTAGCATCCAATGTAAAAGTAGAATTAGTTCTACTAGATTGAGAGAGATAGAGTGGAGGTGTAGATCGGAGGAAGCCGGCCTGTCGGTGTCTACTCCGAGGTTGTACCTGCGGGAGCAAGTTCTTCTAACCCGAGGCTTGTTCTCAGGATTCTTCAGTATTTCGACTTCTAAATTCTAGTAAGTTCTTTGTTTTATTGTTCTTTGGTTTATGAGTTTACTTTGATCTCTTCGCGTAGAGTTTAGAGTAATCATCTCTAGCGTAAACGTGGTGTTTAAGCTAGGATACTCATAGATATCCCCTCGTCTAGCCGGACCGTGGTAGTAGCGAGGAACGTGACAATTCCGAGTTACCTTTGTATTCCATATCCCGTTAGCAGGATCGATAGGGTTTATAGGTGCGGGTTGAACATCCTTTGTGGTGTCTAGATTCCGTAAACCTCCCCAATAGAACAGTAGATCATCCTTACCAAGGTTAGAAGAAGAGTGCGGTTGTAGTCTTCTCTATACATCACTCACATCGAATCATAGTGGTTGTAGCCTAAAGGTTAGTAGTAATAGATTTGGTTAGTCAGATGCACTCTTTCTCCTAAAGGTAAAAATATAAATACGATACCCAGGATAACATCTCGGGTGAAGTGCTCACCGATATCCGTGCGCTTGCGGATCCTATTTCCTAATTGCGTTACCAAATATCAACACGCACTCGCACCCCCGCCTACGGATATGTGTCATGTGCCTCTGGCCGTCTGTTGATGGTAATTAATTATCATTATAAATCGTCAACTAAACATATAAAAAGGATAAAAATATGATTCCCACCTTAGAACAGGGGTTCTACTGACAATTTGCACGAGTTTTGTTGAATTGTGATTTTTCAGGGATTAAACAGGAAAATGCAGGAAAATGATATCTTCCATGAGAAGGAACCCACGCCTATCGGACTTATCTCCACGTCACGGCCACGCAAGGACATTCTAGAAGACACCAGAGGACTCCATAAGGCGGCCCACCTCGACCTGCTGCCAGGTGGGGCCGACCGGCCCTAACCCTAGGCCGGCCGGCCTCCCGCCACGCCGCCACGGCTCCTTCCTTTGCAAGCTGCCTCTACCGCCTCCTATGATGCATCTCAACCCTACGTGAAGGTCGGTTTCATCCAAGGGCCACGGTTGATCCCCCAGGGCTATATAAAGCGGCCTCCAAACCCCCAATCCTCATTCAATCTCTCCAGATCAGAACCTCCAACAGAATTAGAAATCATAGAAGAAGGATTGAAGAGCCAGCGATCAAGAAGAAGACTAGTTCTCCCTCTAGTTTAGGAATAGAATCAAGTCTTGAATTACAACTAGAAGAGAGAGAAGAGGAGGAGATTTAGAAGGAGCTCCGGCCTGTCGGATCTTCTTCAACATCTTGTACCTGTAGATTCAAGTTCTTCAAGATCTTGCATCTTGATCTCTCTGGTAATCAACGTCTATTTTCAAGTTGTTCTTATTATTCATATTGTTCTTAAGGTTTGTGACTCATTTGAGTACTTTAATTCTAGTAGCGCTAGGATTAGAGGAGTTAGAGGGTGTAAGCACGGTGCTTAGACTTGATAGCTCACGAATGTACCCTATATTCCGGATTTTAGTGGTAGTTCGCAAGCGTGACTCTTATAGCCTTGTTGATTCTTCTATAGCCCACTATCCCGTTTGTAGGACTAGCATGATAATTTATTGGTAGGAGAATTCATACTCTGCTTATGACCTCCTATGACAATTTTCCCATCAAGAACACTATTAGTATTTCATACTTGAAGTAGAATTAGACAGCCTTAGTGATCCCCTCTACCTTCAAAATTCTTAGTCCTTGATAGCTACTCAAGGATTAAAGCTTAAGACTTAAGAAGACCATACTCCATTCCTTTGGGTTTGATATTAATACTAGGTCATCTTGGTGAAGTGCTACATTGGTAGACGTTATCTGTGCGCTTGCGGATAAAGTAGAGTGTGCATTAATTTATACCAACATGCATTTCTGGCGCCGTTGCCAGGGAGCGGTGCTGAGTTCATCTTGAGTCCAGCTTAATCTTGTACTATACTTTTATCTTTTATCTTTTTACCCATGGATTTCTTAGAGCCATCCACTAGCTCCACAGATTCCATTTCACTCAACCAGTATATCTACCCCCACCATAGTAGACTTAAAGCTCACAAAATCAGCTAAGCCTATTCTTTCTGAGAGCTATGAGCTACGACCATGTTTGGTAGAAATGGTTAATAGCCAATCCTTTTCAGGCAAGGAAGATGAAAATCCTCATATTCACCTAAACGAGTTCGAACAGACCTGTGCATGCCTACACATTGCAGGCATGTCCGATGAAACCCTAAGATGGAAGCTTTTCCTTTCTCTTTAGAAGGAAAAGCTAAAACCTGGTACGATCGAACCGCACCAGGTAAGGATGAGGATTGGAAGGCTTTATGTTCTAGCTTTTGCTTAGAATTCTTTCCAGTTTCTAAAATCATTTGCCTACGCTTAGAGATATTGTCCTTCACACAAGAAAGTGAAGAGTCTCTAATTGCTGCCTGGGAGAGATTTGATACTCTTATCTGCTCTAGTCCATCTTTATCTATCCCAGACCCTGTTCTTCTTCAACATTTTTATATGGGCCTGAATAGAGAAACAACTACATTTCAGCAGTGCAGCCTCCTACGAAGAGATCTTCATCATCTTCTTCCTCTTCTCGTGAGCCTAAGGAGCCTAGAGTTACCACAGTGCAGCTGGAGAAGATGATAGAAGAGCAAGGGATGGAGATAGAAGATCAAAAAGAGAAGCTACAAGAACAGGAGAAGAGGATATGTGATCAAGAGAAGATGATAAATGTTGGGCATTCTTAACGTCACTACCAAAAGTAGACTTAGTTTTCTAATTCTGATAACGGCGCCAAAAATGCCAAACCTATCCCTCATGCCACTTAAGCCAAGTTGTCATCCCCAGCATGACATGAGAGACGCGGTATTGAAATATGCATTTGCTCATCAAGATAAATAATAAAAGGGATCTGCAAGCGCACAGATTAATACCGATGTAGCATTTTAACCGGGAAGTATTCCAGGTATCGTTATTTATATTTTTACCACTGGGAAGGGATTTCTAAGTATCATGGTTGATAATGGAATGAGAATATGGAACTGAGTACACATCATTGCATGTATAACCGAGAGTATTTATCAATCTCTTTATACAGGTATAAATGTCACATTAAGTAAAGGTAAAGTGATAATGGTGACAAAGATAATTAATCTGATCAGCTAGCCACATATAATAATGATAAGCACCTCAACATATATTCTAGCAAGTCATTAGCATGGAATTAGGATGAACTACAAAGATATTCCCTAAGTTATTATTAACTATAAAGTCTAGCATATCATAGTTAGTGCAATTATACTTGGCAATCATGGTGAGAAAAGACTATATCCATGCATAGTGAATATTAGCAAGGAAGATGAAGAACATAGCAATCACTCCCCTGTAATAGTGTTGCTCTGCCTGCCCTATACACGAGAGGGGGACTATATAAGAATCAACGAAGCTGTCACTATCGCGAACTACCCCACAATCCGGCATATAGGGTGCAATCGCAGATAAATACGGTATAGACACCACGTCTACACAATAGTTATCATTCACCCACTGTACACATGGATAAACGCTATACGATCCTAGGCATGTATATAATTCCAATCTAACTAAGCCAAGCATATAACTATGATAAACTAAGAACAATATAATTGCAAATATAATCAAGTAGAGCAAAGTCATAACCAATATATTGAAATAGAACAAAGTCATATTCATAATATTGAAGAACAATGATGAACAATTGAAGAACAATAGAGGAATTACCAAGAATCCTCTTGACAGATCCGGGAACCAATCGAAGATTGACTCCTTCTAGTTCTAATCCTATGTAGCTATGCTAACTAGAGATCTAGTTGATGTGGTGGCTCTAGGGCTTGATCAGAGGCTCTCCTCCTGAATTAGGGTTTGAAGTATGAGACGAGGGCCTCTCCTCCAGGGTCAGGGGCCTTGCTTATATAGCCCTTTCGGATGAATCTGGGCCGTTGGATCAAACCGACATTGATCGTGCGATTTTCCTTGATCCTCTAGGTCGGTGGAGCATAATCCTCGAGGCGGAGCCTGATTGGCTCCGGGGCCAGGGCGGGCGCCCTGTGTCCGGCTCCGTTACGCCTCCCGTTCGTTCTCATGGCTTCTGGACTCTTCTAGATGTAAGATAATTACGTGTTCGGTTAATATCCCGTCATTAATCCGACATGTGGGCCTTTCTTCCGTATTTCCTAATAACCCCCTGCAGAAATAGATAAACAGCAAAACTCGTGGAATTCTGTCAGATAAAACCCTAAGTCTAGGTGTTGGTTTCATTTGGATCATTTTCTCTATTTATTTGATAGTTATAATTGATACTTAAGGACCGTCAACAAACTCCCCCAAGCTTACCTCTTGCTCGTCCCTGAGCAAGGAGAGACTCAGTAGTTGCTGAAATGCCTTTGAATTTTGACGGTACACATGCTTTCAAATAGAATCTCATCTCTGAGTTAAAGTAAACTGTCAAGACTTAAAACTTACTCATTATACCTTTCACCATGGGGCTTGCAACCGTCACCTTTGTCTTGAGCGGTTAAAAGATAGAACAGTCTAGTCAAGCGCCATGTCTCTTATTCTTGATTAGCTATAGCTCTGGGAGTTTTTTGCAGATTTTCAAATAAAACTCAGAGATTCCTTGTATGACTCTCTCAGGTCTCTCTTTTGTGGTATTTCTGGATCCTCACCAAGGCAGTAATGATGTCTGCCTTCTCTCAAAGCAAAGTATGTAGTATTTGTGGTATAAGGCAGAGTGACATTGCCTTCTCTCTCATCCTATTCTAATAAGGCTTTGATATCTGGAGCTCATAGGTGGGAGATAAAGTATACATACTTACAAGACATTTATTGCATAGTCAAACCATGGATCCAGAGAAACAAGCCAATAAGTCAAATCAAGATGTGCATGTGTGGCGAATAAATGGAGTATGGTGATAGTGATGATAACACTGGTGAAAGTCTAATTCTACTTTTGCTCTTTTTGAGGGGATACGTACCTTTCTTGCTTTCTAAAGCTCTTGAGGAGAATGAGGTGCTCTATATTTTCTTTTTTTTCCTCTCAGGTGGGTATCTTATACCCCTAATTCTACTGTCGGACACTTGTCCATTTTTACCTCTCTTCTCACACTTTTTCTTTTTTTTTCATCGAGGTTCCGAGCACTTGCTCCTTTTTATTTCCTCGTATCTTTTTCTTTTCGAGGTTCCAGGCACTTGCCCCTTTTTATTTCCTCGTATAGAGCACTCATCTCCTTAGAACAATATAGCAAGTGGTAGTAACCAAAATAGCTTGAGCATTTATTTCACAGGGGATAACAAGAATGGGAAAATATTTTTGGCTATTCTCTCCCGGATTAGGAGTAGAATAATTTTATGTGGATCTGGAGATGAGAATGAGTGGATATATGTGGATGCGTACTTCCGGAGTAGAAGCAGCATGTATGAGTGATCGTGCAAGTGAATCTTGATTTTAACCGCATGACAAGCTCCTAAGGGTCTACACAGCTTGACTACACTCAATGCTCATAAGCAGTAAAAAGTAAAGGTATGGCTTAAAGTCTAGCAAGCATGTATGTATGGCTGTGGTAGGAACTTAAACTCTCATCATACAGGAACTCATCATGTAGCATTTTAAGATTTTCAAAGATAAAATTCTCCAGAATTCTAGCATCTCTAGGAATAGATAAACAACAGCTTAACCTTCCCATATCATATCCGTTAACAACTTAGACTTTAGATCAAGTTCTCTTCCCACAAGTTCAGGTTTAGAGCAAGCTTTAAATGATAACAGTTATGTAAACTTAGAGAGAGAACTTCAAATTTGAAAATTAGGCAAAGCAACTATTCATCATATCCATGCTAGAGTTTTATTATTTAGATTCAGTTTAGCATAGCCACTTTATTTATTTATTAAAACACACTAAGCAAAAGATATAGGTATATATATAAGCACAAAATCTTTATTTGGTTTTTTTCATAGTTATGTATATTTTTATTTTTATAGGGTAGAAGTATATATAAATATAAAGATAAAGATAGAAATACTTAGCAAGATAATGGGGGTGCTCTCCCCCAAGCTGGATCTTGACATAATCTCTTCTGATGTAGCTAGCAGATGGCGGAGGTGTATTTGAAAGTCGGCAGCACCCTGACAGCGATTAGAATGTCCTCTGTCTGCTAGTCTCCTTGAATTCTGTGAAGCTCAAATAGACAACAAAGCTTTGTGGAACTGATTAAGTGTTAGCATAAATATCTAGCCTTTATCATGCTGAGCCTCCTTGATTTTTTTATGTTGTTTTTTTTCTTTTATTTTATAAAGCAGAAGAAAATATTTATGTATTTATTATATATATATATATATTTTTTATATGCCACCACAGTGAATGTACTTATGGGTTTTATGCCACTCGCATACTCACATGGGGCTTTAGGGTTTTTAACATTTTTATTTTCTTTTTAAGATAGTATGAATATGATTAACTAAGCAAACTATTTAAGATAAAGTAAATAATTAAAAGGAAAGGATAACTACCAAGTTACCTCTTGGCAAGGCGTTCGGTGTTTTTAAGTCCTCCGAACGGGACTCTTATTCGTTCAGTCGTCCTGGGACTTGGTGGATGGCGTAGTCGGTGGTTCCGGCGGTGCCTCTTCTTCATGTACAACTATCTTTTCTTTCCATACCTGTCTCGGTGCTTTGGTCTCCTCAGGACAGTGTTGGTTGAGTGGTATGTCTTCAGATCTTACCACTTCTCCTTCATAATCTGCCCATCCGTCCTTGATGACCTGTTGCTTCTGATTGTGGTTACGCCGCCTTCTTCTTGTCCTGACCTGCTTGGATTCTTCAAATACATAGTTAGGGTCAGTAAAGTAAAGACGTACCTTCTCAGAGGGGAAGTGCATGTGGACTTCTCCAGTTCTAATGTAAATGATTGCTTTGACAGTACTAAGGAATGGTCTTCCAAGGATGATGGGTGGATCATATTCATCTTCTCCCATGTCAATAACCTGAAAGTCTGTATGGACAAAGTGATCGTCTATCTTGACAGGGACGTCAGTTACTGTACCTTCGACCTGTCGGAATGTCTGATCTGTCATCTGGAGCTGAATATATGTTGGGTTTAAGGGCATGGTTCCGAACAGAAGTTCATAGGTGACCTTGGCCATTATGTTGACGCCCGACCCAATGTCGCAAAGTGTCTTGTAGAAGTGGGACCCATTAATGGAGCAATAAATGCTTGGCATACCTGGGTCGTCCTTCTTAGGCAAGAACGGTGACTTGAGTTGGCGATCTTGACCTTTGTACACGGCAGTGACCATCTTAGCTGTCTCGGTCCATACTTGCTTCTTGCTCTTGTTCCTCTTGTTGGTCCTCTTCCTTGGTTCATATTGGGGTTGCTCTGGGATTTGTGCGGTCTTGTTCTTGAAGGAAAACGTTTCCTTCCTCCCCTTGATGTAGAAACTGATCTTGGCAGCACTAGCATAGATGACAGCTCCCGCGGTGTTCAGGAATGGTCTCCCTAGGATGACGGGAGCCCTCTCATCAGAACCAGTCTCTATCACTACGAAGTCTGCTGGAGCGTACGAGGAACCCACTCGGACACAGATGTTCTTCAATATTCCTCTCGGGAAACTCAGTGTCCTATCTGCAAGCTGCAAACACATGGTTGTTTCTAATAATGGTTGTGAAAAGAGTTTTTCATAGAGTACCCTGGGCATGATGTTGACGCTGGAGCCAAAGTCACAGAGTGCTTCTGGGAAGTCTCGCATGCCGATGGAGATCGGGATGACGGGGCGTCCTGGATCGCCTCTCTTGACCGGCAGACGGTCAGTACTTACTTCCACGATAGAGTTACTCCAGTAATCTCCTGCATCAAACATGTCTACAAGATTTGCAGATTCTTGTCCTTCCGGTTGTGATGGTATACCGGGGTTAGTAGCAGGAACAGCAGCAGCTATTTGATTCAACTGAGATTCAATCATTTTATTAAAGCTAATCTGGTTCTTGATGGCAGTAGAGAAATTATCCATTCTATTATTTATATTTTCTAGTATTTTATCATTAGATGCCAATTTCTTAGACAGGTTATCCATTAGCTTTCCTTGGTTGGACACTGACTCTCTCAAAGGTGGATAATTATTATTATTACTGAAAGAATTGTTACCTTGGTAATTACCTGAGTAGTTAGGCCTCTGTTGATTCCAACCTTGATTCTGCTGAGGACGGTTGTAGTAGTTGTTGTTATTGTTGATGTAGTTCACGTCCTCCAGCAACTCAGGACAGTGATTGCCCGAGTGTCCAGTACCTCCACACTCCTCACAAGTCATGTGGGAGTCGTAGACGTGCATGACTTCTTTCTTTTCTCCAGCTCGATCATCGAGCTTCTTCATGAGTAGGTCTAGCTTGGCAGATAGCATGTCTACCTCCTTGAGCTGGTGCATACCTCCACCTCTCTTGCGTGTCTGAGTTCTTTCTTCATTCCAACCTTGGTTGGATGCCATCTTCTCCACAAGAGCTGTGGCTTGAGATATGGTGAGTGATAGGAATGCTCCTCCAGCTGCAGCATCCATGGTTTCACGGGCACTGTTAATGAGCCCATGATAAAATGTCTGCATCAGTAGCCAGCTTTCCATTCCATGATGGGGACATTCTAGGATGTAGTCTTGGAAACGCTCCCATGCTTCTGGAACGGATTCATCATGTTGTTGCTGAAAACTTGTAATCTTCCCACGGAGAGCATTGGTCTTGCCCATGGGAAAGAATTTGGCCAGAAAGTTCGTAGAGCAGAGTGTCCATGTAGTGTTCTTCTCCTTTGTAGCGTAGAACCACTGCTTCGCTCTCCCCAACAGTGAGAATGGGAAAAGGCGAAGTAGTATGGCGTCTCTGGGGACTTCAGCCATGGTGAAAGTGCTGCAGATCTCCAAGAAGTGTTGAAGATGAGCACTAGCGTCTTCATGTGGCTTCCCACAGAACTGGTTAGCTTGCACCATGTTGATGAGCCCAGGCTTGAGCTCGAAGTTGCGGTCGATCTCCCCAGCAGGTCCAGTGCGGATGTTGTCCGTAGTGGGAGCTGAGAACTCGCGGATCGACTTGTTCGCCATGGCTTTGAATTCAGTCGACAAATTCCAGATGAAACTTCGACGGTCTTCGGATTTGGATGAAGCTTTGTGCTGAAGTGTTGACGATGTCTTCTTGAGCTTGGCTCTTGTTCTTCTGAATAAGGCTTTGGGATCGTCAACAAAATTGTCTGGAAGATGTCTTCTATTCATGCATCACCCTGCAATAAATAATCAAAATGGAAAATACAGGGGTAAAACTGTATAAGAGAATTGATAAGCTCGATCAGATTAGTGATGCAAATGATGACTCAAAGTTCCGTATTCATTCCTACTTAGTAATCAACCTTCCCCGGCAACGGCGCCAAAAATGCTTGTTGGGCATTCTTAACGTCACTACCAAAAGTAGACTTAGTTTTCTAATTCTGATAACGGTGCCAAAAATGCCAAACCTATCCCTCATGCCACTTAAGCCAAGTTATCATCCCCAGCATGACATGAGAGACGCGGTATTGAAATATGCATTTGCTCATCAAGATAAATAATAAAAGGGATCTGCAAGCGCACAGATTAATACCGATGTAGCATTTTAACCGGGAAGTATTCCAGGTATCGTTATTTATATTTTTACCACTGGGAAGGGATTTCTAAGTATCATGGTTGATAATGGAATGAGAATATGAAACTGAGTACACATCATTGCATGTATAACCGAGAGTATTTATCAATCTCTTTATACAGGTATAAATGTCACATTAAGTAAAGGTAAAGTGATAATGGTGACAAAGATAATTAATCTGATCAGCTAGCCACATATAATAATGATAAGCACCTCAATAGATATTCTAGCAAGTCATTAGCATGGAATTAGGATGAACTACAAAGATATTCCCTAAGTTATTATTAACTATAAAGTCTAGCATATCATAGTTAGTGCAATTATACTTGGCAATCATGGTGAGAAAAGACTATATCCATGCATAGTGAATATTAGCAAGGAAGATGAAGAACATAGCAATCACTCCCCTGTAATAGTGTTGCTCTGCCTACCCTATACACGAGAGGGGGACTATATAAGAATCAACGAAGCTGTCACTATCACGAACTACCCCACAATCCGGCATATAGGGTGCAATCGCAGATAAATACGGTATAGACACCACGTCTACACAATAGTTATCATTCACCCACTGTACACATGGATAAACGCTATACGATCCTAGGCATGTATATAATTCCAATCTAACTAAGCCAAGCATATAACTATGATAAACTAAGAACAATATAATTGCAAATAAAGTAGAGCAAAGTCATAACCAATATATTGAAATAGAACAAAGTCATATTCATAATATTGAAGAACAATGATGAACAATTGAAGAACAATAGAGGAATTACCAAGAATCCTCTTGACAGATCCGGGAACCAATCGAAGATTGACTCCTTCTAGTTCTAATCCTATGTAGCTATGCTAACTAGAGATCTAGTTGATGTGGTGACTCTAGGGCTTGATCAGAGGCTCTCCTCCTAAATTAGGGTTTGAAGTATGAGACGAGGGCCTCTCCTCCAGGGTCAGGGGCCTTGCTTATATAGCCCTTTCGGATGAATCTGGGCCGTTGGATCAAACCGACATTGATCGTGCGGTTTTCCTTGATCCTCTAGGTCGGTGGAGCATAATCCTCGAGGCGGAGCCTGATTGGCTCCGGGGCCAGGGCGGGCGCCCTGTGTCCGGCTCCGTTACGCCTCCCGTTCGTTCTCGTGGCTTCTGGACTCTTCTAGATGTAAGATAATTACGTGTTCGGTTAATATCCCGTCATTAATCCGATATGTGGGCCTTTCTTCCGTATTTCCTGATAACCCCCTGCAGAAATAGATAAACAGCAAAACTCGTGGAATTCTGTCAGATAAAACCCTAAGTCTAGGTGTTGGTTTCATTTGGATCCTTTTCTCTATTTATTTGATAGTTATAATTGATACTTAAGGACCGTCAACAATAAACTCCTTAGATAGAAGGCTAGGTGAGCAGTGGCAACTGCTCACCCGATTGAGAGAATCCAGCTCTATGACTGATCATACTATCGAGCAGACTCGAGGCCTAATGGCTACGCTAGCTGACACGATAGGGAAGTCTAATGCTAGGATCGATAAGCTAGTCATCAGGCAGAAAAGCACTAAAACTCTTGCAGACACTCTATGTCGTAGACTTGATGAGTTAGAGAAAGATGAAGAATAGAGAGAGTATGAGTTAGTAGATTGATAAGGCACAGAGTCGTTTGAGTGTGAGAGTTTTATTAAAAGTGAGATTTATTATTTAGAGTTATCAAGTTGTTATAGTGTGAGAGTTCTATTATTAGCTAGATATGTAATAAGTGCCTTAAATGATATCAATAAAGTTTTATTAGAGTCAAGTGTTTTCTCTCTTTATTATTATTTGGAATATTTTGTCTTGTCTCCACATGTTGCGCTTAAAAGAAAACAGAAAATAAGTGTGGGGAAAGACCACGGGATTACCAGAGAAAGATTCGGTCACGAAAATAAAAGAACACAGAAGCAAATGTTACCAAGACCTCGCATGATGAAGCGGGCCTCGACTGGGCCTCAGCCCAGGCCGATCAGCCCCAGGGCCAGGTCGACCGGCCCCCTGTCGCCATGCCTTGCCTCCTCCTTCATCCACGGTTCGGTACACATTCCATACATTCTATTTTTCACTATTTAATCTTCTGTTTCGAATTAAATTAAGAATTCCCTGAATAAACACATGATCTATTAATCTTGATTAAAGGAATAAATTACTTTGATATAATTTAAAGATAGACTCACACAACACTTTTCCCAGAAGTCTTGTTACTGTTGGGAACCTTTTTAGAGACCCCGCATTGCTTAAGTTGTTGTGGGATATGAGATAGTAGAATAAGAGAACCTGAATCTTTAAGTCTTGTTCTTGGAGAACTTTTATTTTTAAACTTGCAAAATTAATAGTTTCACTTCTCCTTTGTAGTTGAGTAATATCCTACCAAAGCCTTACATGATAATTTTTTAAGACCAGCTTATAAGCCTTTTATTTTTGTATTGAGTTTTGTCAAACCTTGTTAACCTGTGTCGAGAGATTTTTCATGCTTCCAAGATCAAGATCACTTACACTCCACATACATCTGTTATTCCTACACTGGGAGTACGCAAAAACATGTCTTACCATTCAAAAATATTTTATAGGTTGAATAAATGCTCCAAGTTCTTTGATCAATATCTCTCTATAAGTTTTCTGTTACAGGCAAAAAAAGACATGGGCTATGCAAAAATAAAAGAAAAATAAAAAGATAGGCAAGTACTTAGAAAAAAAGAGAAAGAAGAAGAAAAACAACGATAACCCATGATCTTAAAAGCCTCTGTATAATTTTTCAATTCTTCAAAACAGAGAGATATACACTCAAAGGAGCAAAGTAGAAATAAGTTAGCCACTATATACCGCACACATGCACATCTTGATCTAAGAGTGTGACAATTCCCTCTGTGGGTCCGATTTTTGACCTAGCAATAAATGCAAGGTAAAAGTGCTACATCATTGATCATACCTTTCACTCCAGATACAGCTTTTAGAAATAGGATGTTTTAAGGCACCAGTCATTTATGCCTTGGAGAGGATTCCATAAATACTACATATGAGTGACTTGAGTGAGCTACATAGGGAGAAGGTGAATTATGCTTTTATTTTAAACTTGTACAAAAATCTCCAATTGACTTGACTGACAGGAAAAAGGTGATCAAATTCAAGTTGTTCTGTTCTTCAACTACCCAAAGTGTTGTGGTAGACACATTGAATCCCACAGTATAGGTATGACTGGGAGAGGTCTCGTGTTGATGTCTTATCTTAAAGTTATGTCTTGATGTGATTCAACCTTTACTCGAGGACGAGCAAAGACTAAGTGTGGGGGAGTTGTTAACGGTAATTAACTATCATTATAAACCGTCAACTAAACATATAAAAAGGATAAAAATATTATTCCCACCTTAGAATAGGGGTTCTACTGACAATTTCCATGAGTTTTGGTGAATTGTGATTTTTCAGGGATTAAACAGGAAAATACAGGAAAATGATATCTTCCATAAGAAGGAACCCACGCCTATCGGACATATCTCCACGTTACAGCCATGCAAGGACATTCTAGAAGACACCAGAGGACTCCATAAGGCGGCCCACCTCGACCTGCTGCCAGGTGGGGCCGACCGGCCCTAACCCTAGGCCAGCCGACCTCCCACCATGCCGCCACGGCTCCTTCCTTTGCAAGCTGCCTCTACCGTCTCCTATGATGCATCTCAACCCTATGTGAAGGTCGGTTTCATCCAAGGGCCACGGTTGATCCCCAGAGCTATATAAAGCGGCCTCCAAACCTCCAGGCCTCATTCAATCTCTCCAGATCAGAACCTCCAACAAAATTAGAAATCATAGAAGAAGGATTGAAGAGCCAGCGATCAAGAAGAAGACTAGTTCTCCCTCTAGTTTAGGGATAGAATCTAGTCTTGAATTAAAACTAGAAGAGAGAGAGAAGAGGAGGAGATTTAGAAGGAGCTCCGGCTTGTCGGATCTTCTTCAACATCTTGTACCTGTAGATTCAAGTTCTTCAAGATCTTGCATCTAGATCTCTCTGGTAATCAACGTATATTTTCAAGTTGTTCTTATTGTTCATATTATTCTTGAGGTTTGTGACTCATTTGAGTACTTTAATTCTAGTAGCGCTAGGATTAGAGGAGTTAGAGGGTGTAAGCGCGGTGCTTAGACTTGATAGCTCATGAATGTACCCTATATTCTAGATTTTAGTGGTAGTTCGCAAGGGTGACTCTTATAGCCTTGTTGATTCTTCTATAGCCCACTATCCCATTTGTAGGACTAGCATGATAATTTATTGGTAGGAGAATTCATACTCTGCTTATGACCTTCTATGACAATTTCCCCATCAAGAACACTATTAGCATTTCATACTTGAAGTAGAATTAGACAGCCTTAGTGATCCCCTCTACCTTCAAAATTCTCAGTCCTTGATAGCTACTCAAGGATTAAAGCTTAAGACTTAAGAAGACCATACTCCGTTCCTTTGGGTTCGATATTAATACTGGGTCATCCTGGTGAAGTGCTACATCGGTAGACGTTATCTGTGCGCTTGCGGATAAAGTAGAGTGTGCATTAATTTATACCAACACCGTCCTATTACGCTTGAAACATGAGAACACTTCCAACACTAAAAAAACTTGCTGCTACATACGTCTGAAACATATGAAATATTTGGAACAAATGCGTACAACATCTGTGTGAAACATATGTGACATCAAGATAAAACACTTGTAGCATGCATGTGAAATGAATGAAACATTTCGAACAAACGCTTGCAACATTTGTGTGAAAACATATGCAACACCCAGATAAAACACTTGCAACATACGTGATACGTCTGAAAAATAGATGATACACTTTGAACAAACGCTTGCAACATATGTGTATAGCTATTGCAACATGTGCAACATCCCGATCTACTTTTCCAATATCCATATGCAACACTTGTAACATACCTCTAAAACACTTGAAATATACACTTGCAACATGCGCTTCTTCGCTTCTTCCTGTCATGGCGTTGGGATGGTGGTGGTGTAGTTAGGGCACAGTGCACGTTGTGGCCACGATAGGCGAGCGTGGAGTGGGGCGCGGCAGTGGATGGTCGCACAGCGAGGCAGAGTGGGCGGCGCGGTGGTGGATTGCCACGCGGCGAGGCGGAATGGGCGGCACGACGCATGATGGGTGCACGCATGGGGAGATGGTCCTGATGGCGAGGAAGAGTGGCACGACGCGGCGTAGGATGGGGGCACGCGCGAGGAGATGGCCGTGGCGTCGATGCGGATTGGGGCGAGCGAATGGCCGCACGATGCCGTGAAGCATGCGATGGGCAAGCGAAGTGGGGAGATATTTCTGAGAGAGATGAGGAGATTAGAAAGCGGGCAGGCCTTTTGGGTCGATAGTGGTAGTGTGTAGGCCCATCCATGAGCGTCCGGGTGGACGCATTGATTGAAGCATTACCATTTTTATATCTTTTCACTCTCCAGTCCGCCCAAACTAAAGCATTACCGTTGTTTACATCTTTTCACTCTCCAATAGTTTTATTATATCTCGTTCGCACTATAGAAAGTTAGCCTCACTCTCTATTTGGGCTAGCTATATTTAAATATTTTGATTAAAAAACTGTTGGAGGGTATTGTTTACCAAAAGTATATTTGTTCTAAAAGTATACAGAGGGGCTGTTTTGTTGGAGGACTAGGCGACTTGCCTGGGAAAATGTTGCTTGAGAGTTGCCTAGAAAGTTGATGTTTTTTGCCTGGCCAAGCAAGTATAGAAAATGTCTGTTTGGTTGGAGGCATGCGCCTCAAAACACTAACGGGGAATATGTCTAATATTAATGTGTACTTATGGTGTAATTTATAGCTTGACTCACTAATTTAAATAGATGATCTAGATTAATGTTATTTTCCCTACATGTTTTTAGAGACTACTCCAGTAATCAGTAACAGCGACAAAGTATTTGTTAAAAAAGGTGTTGTTCGGCTGCTCACATTTTGGCTGGTTTGGACTGAAGGTGCTGGGCCTTTCAGCCCAGTCGTTTGGCTAGCCTTAAGAGAATCAGCTGGCACCCTCCTCACTCTCCCTCTCCCATTCGCTCGCACGCTCCTAGGGTTCAGCTGCTCCTAGCTGCTGCTCGCACCACCGTCGCTGTATGACCTTGGCCCCCAACCCTCCTCCCGCTTCGCCGCCGGCTGCCCTCAGTCCATCTCCCGTCCGAACCCGCCGAAAGGAGACGGACACCGCCCTTGACCCGACAAGTCTCGTCAACATCATTTCGTCCATTTGGTACCAAATTCATCGTGTCCTCGTCGATCGCCGTCGTTCCTTCTAGATCCATCCCCTTTCTCCGCGTTAGAGTGAACTCCTTTGATGAATCTGGTACGTATACGACATCCCCGTCCCTTTGCCCTTTCTAATTCTAGATCCATTCGGTTAGGGTTTACGGTTCCTTGCACTCATACTTCACCTTCAGGTCCGGCCGCCACCTAGCTCATTGTCGGCAAGGTTTCTTCAACGGGTGGCCGCTTCTTTGGTGTTCTTCCATTTCCACATCTGACCTAGTCTCGCCGCCGTTGTAGCCACCGAATCCATCCCCTTTACATGCCTGCTCTTGCACTTCACCGCCGGATCCGGTACGTCGATGACTTTCTAGTGCCCTTTCCTTTATACTTGCAGATCTGGTTGTTTAGGGTTACGGTTCGTTGCCCTCGTTCTGCTTATTGAGGATCTTGTTAGGGTTCGTCTCCCTAAACTGACTTGTCTCCACTGGTTGTGCATACACGTCCATTTCAACATGGTTTCTATGTTTCTTGCATATATATGCTGGCATTTTGCAATTGTGCAATTGTTGACAAATGTTTTGCTCTAACATCTTCCCTTATTCTATTGTATATGTCCAGAGCACTCGCACGCCATTTGCATCACCTGCTTCTCACGGTTCTCTATACTGGCACCTTCATCAACAACTTCCTGCTCACCGCCGGAAGCTACTCGGTACAACTTGCGTGCCAAACGCACCAAGCGAACAAGCAAGGCAAGTTTACATTTATGCACCTTCCATCATTTTGTACTTTTAGTTATGTCCTGTTGTCCATTGCTATGTGTGCTCTGAACGCTATGCAACAACACAAACAAATTAGCCATTCAACATGCCCACAAATGCTACGCCCACATGCAAATTGGGATGACACTGAAACCAAGCTTTTGTTGGACATGTGCCTTCAAGAGATGGACAAAAGTTCAACTTCAACCAGTTTGGTTTAACTAGGGATGGCTGGAGCAATGTTTACCCGTACTTCCCACACTATGATCGTCGTCAGGTGAACAACAAACTATATTATATGAAAACCCAATAAGTAGCACGGAAGCGAGGTCAGTCAGCCACTGGGCTAGGTCAGGACATGCAAACGGGGGGCATTGTCGCTGATCCTGAGTACCGGGGACCTAGGACGATACCATGCCCGGTAGCGACAACAATACCCAGTGCACAGTAAGTTAAGTAACTATTGCATGTGTTTTCTCCTATTTGTTGCTTTTGTGGCTCCTGTTGTCCTTCTCACACACACTTACACATCTATTCGCTGCAGGAAACAAGTGCGGCTGCTGGAGCACGTGGCAAACCACCTCGTTTCCTGACTGAACTTGAAGCCCTGTATGGCGACCGGAACCACAACACCGGCTCTTTCATGTCCGCAGGTGGCATTGGTGCCTCAACACCTCCTCATGTTAGGATGTTGCAAGGGCACATCGGTCTGTCCAGTTTTCACGTCCAAAAGGGACAGCAAGGACCAAGTGGTTAACAACCTAGAGAAAAAGAAGTCTTGCAACATGGGGGAATACATGGCAAGGTTATCTGAAAGCATTGCTACAAGGAGTACATCTCGTGATCGAGAACGGACCCGTAAGTAGGTGGAGGTGGACGAAGCAATGCAAATCATACGAGACGACGGTGTGCCAGTTCCTTCAGACATGTACTTCAAAGCATTGGACCTGTTCAACAACTCTGTGTACCATAGGGAGTTTAAGAATATGGAAAACACCGGAGTTCGTATTGCTTGGTTCACTTGGCACATGAGTAGGAACAAGAAGTGGTCCCGGTGGCCGGCCTTGGAGTAGCAGCGCTTGTTTCTGTTTTTGTTTGGTTGGACCTTTGTATTTTAAATTTTTGTGAACAAAATGTGGCGAACTATGTTTGTAATAATTTCTTTCGTTGTGTTGGACTTGGATTGTAATAATTTTGATCGCCCCTGTTCATACCTACTATAATGCTTTCACTGCTGGTCACCACAATTGGTTAGTCTTTTAAATTGTGGACACTAATCCTCTTTTGAATTATGTTGATGTAGGTGTTTTGGAAGTTGATGGAGTGTACTGGTCCACCAGAATTGGTCTCTACTCGTTGATAGCTTTGGAGTTAAAAATCTGGAACAAATTTAGGTTAGCTCATAGTAAACCTTCAGTTCATATGTTCACTGACCATATATGTAGTTAACTGTGATTCATTATTGGTGGGTATTGTTTTGTAGGATATTCGTCTATGCTGATCTAGGTGTTCTTAAAGATCTGAAATCACTATTCTAGAGCTGGGAAGCTACGTTGAATTCAAATAATAAGCAACATATAAGGGTTAGGGAAGAATTAGGAGTAAGTTTTCTTTACTGAACACTGCAACTGTATCAAATGTTGTATACAAAGCATAAAAGCAGATTTGGATTGGATGAATTACTTGGTACTGAATTCATTCATGTTGTTTGGAGCATGGACAAAAGTGATGAAGAAAGTGACAATTCCAGTGAGAACAGTTTCAACGAATTGGTTACTGCAGCTTGGGCGGGAGGACTTGCAATGTCCATGCTGATGGTACCGTAAGCAATCGCCCCTGTGCACTATCAGCAGGACCTCAACAGACGACAATGGGTACACAACATTCTGTCAGATCCTAGGAGATGCCATATCAACTTTCGTATGTAGCCTGCCAATTTCCACCGGTTACATAACATATTAACTAGGTACTACGGTCTAGCATCCACTAGGCATGTTAATTCAATGGAAGCTTTAGGCATGTTCCTTGGGCACGTGGGACATGGTAATCACAAAAGGCAAATGCATGAGATTCAGGAGGGGATTGGGCACCTACAGCAAGATATTTGGCCAAGTGCATGCTTAACGCCATGATGGGCTTTGCAAATACAGTGCTTACGCCAAAGGACTACAGTTATGCCATAGTTCCGCATGAGTTGATAGAGTACACACCTTTTTTTATGGTTGCATAGGAGCCATTGACGGAACTCACATTGAAGTGTGTGTCGATGAAGAATTACATGATGATTTCACTAATAGGAAAGGTTGGACTAGCCAAAATGTGATTGTTGTTTGTGACTTCGATATGAGGTTCACGTATATTGGTGTGGGGACGGAGGGTTCAGCGGATGACATACGCGTGTTGAAGCAGGCTCAGGCGGAACCTAATTTCCCGCATCCACCTGAAGGTTTGTTTGCCTAAGTTGTGTACCTTGTTGAATTGTTGGTGTGCTTGTCTTGAGTTCCATCTAACGTGTTGCTGAAATTGTGCATTTGTATGTTGTTTTGCAGAACGCTATTATTTGGTGGACTCCAGGTACGCACTTTGCCCGGGATATATGCCACCACATCCAAAAAAGAGGTACCATGTGCAGCAGTTCAAGAATAGGACTCCTGGTGTCGCGGAGGAGGTATTCAACCGCCACCATTCCAGGTTGCGTAATGTTGTCGAACAATCATTTAGGGCCGCGAAAAGTAAGTGGCAAATGTTGCAAGGCATAGCACACTATCCGGGAATAAAACAATCACAGATTATTACGGTTGCCTTTGCACTGCACAACTATGTGCATGACCTGGAGGGACCAAAGAAACAAGGGAGGTACATGCAATCACCTGGACTAGGACGTTTGAGTCAAGTGGCTGCTTTAGCGTTACTCTGGGACTTGGAGTCCTTGGGAAGAAGTATGTGAATCTATTATAGTAGAATTAGAAAATGTCTTCAGTCAGCAATCGTTTCTTCAATGCCTAATTTTTGTGTACTATAGGTGACTGGGAGCAAAGAGGAGCAGCGGAGGGCAGGATGGAGAGGGTTCAAGTTGGTACGTGGATTTTGCTGAATTGGGCTTCGTCTTCTTACTGCCTCAAGTACCTGAAATTGGGCACAAGTTTTGTATTGTTGTTCCACGTATGCAACCAATTATATTTAGAGGACTGATGTGATTAGGACATAATTGTTGATTACCACTAATTACTTGCTGTAATGGGCAAGTGTGTACAAGAAGACTGAGAAGACTGCATATGTGAAACTTCTTGTAGCAGCTGATTGTGTGGCTCCTAGGGGCTACAAGTTTTGTAATTATGCCCACTGGTTCCATATGAAAGATGTAAGGACTATAGAGGTGGCAATTTAGTACTATTAATCATGGTGGTGTATTTAACTTGTGCCATTTTATTTGTGCATTTGAATGATGTATTAATGGAATGTCCTGGTTGTAATAAACAGGTTTTGCAGTTCAATGGACTAGTTGCTGGTGTTTGAATTTGAAATGCATTAAATGGTGTCTGAATTTAAAATGCATTAAATGTTGTTCGGCTGATCCTTGTGGTCGGCTGATTCTGGGTACTGTGCAAGTATGCAGAAATCAGCTGGCAATGTGACTAGCCGAACAGGCCCTGTTTAGTTCTCCAAAAAATTTACAAAATTTTTTAGATTCTCCGTCACATCGAATCTTTAGACACATGTATGAAACATTAAATATAGATAAAAAAAATAAAATTAATTACACAGTTTAGGCGAAATAGACGAGACAAATCTTTTAAGCCCAATTAGACCATGATTAGACACTAATTGCCAAATAACAACGAAACTTGCTACAGTACTATTTTTTTAAAAAATTGGATCTAAACCGGCCCCAAATATGTTTTGGCTCGTGAGTAATAGATCCGTTCACGGACATCGAGCAACTAACCACCGTGATAAGAAAAAGGCCATGCAGTTTTATTTATTAAGAGCCGTAGGAACCAGATAAAAGAAACAATAAAGACGACGGAGACAGAGCCCTTGTTTGGATTCTAAATTGGGACACCCGAAGTGCTACAGTGCACATTAAATACGTACTGTAGTAATTCGTTTGTATTTGGTAAAAATTGTCTAAACTTTGACTAATTAGGCTCAAAATGTTCGTCTCGTAAAGTACAATAAAATTGTGCAATTGGTTTTTAATTTAATCTACATTTAGTACTTCATGCATGTATCGGTATTTTGATGTGATAGAAATCTTCTTTTTACATAGTAGAATTTAGGATTGAAATTGAGAACTAAACCAGGCCTTTCTCATCCATCAATCTGCCCATCAGAGCAATTAGCCCAGGCGCTCGATTTCACTCGCCTGGACATCGACGTACTCCCTCCCTTCCTTATTTATTTGTCGTTGATAGTGTTTGTGCCATAAGTTTGATTTAATTTGTAAAAAATACGTGTAATATTTATATTTTTAAATAAATTTATTAAAAACTAGATTCAAATATTTTTTTAATAATACTAATTATGTACCATAAGTATTAATATATTTTAATATATAATTAATCAAAGTTGTTTTTTTTAAGAAGCGCAAGTGACAACTATTTAGGGACGGAGGAAGCACTTCCCGGTACATGCAGCAAGGTCCAGACGAGGCAAACTTTGTCCCAGGGCTTGCCCTGCTCCAAAATGTAAACCGGCCCTGCTCTGGCTCTCTTCCGAACTTCCATTCCATGGCTCCAACGACCTCACCAGTCCACCACCGCTTCCTCGCACCCGACGCCGCTGCCCTCCTCGTCGTCGTCGTCCTCCTCCTCGCGCCATCCTCCAAGGCGGCTGAAACCCCCATTTCGTTCTCCTTTCCATCTTTCTCCCACCGCAACCTCACCCTCCTCGGCGGGGCCTCGCTCCGCGCCGACTCCGTCTCGCTCCCGCCGCCCTCCTCCCATGCGCTCTTCCCGCTCCCGCTCCCGTTCCCACCCAATGCCTCCTTCTCCACCTCCTTCCTCTTCGCCGCGCCCGCCTCCACGCACCCCGCTTCGCGCCTGTCCTTCCTCCTCATCCCCGACCCGCTCACGGTCGGCGCCACGGCCAAAAACCGGTCCCTGCCGCTCGAGATCACCCTGGACGCGTCCAGGGGCCTCGTCTCCGCGTACTCCGCCGGTGAGAGACTTGCCGGGAACTCCACCGGCGCTGTGAATCTTCGGAACGGCAACGGGGTCGGTTCCTGGGTCATCTACGACGCGCGCCGGGCGCGCCTCGATGTATTCCTCAGCCACGCGAGCCTGCAGCCCCGGACGCCAGCTCTGTCCTCAGACGCCGCGGGCCTTGGCGTCCGCTTCTCCGAGTTCATGTTCGTCGGCCTCGAGGTGTCGTCGGACAACGCGAGCTGCGGCGACGGCGGCTTCGTCGTCGAGAGCTGGACCTTCCTCACGGCCGGGACGCCGCCTGTCGACACGGCATCCCGGCCCGCGCACAGCATATCCGACAGCGTCCCCAGCACGCCCGTGACGCCTGGGGTAACCACCCTGAACCTTAAGCGTGGGCGCCGCAGGAAACTAGTACTGGGGCTCGCCGTCCCCTTGCCTATCGTGTTCCTTGGTGCACTCATGGTGTTTGTGGTAATGTCTCTGAAGAAGTGGAGGTGGAGTACTGTAGTGGTTAACAAGGGAAACGGAGCAAAGATAACAGGTAAACCGAGGCAGTTCATGTACCAAGATCTCTTCTCGGCTACAAATGGATTCGATCCCTCTATGGTGGTCGGCAGCGGTGGTTTCGGTACAGTGTACAAGGCAGTGTGCCCACACTCTGGGGTCACGTACGCGGTCAAGAGGTCGAAGCAATCCAGAGAGAGCTACAATGAGTTCAGTGCTGAGCTTACTATTATTGCTGACCTGAAGCACCCCAATCTGGTTCAGCTCCAGGGGTGGTGTACAGAAAGGGACGAGCTGCTGCTTGTCTATGAGTTTATGTCCAACGGCAGCCTAGATGAGGCTCTCCACCCTTGTTCAGGCACGGAGCGTTATGTCACCCTTGACTGGTCTCAGCGGTACAACGTTGCTGTTGGCATCGCTTCTGCGGTGGCATACCTACATGAAGAACATGACAAGCAGGTGATCCACAGGGATATAAAGTGCAGTAACATACTTCTTGACTCATGTTTTAGTCCGAGATTGGGAGATTTTGGGCTTGCGAGGTTAAAGGATCATGACACGAGTCCTCGGTCGACCCTGGCAGCAGGGACTCTTGGTTACCTTGCACCTGAATATCTCCAGATGGGTAAAGCTACAGAAAAGAGCGATGTCTACAGCTATGGGGTTGTGCTGCTTGAGATCTGCACAGGCAAGCGGCCAATAGAGAGAGAAGCACCCAGCAGTATGAACATGTTGAATATTGTTGATTGGGTTTGGAATTTGCACTCGGAAGTCAAGCTTCTGGATGCTGCGGATCCATATCTTAGTGGACAGTATGACAATGAGCAAATGATGAGGCTACTTCTTCTTGGTTTGAGCTGTGTGAATCCGTTCTCAGAAGAGAGACCTGTCATGAGGACAGTCCTAGGCATACTGGAGGGCAAGAATGAGTTACTTCCGGTTCCAAGAAAGAAGCCGCTTCTTGTGTTTGTTTCAAATGTGCCTGTTGACCTTGAGAGAGTAGTTTCAGAGTGCAATCAGAGTACAGTTTCAAGTGATCTGTATGAACTGAAAATTGACCTAAACTAGGTAACAAACTTTCCTTGTCAGTTGAACAGTTCAGAAATATTTTTTTTTTACTTGTGTTTACTTTGTGCATTTTTTTGTGTATGCTGCATGTCTTAGTCCAGATTATGCTAGTAAGGGAATGCAATATAATGACTATCTCAAGAATTCGTCCGTATCTGTGTGAATAGAACTTCTTTTTTCATTCCATGATGTTGTAGTTCGATTCTTGCTCACCACTCTGCAGAAAACTGAAGTTCTGTGACTCGTGAATACCTACAGGGAAAACAATTCCTTGTGCTTTTATGAGACATTAGACTTCTTTAGGCCTGCAGGATTTATGTAAACCTGAAATGAAGTTATGACTAACTATAAGTTATCATGGATGAGTTCTCACAGTGGATTTTTTCCAATTATACACAAGAATATAGAAGTTATTTTGCACACATATGCATGTCCCCCCTCACTTGAGCACAACAATTGCAATTTAATGGTTCAACATTTGCACTGCTAATAGCAATAGCTGACGGATGGAATGTGGTTGTGCCACATTAACCTGCTCCAAATGACTTGTGAGTCTCTCAAGAAGTAAACAAGTTATTTTGTCTTGGAGGGTTAAAAACAGGGTAGTTCGAATCAAAAGAACTGAGAGTATGCATTGAGCTGGACAGGTTTTACTTTTTTTTTCTGTTCTACCTGGGGAACTTAACTACTATGATTAATTTGAGCTGTCACAAGTTTTGTACCTTCAGAGTTTCAGTGCAATAATAGAATTATCATGTCTGTTATCCAAAAGTTAATATAATGCTAACTGGCCACATGGCATTGGTCAATCAGGTTCTTATTTCCAATAAATTTGTTTATGTACGCATGGATGGCCATCTTTTGAAGAATTGTTGAGGCTAATGCTATTTTGTTATCCATACCCATAAACCTTGAACTTCAAATCTACAGGTAACTGCGGAGAAGACTTCTTATGTGAAGGACTCTAAAGTTTGGCTGATCGCTTGTGAAGTTTGTAGATATTGATCCTACTCTTAATGGAAATATGGTTAGAAATCTATGTGTTCCTGTTGAGGTTAACTCTCTTGATGTCTCTACCGAGATGTATATCCTACTCATTGGAAATGAGGTTATATATCGATGAGTTCAAGTCGAGCTTGGTAGACAGTCTTGATCTTGCTACTGAGATGTAAATCCTACTCAATGGAGATACACTTACATATTTCTGAATTCCTGTTGAGTTTTGTAGAGGCGGACACTCTTGACTTCAAATGGCAATGCTAGATTTAGTGGAGAATATAACACATGTTTGTAACACCTGACATTAGCATGGTATTCACACGCATTTTCTGGCATTTTCTGATTGGAGCCATTTGTTGATTATTCCCTCCGTTTCTCTTTATCAAGCACTAGCGAACATGCTCATGTCGTGCAACGGGAGAAAAAAATATATAGAGAACGAGGATAGAAATGGTACATATCTATTTATGTTTTATCTTTCCATAAAATTTAAACACTATAATTTATTTCATAATAACCATGACATCTATAGCATAAGTCTATGACAATATTTATTAAGCTTATATCAAATTAAAATATAATTTAATAAACTTTTTAAAATATTTACTCATAAATATATCGTAACTTTAATATTTATATATACATGTGTTGGTATAGTTAAATAGAGTTTCATGACTTACTTTAAGGACACATAAAAATTTGAAATTCTAAACATCTGATTAAAGTGTTTCAAGGATTAGTATGTCTGCCAATGATTATGAGCAAGACCTCTTGACTTTTCACGTGGTAGCGGGGATTACACTGGTACATATGTGCAGCTTGGAGATGCATTTATTTAGATTGGATTTCACAATAAATTGCATAATAGTTTAGTTTATGGTTTGATTAATTGGACCATCGATTGATTCAGGTTCTAACAAAAACTAATAAAAAATGCCAGTACATTGCAAAGGAGGAAAAACTATCAAACATTAATGCAAATGATAATGTTGGCAATAATATAACAATGCCATATTAAGCATGTATCAACTCTTGCATATGAGTACATATTTGTATGCAGTATGGCTTTGCTAAATTTCCGATTTTTTCTGAACAACTAAAGTACGTTTTTTGAATTGGTTTCTATTTTTTTCATATAGTAGGTGGTTTGCACTCTAGAACATCAGTGGGAGGGAAAGGCGTTGGGCTTATGGTACTTGTAGAATTGAAATTTTCATACTTGTTAACTTGGGAGTTTTTGTTCCACTGGTTCCTCGTACCTCGTACGTGTTGTGTCCATGTGTGTGGTAAAGAACAAAAGGGTGAATGTTCAGCTTCCATTAACTCTGCAGGAGTGAAAGATAACTTGTCCTAACTCCCAACTTCGAAAGAAGTGCTTACCATAGTTTGAAGTTAGTAGTGAACCCTATCTAGAGCTTTTGGTTAAGGATTTTTATGACGTGGCAGGCTGAACATCATAAACCTAGTTTGGAGCTTTTGGTGATATTTTAGTAATCTGCAGAAAGATTAACAATACATTTCTATTCATTCCATCAAGTTGTCCTTGCACCCTATGCAGCTTTTGGTGTGAAAGAACACAACTCAGTTTCAGGTTCTGGTTACTGAAAACAATGACTATGTCAAGTTTAGTAGGGATGAATGGATGATTCAGCAAAAGCTTGGGTTAACGACATCTCCCGCTGGGTTTTATTTTCAACAGTTGGGTTTGACAAGAACTACCAAGATGGTCTGGTTCAAATAGTTTAGCAACAGCAGTGTCAGATTCATCAGCTGCAGCAGCATTCAGATTCATCGGCCGAAAACAACACAATGTGCTGACCAAACACACAGCACATATGGTACATCCAAGCATAATCCAATGCAACAAAGGTGTAACCATAATATGAAATGAACATGATACAGTGTCACAGTTTGGTTTGCAAATGACACCACATATTACATTCAAGTATGAACAAGGCATACAATGGTTAGGGGCTTCAACAGCGCTCCCAAACGAGCAGCAGGCAGCTCAAATAATAACAGATTTCATTTTCTGTGTACATGAGAGCACAAACTTCGAATATGTTTTGCTCTCTTCTTTCAACCACCGGTATCACCCAGGGTAGTTCCCATCAGTGGTAGCTCAGCAAAAAAGAATGAGCAGCCACCGAGGAAATGAATGGATGGGTATCTAACATAAACCTATACTAATGTACAGCTGAAGAGTCTGTCTTGGTTAATTCTCCGTCGGTAGTATACATTGTGCGCCTGCAGTACCAAGAACATGAACCTCACAGCTTCACCCAGTATGTGACTTGGCAGCCCGGCGTGAGCACCTGGTCCTCTTCGTGGACAGGCAGCAAGCACAGCCTTCGAGCAGCTCAAGGTCCTCATCACAGGTCAGAATAGAAGCCAGCTCTGGGTTCTCCAGCAACATTTTAGAGGTCAGAAAACCAGCAATAGTCCATGTCTGATAAGATCGGGATTGCTTCCCAATGAACCTCCCAGATCGGGTGTCGTAGTATTCCGGCCACTTGTCATCTGAGAGTCTCTCCTCGGCCACAGCAATGGCTCTCCGGGCCAATTCTGGTCTACCCATTTTTATGCACGCCAATGTGAACTATGTGAACAGCAACAAGGATAAGTCAGCAATGATCCACAAGCATGAAAATTAACGAGAAATTTGAAAGCATTGGTGTTGATATTTACCTGCCACAATAGGGTGGGCCAAGATCCACCATTATGATATGACCATGGGCTGCACATGCACAAAGTGGACACATGTCAACAATTGATGTGATGTTTACAAAAGAGAAGTTTAATCTTCAAAAAAAAATAGATAGAGAACCACAAAAAGGGAGATATGACAAACCAAAAGACATGGAAGGACAGAACGAAAATTTGATTCTACAAGCAAGGATGCTTACGTATTCTTAGGATCACTGCCAGTAATAATGCGCCATTCATCATCTTCCATTGCTGGGTAGCATATCTTGAGGGGCATGTTTGCTACAAGATCATCCCATTTTTCTTCAATAAGGCTAAGAATTCCCTCAGCTTGTTTTGGAGTAGTTAGAGACGAAGCTATGGCCCAAAGGTTGCCAAGAGAGAAGAACCTAAAATCCATGTGAGCTGGCTGCAGATTCCCTATAAGGTAACCTCCTTTCTCAGGAATCCAGTCAACAAGCCAGGAAGGGATTTGCTCAGGGTAAATGTTGAACTTGTTAGTGGCATCATGGGAGTATTCTTCTGTTTTGTATCTGTATATCTCATTTATCTTCTTCATGTCAACCCAGTAATATTCTCTGATGTGAAAGGACAATGCACTGAGCCTGGTGTTAATGGCACGGATGAGGTTTTTTGATCCATTGTTCACAACAAGCATTTCTCGTGAGCATCGTAAAGCAGAGTAGAACAAAGCCTGCATAACAGAAAGAACTTGTAAGTACAGATCTTCAGCTGATATGCCAAATAAATCTAGGTTTATAAAAGAAGAATAGCATAACTATTTTCTGTTTGTTATAAATTAAATTAGTCCTGCACAAGAAAAAAAAATGGTCCCTATATGGCAGCATATTTTTCCTATTGTTGAATAACATTATAGATCATTATTCCAGGATCTAGTGAATTAAGCCATAAGCAATTAAACTCAACTTACTTGGATTTCAAGAGGATGCCCATGTATTCCCATCCTCCTGTCTATCATGCATGATCCATCTGTAACTAGTAATGTTGGGAACATGTCAAACCCATCAGCCAAACACAAACTCAGTATCAATTGAATTCCTGTCTGCACATCAACTCTTTCTAGCAAAGCATTGTCTCCTGTAATCTTGCAGTAAGCTCTCAACAAAATAATCCACCAGAGTCCTGCAAAAAGATAAATAGGGTTGAAGTAGCAGAACAAAGATGCATGATAACAGTAACTTCAAAACGAATTCGTATATGCAGCTTATGTAGGAACAAGATACATACCAGAATCCACAGGAGCTACACGACCAATGGCTGCCTCACCGAAGTCAGGGTCCAAGACCTCCTCAAATCCTTCATTGTTCTCATCAAGTGGTACGGTCCTAATCTTGAAGCTAGCTGGCATCAATCCTTGCCCAGGGCTGTAACAATCAACAGTTTTCTCCCAGCTCTAATCATAAAAGAAAGGAGTAATTAGTGACTAGCTCAAGAAAAACATCACATAAACAAGCAACCAGAGAGGAGTTCAGCAAACACAAAATCTTTTTTGTTCACTTTAACAGAAAATATTAGAGTTGCCTCTTAGTGGTACAGATCAATTGAAATCTTGTTACACGGTCTTAGTCTGTTTGAATCAGCTTTCAGAATCTTCAGAGGAAAAACATTTCACATTCCTTTCATCATTTTAGCATTGGTTATTGCAATCTATCTAGTTCAACAAAAGAATACAATTGCAAAAGCATGTGATAGAATTAGCATATTGCTTGTCCGCTAGAGGATAATTATAGTTTAGTTATTGTTCATCTCAGACTTATACCATCAAATCTTAACTTCACTTACTACTAATTTTAATTATTCAATTGGAACCTCTGCTTTTGCATTTTACTGGTCAAACAGCTCCGAGATCCTGTGGTAAAATCTTATATTTATTTGAAGTGTGAAACAAGCTAACAATAAATCATGTTACTTCATGGCACTCTTGTACGAAAGCTGACATAATTAATACGACAAAATAGAAGTCTTATCATACTTCCCACAAGAAAAGAAATCCGCATAATCCTAAATAACCACAAACTGGTACGCATTCAGTAACTAGATGATGATAATTTTCACTTGCCCATAGAAATAAACGACCGGAAATTATAATAAGAAATCCCAAGTATATCCTAGCGATGAAAACTTCAGTGTCTATTTCCATCCACAACTCACAAAAACAAAATATTGCCGTGCACGCCATTGACACTAGTACTAAACTAAGGACTTCAGCTAGAACTAAATTCTTTTGGAATTTTAAATTTTGACCAGACGAGGAACTAGTAAGCAGGATGGGGATCAGCTCACCTGGAGCTGGAGGGTATGGAGGAGGAAGTTGCGGACGATCTCGGTCTCGCCGCGCATGAGGAAGGCGAGCGCGGAGGGCACGAAGTCCCTGATGAAGACCTGGTCGTAGTTGAGCGTCTCCGTGCACTCGGGATCCTCCGCCGCCACGGTCCCCACGGGCTCGCCGCAGTAGCTGACGACCGCCCTCCTCAGCAGCCTCCACGCCTCCCTCTCCGTCTCCGTCTCCTCCCTCAAGGGCGCGGTCGGCTCCACCGCCTCATCGGTCTGCACCGCCGCCGCGTCCTCCTCATCCTTGGTAGGCGGGGTCTCGAGCGGGAACGAGTCCGGGAAGAGGACGCGGTCGAAGAAAGGGAGGTTGCCGGAAACGGCGGCGCGGGGGTCGGAGGGGACGGGGACGGGGACCGGCACAGGGGTGGCCGGGCCGGTCTGCGAGGCCTGCGACTGCGACGCCGCGGAGACGAGGAAGGGGAGGCGCCGGCCGTACGGGGGGTGGTGCGGGTGGGGCAATCTGGGGAAGAGCCGGGTCGCGGTGCCCGCCGCCGTCTTTGACGCCCCGGCCGCGGAGGCTGACGAGAGGAGGCGGCGGCGGCACGGCCTCACTGCGGCGGCTGCTGCGGCGGCGAGCCCCATCGGGGTTTGACCACTCATAGGGCAAGCTCCGGCGAAGGACACGGGCGCACGGCGGAGAAACCTTCAGGGGGCTACGCCAAAAAAGGCAATACAGGCAAAGGTAACTTGTGCAAAATACTTGGTCGGCGAGGGTTCGATCTGCGAAAAGCCAGCTCGGTTTGGGTTAGGTGGGGAGCGTAACGCAGAGGAGAGCAGGGTGGGAGGGGGGAGGCTTTTATAAAGATCGGGGCGGTGGGTGGTGGGCCACCCTGGATTTAAAGTGCATGTTTCTGAAGTTTTTATTTCCCAACACGCCCGTTGGCTAAATGGGGGAAAACGGTTAGGTCATCATCCTTCTTTGGGTTTCAGGGATGGGTGAAATTACCACCGTGGAAATCATGTTCGTGCAATGTTTTTTTTTGTGATGTGTTCTTTGTAATGCACTTAAAGAAATTTATGGTCTAATTTTGGATTGATACGGTGTATAAAACTTTATAAATGTGATTAAATCTCTCGGTCTCCTCTTTACATTAGGTAGACGGACCAAGATATGGTTAAATATACTATCAAAACATATTTTTTGATATGTGATGTTTTAAAAGGTTGGTGATTCTCTTTATAGACCTAGTTAAATTAGAGAAGTTTGACTTAGCTTTCACAAAAATAACAGAAGTTTGACTTCGGATGAAACTAAAATGACAAATGAGAGAGAGAGTACGTAGAGGCTGGCACTCGGTGAATATAAACTTTGGTTTATGGTGTTTGCTTCTCCACTTTGGAACCAAGATATGTGAAGGTTCACTAGCCCATAATTACACTGAACGATCAGTACTACGTTGTCCCTTTGAGCAAAGGGATCATGAGAATTTTTGAATCGATAAAAAGATAAGATGGAAAGTTTTCATGCTAGCTTGAGGATGAGCAAGACAAAATTAATTTTAGTTCTTCGCGTCCAAAAGGGCATGGTTTAGAATTATTTATGATGGTAAAAGGTCATGTTACATGAATTTAGTATAGATCACCTAATTTGCTTCTCTATCATTGAACATGAGAATTTTTGAATCGATAAAAAGATAAGATGGAAAGTTTTCATGCTAGCTTGAGGATGAGCAAGACAAAATTAATTTTAGTTCTTCGCGTCCAAAAGGGCATGGTTTAGAATTATTTATGATGGTAAAAGGTCATGTTACATGAATTTAGTATAGAGCACCTAATTTGCTTCTCTATCATTGAACACGTCACTTAAGTTTTTTACAATTAGTTTATATTTTCAGTGGTAGGGATGTAACCGACTACCATGAAACTTTTAAAGTGACTTATAATCAATCTCAAGATACGTTGACCTAGTTTGTGAAAAGTTTTGATAGGACCTGATGTATATAAGTTCATACAGAGTAGTGAACTTATATACAATGGATGTGTTTGGTTCTCATTTTAGACCTAGCCTGGCTAACCAGCTCAGGATAGCCAAAGCCTGGATATGGAGAAAACTTTCTACGTTTGACCAAGTTTATAGGAAAAATGTTTTCTAGAGGAAAATCAACATTTATGTGTCTAATTACATTTGCTATAAAAATATACTTATTTGACAATTAATCTAATGACATTTAGTAAGTATTATAAATGTTAGTGATCTTTTGTGTAGATTTGGTCAAACTTAAGATTGTTAGATTTCTTGGATGAACGAAGAGAGTATATATTTCGTTAAATTTATGATTTCTCGACTTCGGGCGGAGCCGCGGAGGATAGCGAAAATGACGGTTAGGTATTTTCCTGTAATTGCACGCTCGGAAACAGCAGACCACAGCACAGCCGCCGTGCCCGGGGCGGACGCCGCCGGACAGCATGACAAGTCTCGTGCGACGAGTTTAAAAAAAAAGTCTCGTGCGACGGGCGGGATGCCGCGACCCGTCGAATCGCTACCAGACCACCAGTACTGACCGAAAGCGTGTCGGAAAATAAAAAGAGGCGCACGCCACCGGCACGATTCAAAGAGAGTAGCGTGCATGTTTCAAAAAAAAAAAGTAGTGTGCAGATACAAGCCCTGTACCCGCAAGACAACGTCTAGTCCCTGACTGTGGGTCCCCTACAGTTCTAGGAAAGGCTGTTGCCCACTTGTCTGTGACCACTCTGTTGGTGCCATGCGTACGCAAAGTCAGTCCGTCTGTCACGTGTGCGCGCACCGTCCAGGCGTCCACCGCTCGCCGCCCCCTGACGAGCCCGTGACGCGTTTATATCCCACCGATTTTTTTACCCGGAGCAGATCGTAATCATAGCCGGGGCTTGTTTACTTTGCAAAAAATTTCAAACGAATGAATAGTGCCGTTTTCGTCTTATTTGACAAATATTATCCAATCATGGATCAACTAGGCTCAAAAGATTCATCTCGTGATTTCCAATTAAACTATGTAATTAGTTATTTTTTTTACCTACATTTAATACTCCATGCAATCGGCTAAAAATTGATGTGATGGAGAGAGTGAAAAAACTTGGAATTTGATGGCATCTAAACAAGGCCCGATTCAACGGACTGGATGGAAGGAGTTTGAACAACATTTTATTAGTAATAAACGTAATCAGCATACTGTAAAATACACGGAGGGGTACATCGTTGCTGTATTTTCAGTAGTAGGGCCAAATGGGTCTGCCGAACTTTTTAATGGCTGTGTTTAGTTACGTAAAAAGGTGTAAAAAAAATATTATAGCACGTTTTGGCTTTATTTGGTAAATAGTGTCTAACCATTGATTAATTAGGTTTAAAACGTTCGTCTCGCAAAGTACAACCAAGCTGTACAATTAGTTTTTGATTTCATCTACATTTAATACTTCATGCATGTATCGCAAGTTTGATACGACGAGAATTTTTTTTTTTACGTAGTATTTTTTTTTGTGGAACTGAACACAGCCAATATTAAGAAAAAGGTGTCTGCCGTCTGAGGCCCAGCAGAGCTGAGCAACAAACGAATGATAGGGGTGGAGGGTGGTAAAAAGTGGTCGGTGGGCTTCTCACGGTAAAATGCATACGCAGCGTGTACCATCTACCGTGTAGTACGTGACCTTTGCGACTTCTCGTTTCGTTTTTTTTTCTCTCTCCAAAATACCAGGAGCCTTTTCTCAAAATAAATGCTGCAAACTCTGGAATTTTCAACTTTGGAAAGTTCCCAGCAGGTTCCTATGTGAGTCGTAGGTGCATCCGTGCATGTGCGACATTCTCGCTTTCAAAGCGTGAATAAGTTTCAATTTTAAACAAATATGTATGATTATGATACTAATATTTATAATGTATAATAAGTATTATATAAATATATTTTCATAATGAACATACTACTTGAAGATATAAATGATGATAGTATTTTCACAAGTTAAACTTAAAATAGTTTAACTTAGTATAAATCTAAAATGACATTCTTTTTTGAGATAGAGGTAGTATATATATTCTTACTGCACCTTAAAACCTAAGATAAGGTGTTGCATGCTAATGAATTTTGTTTGAAATAAAAATTAAATTTAGTACAAGTTATTATTATTATGTTTGATTTACATATTTAATTTCTTTGGCAACCACATCACTATTATCTCAAGCTCACCTTTTTTTAATGAAACCCCTAATAGAGCGGTCAATAAGATATTGTGTAACCCAAATGTCTACATATACATGCAATTCTTATTAGATAGCTTCTACTCTTCATTCGTCAAAAGCCCACCTAAAGTATCCTCAAATTTGAATTCCCCAAATCTAAGGTGACCAACTCCATACGTAGAGGTGTTACCACAAACTCCACCTTTGGAGATGACCAGCATCCGGCCCCCTCCCTCTCGGTTCACAAAGAACCAATTCTGGATCCAATTTTTCTAGCCTAATGTTTTTGGATTTAGCAGCTCCACCATGGATGTGCTCCACTAAAATGGTGAATCTGCCCTAGAGTCACCACCAAACTCAACGGGAGCATTTAGAGAAGAATGGTACTCCCTCCGTCCTAACATACTTGTCGTTCTTGTTTCCTAAAAAATAACTTTCACTAATTTTATATAAAAAATAATAATATTTATGGTACACAATAATATCATTAGATAAATTGTCGAATCTATTTTTGTAATAAATTTATTTGGAGATACAAATATTGCACGTATTTTCCACAAATCTAGTTAAACTTGTGGCACATAAACCCAAAACAACAGATAATTTGGAACGGGGGGAGTATTTCTTATAACAGTTGCTGAAATGGTGTTACTATTTGTCATCTTAATCGTTTGTTTGTTTGATTTGTCCCTCAAATACCATGGCACTACACAATGTAGTTTTAGTTGGATGGTACAAAGCAACTCTCCTCCATTGAATCCTCATGTAACACAAGTTTAAGGACAAATCGTTAGTGTATTTTACTCTTGCTAGATTATTAGATGAACCCTTCATATGTAGTACCTTTAAAATGGACGCCAAGTGTACAAGTTCTACTTGGCGACTTCCACCATTTACAGATGGTCATTTTGGATCTGGAGACATAGCGCACAACTGCCAGTTTACTTCCTGTTTTGATAAGGCCTTGTTTAGATACCAAATTCATCCCCCAAATTTTACTATGCAAAAAGAAGATTTCCCATCACATCAAAATGTCGGCACATATATGGAGTACTAAATGTAGATGAAATCAAAAACTAATTGCACAGTTTTGTTCTATTTTACGAGACGAATATTTTAAGCCTAATTAATCAATATTTGGACAATTATTACCAAATAAAAACAAAATTGCTACAGTGTGACGGGACATTTACTATGCAGATTTGGCATGCCAAATTTGGCATCTAAACATGGCCTAAGTAGGTAACGTGTCACCTGCAAATGCTGTGCGTCTGTCTACTTAACAGGGGATTTGGACAGAAAACTGGTCACCCCATGTGCCCACATGGTACGGTTGTGCCAAAAGCAAATCTCAAATTCTCTGAGAGGTAGTACAAGCCCTTCGAAAAACAAAACATATGGGGCTAGTATTATGCACTAATTTAGTGTACAGTAATTAACCATGCACTAGGTTAGGTACATGCATCCTACAATGTGGGACGGCGATGCGCTATGCCTATGGGCTACTCAAAATTTTCGTTGATGTCATCATGATAAAAACATGTTGTTTCTATAAGTAATGCTAGCTTCAATTGATTTTCTTCAAATTAAACGCAGAAGCATTTCCAGCCATGTAATTTTGTTTTTGGGTCAATGTAACTTGAAATCCAGCAACTTTTCCCCGCAAAAGATGCAAAATGCATATTAATCTGAAGGCGCATTTCTTTCTATATTCATATCTCAGAATCTCAAGCACCAAACCAAGGCAGAAACAATGGGCGATCAAGAAGAAATGGGGATAGAATTTTCAAGTGGATAAGGCTTGGGGGTTGACGTGGCAGTGTTTCTTGGACACCTTTTCGCCTAAGCGGGCGCCAGCATTTTGCAGCCAAAAGATTTGCTGCCCGGTCAGCAGACGCCAAAAATAAAGCGCTCCATATTTAGAATCTTCCCTTGAGTAATGCAAAACCCATAAAAACAAGAAGAAAAAAATTCCAGCTTTAGGCATGCACGGTTGCCGAGAAATCTGAATTTAGGGTGTGTTTAGTTGAGAAAATTTGGGTAAAAAGTTACTCTAGCACTTTTCGTTGTTATTTGGTAAAATTTGTCAAACCATAGATTAATTAGACTCAAAAGATTCGTCTCGAACTTTACAGACAAACTATGCAATTAGTTATTTTTTTTACCTACATTTAATGCTCCATGCATGTGTTCAAAGATTCGATGTGATGGGTAGAAGAGGAAATATTTTGGGTTTGCATGGGAAGTAAACAGGGCCTTATGCCACATTGGCCAGCAACAAAAACTTAAAAAAAAAGGAGTTTTAAGTGGATAAGGTTTATAGGACGTTTTTTTTTCAGCGTGCGCTGTGACCATGTGACCTTTTTCCTCCGCGATGCTAAATTTGTTGGATTTTTTTTTGAGCTAAGAAACGACACGGTGCGAGACAACGATACTATTGCACAGGGGTCGGTCCTTATTGGAGCAATGGTCACCATCGTGTGCCGATGAATAATGTCGCGTGCCAAAATCATGTGGCGAGGAAACAATTGCAATATATGTATATATCTTTTTTTCGAACGGTTTACGCGAAAACGACACGGCCAGCGTGAGAGATGAGAAAAATGTTTGTTGTATGGTGCCGAGTGGGTGAGAAGTCCTGTCTGATTGTCTCCACGGCCCACGCGGATATTAACGTCCGGCGCGGATCCGCAAAGGTGATGATAACGCTGGTGACGCAGCGACTTGGCTGAGAACCATGGGCTCGTCGCTGTTCTTGAATGATGAATTTCTGAATTTTTGCAGGGATTCTGCACACAGCTCCTAGAAAGAAAAAAAAACGCGTCGTTTTCAGAGACGACCCAGGTGTGCGAAAAATCCCAAAATCCCGTGTTGCAATTGCGACCGCGGGTGGAATCGTGTGTTTGTCGTGGAAACATTTTTACCTTTGGGGGCGATCCATCAAATATCTACAGTAGCATACACCGGACGTCGCTCATCCTTGTGGGATGAACAAAAATATCAAAGATTTGCGTTGCAAATGCGGCCAATTCCCAGGAAAGGGGCATACAGTATATGGAAAAATGGGCTGTCATAACATTGTAAGCTGTACTTGTTATGTCTCTTTTGCAAATCATACAGTATTCCACGGTAATTCATGAGTTAATTTCTTTTGGAATTAAACGAACCATTCATTCAGTTTGATTCATCCGTTTCAATTCCTCCTACATGACTATTGGAAAGATAGGTAGGCATTCACGGCCCTGTTCGGCAGGCTATTTTTTGGCTTATAAGCCGGCTGTGGCTGATTTCCTGTGAGAGAAAAACACTTTTCCACGGCTGATAAGCCGTGCTGATAAGCTCAGCCGAACAGGGGACACAAGATATTGCACTTACTTCTAAGAAAAGATATATGTCTACCTAAAGAAAAAGCAGGTTTTGTGTAAACAAAAGGCTAGAATATGTTTAGAAAAACTGGGACGCCTGATGCGGTGATGCCCTGATCCTAACGTCATCTCTGACGTTGCCCAAAACGGCTGTCAGACATACGAAAATTACGAATCACTCTACCAAGCTGCTCTTTCATCTGTATGTACAAACTGCCTCTGACGAACAAGAGTTGACAGGATAAACCGCATAATACGTACCAAGAAATAAAAGGTTGAGGTCAGTCCAGTCTACTGCAACAAGAGGGCTATGCAAGAGATGAAACTAGACAAGATGGATAAAATAAAAATACATTATTATGTTATCCGTACATTGTTTTTTTTTTATAAAGGAAGATTTTATTAAAATTTCAATAGCAGTATACATCGAGTTGATACACGGCTTTGAAAAAGTTCTTCCGACCCTGCTGCCCTGCCCAGCAAGATGCACATAGCCAACAAAAAAACATCAAAACAAACGCATCCTAGTGACCAATCACATGTTATCTGTAAATTGTACAGCACTATACGTATAACTAGGTCGTAGGAGTAGGTTGTTGTTCAGACACCAAATGCTGACTGCAGATGCGACCTGACGCTCCCTGATAGAAGGGCATTCGTTGTCCAATCCTGGATGTTCTTCTTGGCATCTGCAACATAAGCATAGCAATACAAGGTCAAGCTTAGATAGAATAGAGCATGACATTGCATCGTTGCAGGCATGAATTTAAGTATCCAATTTAATTGAAGTGGTCTAACATCTTTGACAACCCAAGAAATTGTGCATAGTTCACGTGAGATGTCAGATGTGCTACATAAGCAGACAGTATGCAGGCAAGATGGTGTAAAAGTATTTCTGAAAGGATGCTCCAGTGAAATCAATCCCATGCTATTTAGACTGGAGTAAATGGGCAACAAGGATTGTGAGTAATAGAGAACAAGCTAGAGAGGGGTCCATCTAAGTTGATCAGCTCAGCATTAGATAGCAAAGCAATAGAAAGATAACTTCAGGGTTCAGGATGTAGCAACAGATCCAGACAAGAATAGTCCACAATATTCTGCTGCTACCTATCCACTTTGCAAATAGTAAACCAAACTTTTGAAGCTGTAGATCAGTTCATTCAGAAAAATATTATAGGCCTGATTGATCAGCTTGAAGGAATTGCATGGTTTACTTTCAACAATCATAAGTTTTCCAACAAGGTAGCATTCGATGCAGTACAGGAGAATGTGCACCTTTGTTGCATTTGGTGAACCCAATAATATTTGCGATGCTGAGGCTCAAGCAAACTCCAACAACAAGAAGGTAATCAGCTTGAAGTCTGATGAGAGAGAATATCCCAAGTATAATCCATGCAGCAGCCTGAAACATGATAGGAATGGTATTTTTCAAATACTCTAAACTTAAGTTGCATCTCTCTATGATGGACTACATATGTAGGGATACATATGAATATCATTTTAACAACATAAAGTTTGCCATGTTTTCTTCACCTCTGCTTCCCAGTTCTTCTTTTCTTGAATGTTCATTAGAGCTGTGTATCATTTCATTAAGAACATGGAATACAGAACGCACACAAACACACAAAAATGCAGTCACATGGCAGGACTTTAGTTACATTCGATTCTAAGATAAACAAAAAACAACCTGACCAAATAAATCACCAAACGGCTATCGCAACCACCTCCAAGAGATAAGCCCCTGACACTTGCTAGACACCAGAGGTGAGCCTCCTAAAAAAAATCTGTCTGAAGACAAGCTGTATACTAGCATTGGTTCCATTGAAAACGATCTTTGCGGTGTTTACACAACATTCAAACCTCTGCCTTCCAGTCAATCTATTGTGATAGAATTGTGCTCTATTTGAATTTTGTTCCAATTCCAAATTAAGAAAATGGAACTATGTGAAATTCTGTATGAAAATAACGCAGACACAACACACTATGATGATTTAACAGGTCCATGTTACTCCAAAAAAGAAAAGAAAAACAGACCTATGGCATGGGCACCTGGCAGTGCGCTTAATCGATATCGATATTTTCCATAGTGATCATGTTAATCTCCAAGCATGGTATTGAAATGAATCATGAATTCTCAAACCTAACCTGTCAAGCGCCTGGAGATCGTGGGTAGGCGGCCCGCGGCTACGTAGATCGTAGCCGTCAGCCGTGTCTTCCGATCTGGAGGTTATGCCCCTCACGATGATCGGGCTTGAGAGTCTTTGGGGAAGAAGGGTAGGTTTAGGGTAATAGATCTTGCTTGCATTATCAAACAATGTTTTCAAGGCGGTAAGGCGAGGCGTGGCGAGTGACTACCGCCTTACGCTTAGGCGACTAAGGCGTGAGGCGAGGCGACGCCTTACGAATTTAAGAAAAAATTAAAACAACAGCTTAGAGCAGTAGATGATGAAGAAAAAAGAAAAGGAAAAAAGAAAAAGAGAGGAGGAGTAAGGAGTGGGCTGGCCCAGCCCACCAGGCGGCCCATGTGCCCCTCCACATCCTGGCGTGGCTTATTATCCCAACGGGAACCCCTCCAGCGCTGGCGCTGCTCCTCGTTCTCCACTCGTCCGCCTCCGCCTCCGCTCTTCTCTCCGCCGCTCCACTTCCGTCCGCGGCTCCTCCCCTCTCCGGATGCGCTGCTCTGCTTCCTTCCGCGGCTCCTCCCCTCTCTCCGGATGCGCTGCTCTGCTCCCCTCCCTCGCTGCTCCCCTTCCAGATCTGCAGCCGCCGCCGTCCCCTTCCAAATCGAGCAGCCGGTGGCGAGGAGAAGGCGGAATCGAGCAGACGGCGGCGAGGAGACAGCGCAACTGAGCGGAATCGACGAGGAGACGGCGGAATCGTGGGGGCATCAGCATGTGCATAAGGCGACAAGGCGCCGCCTTACCCCTAAGGCGAGCTTGGAGCGCCCCGACGCCTAAGCGTCGCTTAGGCGACGCCTAAGCGACGCCTTGAAAACACTGTTATCAAATGACCCTTGGTCCATACATATAGCCCCTCGGGCTGGTGGAAAAGGAAACTAACAAATCTTGTTGAAAAGGAAACTAACTAATCCTTGATTCTAGGGAAAGATAGCAAATCAAAACTTCCTTATTTCTATCCTAGCCGCTGGATGATGCGCCTGCCGAGCCGGCCTGGCCGTCGCGCTCAGCGCGCTCCGCGGCCCGCCTCACGTCGCGGTTACGCCTGCGACGGTGGTAGCTATGGCCCCACATGACATCTCTCGCCCCCTCGAGACCCAGCTCGTCCTCGAGCTGGAAATCTGGATACGAAGCGCGGAACGCGTCGAGGTCTTCCCAGGAGGCCGAAGAAGCAGGCTCGCCGCGCCAGAAGACCAAGACCTGGGTGACGCCACGTGCTAAGCGAGCCTGAGTGACTCGTTCAGGAGCCGGAAGCACCGCGCCATGCTGAATGTCCGGCAGAGGAGGTGGGGTGGCCGGTGGAGTGCCACTGAACTTCTTGAGAGTCCCGACGTGGAAGACGTCGTGGATACGTGCTTGCGGAGGTAGCTCAAGCCGCACCGCGACCTCATTGATCTTCTCAATGACCCGGTATGGCCCCAGGTAGCGGGCCTTCAGCTTGCCGGACGTGGTGCGAGGGAGGGACGACGCCTGGCGCTGATGAAGACGCAGCAAGGCCCAATCGCCAACCGCGTAAGTGACCTGGCGATGATGGCGGTCGTAGTGCAGCTTCTGCACCGCCTGAGCTTGCTCCAGGCGATGGCGGACCTCGGCGAGGAACTCCTCGCGCTCCTCCATGTCGCGGGCCACGGCAGCGACACGAGTTTCGCCTGGCTCATACGAGCGTATGGTCGGAGGGTCGCGGCCGTAGACCACCCGGAACGGCGTCTCCCGCAGCGATGACTGGAAGGCCGTATTGTAGACGTATTCAGCCCATGGCAGCCATCGTAGCCACTGGCGAGGGCGATCTCCTGTGAAACAACGGAGATACATGACGATGACTCGGTTCGCCGCCTCGGTTTGGCCATCCGACTGGGGATGGAAGGCGGAGGTCATGTGCAGCTTGGTGCCCATGAGACGCATGAGCTCACGCCAAAAGACGGACGTGAACACCGGGTCCCGGTCGGAGACGATGGACTGAGGCATCCCGTGGAGGCGGACGATGTTGGTGAAGAATGCCTGAGCCACGGACTCGGCGGTATACGGGTGCCCGAGAGCGATGAAGTGGCAGTACTTGCTGAAGCGGTCGACGACGGAGAGGATGACCGACTTCCCGTCGACCTTAGGCAGCGCCTCGATGAAATCCAGCCCTATGTCGGCCCAAACCATAGAGGGCACTAGAAGGGGCAGCAAGAGACCCGCCGGCCGGAGATGCTCGGACTTGTAGCGTTGGCACGTGGCGCAGTCCCGTACGAAGTCCTGGACGATACGGCGCATGTTGGGGAAGTGGAAGTCGCGCTGCAGCCGGTGCCAGGTGCGCTGAACGCCTTCATGCCCATCGTCATGGATCGCAGCCACGATCTCTTGGAGCAGGGGCGATGTCGGCGGAATGTAGAGGCGTCCCTCATAGAGCACCATGTCGTCCCGGACCTCCCAGGGCGCGGCTCTGGAGCCCGCGCGCACCTCGTCGTGGATCGCGACCAAGGCAGGGTCAACGGCCTGTGCTTGGCGGAGGCGGCTGATGTAGTCGAAACGCGGGGCGGAGATGACGCGGAGACCGCCCATGCTGTCCTCCTCAGCATCGCGACGCGAGAGGGCGTCCGCCACGACGTTAGTCGCCCCGGATTTGTACTCGACGGCGAAGTCGTAGCCGAGCAGCTTGCCAACCCAATGATGCTGGGGAATGGTGGCAAGACGTTGATCCAGCAGAAACTTGAGGCTATGGTGGTCCGTCTTGACGAGGAAGTGGCGACCCCACAGATATGGCCGCCAGTGCCGTACTGCGAGCACGAGGCCGATGAGCTCCCGCTCATATGCCGCGAGGGAGCGGTGTCGGGGCGCCACCGGTCTGCTGAAGAAGGCGATGGGATGGCCCTCCTGCAAAAGAACAGCGCCGAAGCCGTATGTCGACGCGTCGCACTCCACCACGAACAGTTTGGTGAAGTCCGGCAAAGCCAAGACCGGCGCCGAAGTTACAGCGGCCTTGAGTGCGCCGAACGCCTCCTCGGCGGCAGCACCCCAGGTGAAGCCGTCCTTCTTCAAGAGCGCCGTGAGGGGCGCAGCGATGGAGCCGTAGTTGTGGACGAACTTCCGATAGTAGCCCGCCAACCCAAGGAAGCCACGGACCGCCCGCGCCGAACGGGGTTGAGGCCACTCGTGGATGGCTTGGACCTTGCTGGGGTCCATGGCGACGCCGGCTGCTGAAATGGTGTGGCCCAGGTAGGCAACGGCGTCCACACCAAAACAGCACTTGGAGCGTTTGACGAACAGGCGGTGCTGGCGCAGGAGCTCGAAGACAATGCGCAGGTGGCGGAGGTGATCTGCCCAGGAGGTACTATAGATCAAGATGTCATCGAAAAAGACGAGGACGAACCGCCGAAGGTACGCCTGGAGGACGTCGTTCATCAGTGCCTGGAACGTGGCCGGGGCGTTGCACAGCCCGAACGGCATCACCAAAAATTCGTAGAGGCCGTCGTGGGTGCGGAACGCCGTCTTGTGGATGTCCTCAGCGCGCATCCGCACCTGGTGGTAGCCCGAGCGCAAATCGAGCTTGGTGAAGAAGCGCGCGCCGTGGAGTTCGTCGAGGAGCTCATCCACCACCGGGATAGGGAAGGCGTCCTTGACGGTCAGCGCGTTGAGGGCGCGGTAGTCGACGCAGAAGCGCCACGAGCCGTCGGCCTTGTGGACGAGGAGCGCCGGGGAGAAGGGTGAATCGCTGCGGCGGACGACGCCCTGCTCAATCATGGCGGCACACTGCCGTTCGAGTTCATCTTTGTGCGCCGCGGGATAGCGGTAGGGCCGTACGGCGACGGGGGCCGAGCCGGGTTTGAGGACGATGGCGTGGTCCCGCGTGCGCTGTGGCGGCAGGCCCGAAGGCGTGGCGAAGACGTCCCCATAGGCGGCCAGGAGCTCATCCAGGAGCGTCCCACTGGCCGCCGCGATGGTGCGTAGACTGGCAGCGGACGAAGATGGCATGCCCGCCCAGGTGATGGTGCGGCCGTCTTGGCGGAAAGACATCGCGCGATCCGCAAAGTTCCACACGATGGGACCAAGTGTGCCCATCCAGCAGGTGCCCAGCACGACCTCGTACCCTGCAAGAGGCATCACAAAAAGATCGGTGTGGAAAGCGGCGCCGTTGATGGAGAAGGGGGCGTTCCTGATGACGCCCGGGCAAGCCACGCGCTCGCCGTTGGCGACCGTGGTGGTCAGGCGTGGCCGATCCTGGATCGGCAGGCCGGTACGGCGTGCCGCGTCCTCGCCGATGAAACTATGTGTGGAGCCGCTGTCGAGTAAGGCGAGGAGGGAGGCCGCCCCTACGGACACCGTGATCTGGATGGTGTCCGCAACAGGAACGCCAGCGACGGCATGGAGGGAGTAGCAGGGTGCTTCGGCTCCTGGTGCCTCCGGCGCGGCGTGGGCTGCCTCCGAGTCGTCCACGGCGTCATCGACCTCCACCCCGTCGACGAAGAAGAGACGTTTGCAGAAACGGTTATGGCCGCGGGTGTATGGTTCGTTGCAGTTGAAGCAGAGGCCTTGTCGGCGCCGTTCCGCCATCTCAGCCGGGGAGAGTCGACGTTGAGGTCCCTCGCCGCGAGCTTGCTGACCGGGTACAGGTGGCGCCGGGAGCGCCAGGGGCTGCTGGGGAGCCGGTAGCGCCGGCCGTGGCGCCGGGGCGGGCAGAACGCCGCGCTGAGGGCCTCGGGGAGGCAGCGTCGGCGGCGGACGAGAGGCTTCCATCATCTCCACCTCGCGTGCCAGGCTCATGGCTTCGGCGAGTGTGGCCGGGTGGTGCAGCCGGACGGCGTGGCTGAGCGGTGGAAGAAGGCCTCCGGTGTATAGCTGGACGCGTTGCGACTCCTCGAGGCGACCGGCGCGTGGAAGGAGAGCCTGGAATTGGTTGGAGTAGTCCGCCACGGTACCCGTGCGGCGGCATTCGGCGAGCTCGAACATGGGCGCGGAACGGAGGGGAGGGCCGAAGCGCATGTTGAGGAGGTCCATGAAGTGGCTCCAGTTCGGCGTGCCGTCATCCGTCTGCAGCTGGATGAACCAGAGCTGCGCGACGTCATCCAGATGGTATGACGCCATGAGCACGCGCTCGTCGACCGTGGTGCGATGTTGGCGGAAATAGGCCTCGCACTTGTTGATGAAGAGCATCGGATCGGTGGTGCCGTCGAAGCGGGGAAAATCCCACTTCTTGTGCTTCGGGTGAAACTCCTGCTCGCGCGGCCCGAGCTGACGATGGCCATCGGCGCCCCCCGAGCCAGACGACTCGGACTGGGCCTTCATGGAGGCCATGTCGGTCTTCAGGGCAGCAAGGTCGGCGGTCATGGCTTGCATCTGGGCCAGGAGATCAGCAAGCGTGGGTTCGGCCATGGCGACAGAATGAGCGGTGGAGGTGGATGGGGAGTGCGGTGGTGGCGGCTGGGCGGGTAGGGCTGATGGTGCGGCGGCAGGGGAAGGTGTAGCGGAAGATGATCGTCTGGTAGCCGATACCAGGTTGTCAAGCGCCTGGAGATCGTGGGTAGGCGGCCCGCGGCTACGTAGATCGTAGCCGTCAGCCGTGTCTTCCGATCTGGAGGTTATGCCCCTCACGATGATCGGGCTTGAGTCTTTGGGGAAGAAGGGTAGGTTTAGGGTAATAGATCTTGCTTGCATTATCAAATGACCCTTGGTCCATACATATAGCCCCTCGGGCTGGTGGAAAAGGAAACTAACAAATCTTGTTGAAAAGGAAACTAACTAATCCTTGATTCTAGGGAAAGATAGCAAATCAAAACTTCCTTATTTCTATCCTAGCCGCTGGATGATGCGCCTGCCGAGCCGGCCTGGCCGTCGCGCTCAGCGCGCTCCGCGGCCCGCCTCACGTCGCGGTTACGCCTGCGACGGTGGTAGCTATGGCCCCACATGACATAACCTTAGCCAGGACTCTACTTTCAATAATGAACCATAACTGCATTTGCTAAACAAATAAAATATAAAGATTGTAGGTTCAACGATTCCTTTGCCAAACTAGCAGGATATAAAACCTATAGAAATGCCCCAAACTTTCGTTTCCCACTATAATAGACCAGCATCCACATTGGCTCAGGTCTAACCCCCATTTTGATAGACCATGCCGGTGCAATAATAAACTTGTGCTTTTGCAACAACTTGGTAAAAAAGGTTTAACCAGGAGTTACTACTTACTATGCTTCGAACAGCTCAGTTTAATCATAGTCATGGGAGCTGGATGTATGGCCCATTGGGCCAACTCCTCAAAACCACAGTTTCCCATGCTACCCATTCCATTCATGTTATATTCCATCCATTGCAATTACATATCAAGGAATAGATTAGTTTTCACATTTTACCAAACAACTTGTAGATGAAAGAAGAGTGAAATGTACAGCTGGATTACCACTATACATGGAAAACAATCACATGTTGATACTATATTAAGCACTCTACTCGTTTTTTGGATGGCTATCCCAGACGATACAGGTACAGAGATATACTAATCTGAAGACATGTATCTAATACTATGATCACACATCTGCGAATACCTAGATTCAGCCCCCCTTTTTTCTGGTGAAGGGTAACTTCAGAGGTACCAACATTCAAAGGAAATAATGTTTACAATAACCATACAATTATAAAATTACAACCGTCTCCCAGAATTCCTGAGCCTATACATTCATATCAATTTTAATGACAGCAGGAAGTAAGAAATACAAGTAGCACTTTATAGTTTATATACATGAGTGCTCGTCAGTACTCTCACTAACTCTATGTCAAGGAATCTTGCATGCTTCTACTGAGTTTATAGATTTCCATGTAAATTTAGGTGTAGTGGTGGTGCCGTGGTGGGGTGGGTGTAGTTTTACCTTGGCTCTACATCTCATTGTTACTTCCCTAAGAAACTGATTGTATGTCATCTAAATATACTAATATAGAGGTGCATTCAGCAATACTTCAAACAACATGAAACTTCTTATAGTACTACTTATGATTCCTATCTGAATATATAAAAATAAATAGTGACCTCTACAGCACTTACAGTCAAATATAGAGTCCACCAGAACAGCCATGAGTCCTTCTTGTTCATCCTAGCCAGGGACTGCAACAAAAAGAATAATTGAATTTAGGGTGTGCACAGTTGGGGCAAAACAAGCAACAAGGGAAACAAGAACGCAAATTTGCGAAATTCAAACCTCTCCATCAAGGCACTCAAACTTCCAGACGCTCTCTCCCTCATCATTAATCTCATTCCACCACCGCAACCCAACAAGTATCCTTCCGCTGACATTCTTCACGACCCAGAAGTCAAGTGCTGCGAGGAGCACAGTGATGACAAAGATGATGACGAAGTTGTTCACGAACAGTGTGGACAGTATGTAGAACGCCAGTGCCGATGCCTTCACAGAGAAACAATCACAATCAGCTAAAACCTAGCCACGGTTCTGGTGCATATAAGATCAGAAACTGCAGACCTTGAAGAGCACATGGAAGAAGCATGTCTTAGGATTTGCATAGTTCTCAGTCACCTCCTGCATACAGGGGCGGACACAGTAAGGAACATGGGTGTACACATTTACACACAATAACTTTTGCAAAAAGAAAAGGAAATGGTAGGCATAATACTATATGATAGAACAGATCCGAATGCAAATAGGTTAAGTTAGGGTTTGGGCGCTCGATTTCGTACAGAAGGAAGGGAAGAGAAGAGAAGGGGTAGGCGTACCTGTTGGGTGCTCATCGCCGGCGAAGGGCCCGACGACGACCTGGGCACCTGGCGTAGGGGAGCGGGGGGCCGGCGGCGGCGATCGCCCAGTCGTCGCAACGAGAGCAGAGACGAGGGGGCCAACGGGAGAACCAAGTGAGAAAGCGTAATCAGGGGAACCGGAGAAGAAAAACCTGCGGTTTTCACAGGAAGTATCGGGTCGGCCCAAAAGACTTCGACACTTTTTTGCCGGCCCGAACTCGACTCTAGCGTGGCATCGGCTCGATTAAATTTTGGTCGGCTTTACCCAACGGACGCGTTGGGTTGGGTTTAGCTATTTATCCCCTTTTCTTTCCTGCGTTGATCAGATTTTGCCAAATTACCGCGGTGTTTTGTTTCATTATGGAATGATGATGAGGTCGTCTGTTATCGTTTCATTTAGTTCTTTGTTAAAATGTGTTGATTTATCACTGCTTTATTTCTCATTAGCTAATAATTAGTATCAGTATAAGAAATAAAGTTACTCCACTTAAATCTATTTGTTCAGTTATGAATTGTGAAAAAGCTATTTTAAACGGTAAACTGTGGAAGAAAACTGTTACGACCTATGTTCTATAAAAAAAGTATAAATTTTTTTGACTGAAACACCTTGAAATCTTTCGACTCTATATCTTCTTTGAAACAGCTATGAAACATCTCTATTTCCACCCCATTTGGAAAGTCCGAAAGAAAAAAAAACAGAAGCAGGGTTGATACTGCGAAAATTAGACTACGCAAAAGCAGCTGTTTCTAAGAAAGCAGCTCCATGTTCTACCAAATTGGTTCTTGTTTTCCTTTTTGATAGAAAAACACTTTTCAAAAGCTGAACTAAACATAGCCTAAATTTAAGAATAGACTCATGATGCATCACCTCATGTATCGGTTGATCCAGTAATAGTGTGTTTGGTTCGAGGAACCACCTTAGATAAGGTGGTGCATCATGAGCTTGATCCAAAAAATTAGTGAAATGAGTCTATTTCTTATACTGGTATTAACTAATAACTCATTCCATTTTCGAAACCAAACAAAAAGGTAAGAAGTGCGAAAATGACAACCTAACTCATTTTTCAAATAGAACACACTAAACCAAGTACTCTATATGACATATTCTCTCCGTCCCAAAATAAATGCACATCTCGCTTATCAAAGAGTCAAACTGTTTTTAAATTTGGCTAAGTATATACAAAATAATATAAATATTTGTATCTCTAAATAGGTTTATTATAAATTTATATTCCACTGATACTTATTACAAATTATAAATATTAGTATTTTTTATGTATTTGGTCTCGAAAAATTTGACTTACCTGTAAGTGAGATGTGTACTTATTTTGGGAATAAAGAGAGTGCTAGATGTGGTCCAATGGATGTTGTAGGACTAAAATAAGGGTGTGGCTAGCGCCCGGACGTCTAGATGGACGTGCAGCCCACCCCGACCCCATCTGCCTTCGCCCCGCCCCACGCGCGCACTTTACCCCTTCTCTGCGCCTGTCGGTCATCCCTGACCCCCCCTCCTCTCTCTCTCCGCGTAAGCAACACTTAGGAGCCAGGATGAGCAGTCGAGGACGAGCATGCCCCCAGTACGCCCTGACCGTAGCACCACCGGCCGCCGGCCCCCAGCGCCCCCGTCCCTTCCCCCCCCCCCCCGACGTGCCGCGCGCTCGGTCCGCTCACCTCCGGCCGTACAACATAAAACACTTACAACATGAAAAACATTGAATGCAACATACGTCCAGAAGTAGATAAAACATTTGGAACATGCACTTGCAATATGTGTGTGAAACACACGAAACATCTAGACTTGCAACTTGCAACATGAAACCACTTGCTACAACATAAGACTGAAATGGCTGAAATATTTGTAACATATTGTTGCAACCAAGGTAATAAATAGCGGCGGTAGCGGCCGCAATTGCACCCGCAATAGCAGTAGCGGTCCATTGCCGCTACCGCTATGAGGTAGCGCTCTGAATTTTGCATCGTGGAACTTTGCGGCCGCAATTCTGAATAGCGGGCCGATATTGCGGCCGCAATTGCGCGTAGCAGGCCGCAATAGCATGGAAGCAAATATCCCTAATTAGTCCAGCCCACTATGACTCACACCCCAAATTCAAATACTCACGCATCTGCTATGAAACTTAAAATTATTTATGATATATGCACTTAAAATTATTTATACTCATTATTCTTGATATATGTACTTAAAATTATATGGGACTATTGGATGCCGCTATTGGAACTTATCGTCCGCAATATCGCCCGCTATCCGCAATCCGCTACCTCGACGCTAATCCGCTACCAACCCGTTATACGCTATTTATTACCTTGGTTGCAACATATATGTGTGAAACATATGCAACATCTAGACAAAAAAGATTGTAACATACGTCTGGAAACAGATGAAACATTTTGAACAAATGCTTGCAACATGCCTCCGAAACATTTGCAACATCCCCCCGATCTACTTTTGTAACATCAAGATGAAATAATTGCAACATACATCTGAAACGTCTGAAACACTTGAAACATCCTATGCAACATAGGAGAGGGAAGGTCGGACCAGTCGATTTTGGCCGTCGAGGTGGGAGCCAGCGGCGAGCCATGGCGCGCGAGCACCACTAGCACTGGCCACGCTCATGCCTGGTTCCTTTGGCTCGCCCGGGGAAGACCTGAGGCGCCATGGTACATGTGCCCTAGCGGCCATGGCGGGGTAGCGGTGCGTCCAACGGCGATGGGCGACCGACGAACGAACGGCAAGAGAGCGAGCGACGCAGGTGACTACCATGCAGGTGAGCAGTGCGACCGGCGATGGGGGAAGGGTACAGCGCGGCAGCCCGACAAGCGCACTATGGAAGGGGGCAGACGGATGAGCAGCCACGCCGAGCGACACAGGTGGCTGCCACACAGGTGAGCGGCGCAGGGAGTGAGGGCGCGTGGCGTGGCGTGGCCGGCGATGGGAAAAGGAAACGGCGCGGCAGCCCGATGAGCGCGCGTTGGAGAAGGGGTAGACGGATGAGCAACCACACTGCTATGGGGCCTGCGGATAAGCACGAAGGAGTGGGGTGGGCTCGGAAGGGACAGGCGCGGATAAGCACGAGGGGATGGGGATTTGTTTTTTTTGTTTAGGGCCTGCTCCTGGGGAGCTGCGTCCAGACGTAGAGTCACAGACGGATACCCTACAGAAAATAATACCGCTAAAATCTAAATATCTTCGAGCAGATTTCTTATACTGTTGTCTTCCACTTTTGTATGGCTCAGATCTTTTGCTAAGATTAGTGTTTTTATGATCTTCCAGAAGATACGTAGTCAGTCCCTGGGGACGTACGACTTGTTGGGTCAAATCAGCTTTATTTGTCGAGTCGGATTGCTCTGCTTTGGCAAACCATAATCAGATCTAGTTTGGACTATAATATGTAATAATGTGCTGCTATGACTCGAATGAAAATGGGCTGAACCGGGTCCGGACTTGGACTCAACTGCCTAGTCCAAAGATTAATTTTAGAGGTCACGAGTCAACCTATTTCACTAAAGATAAAGATATGGCATCATTGGTCAATACATCTAGTGGGTAGTATCTATTGACCTGAATATATATATTTTTTCTATCATATCAACACTTATAAAAAAGATATAAGATTAAGAAGAATCATGATGACACATTTGAGCAATTGCATCAAAATAAGTAAGTTACAATTTAATTTTATCTAAATTTCACTTTTAAAATATGATATTTCTCAACTTACTTAAAAGAATAGAGTACTTAAGAGTTTATGACCAACCGTGCTTATGTGAAAGAAATGAAGACCAAAAAGTTAAAGAAAAAGATTATTAATGTTGATGAGTGTTGATCCATATTATCCAATGAGTCAGTATGTTTCGATAGTGTTTAGGCTTTGAGACTGACTCTATGAATCAATGACCTTACTTTTATGGGTCAAGTTAACTATTGGTTGATTTGACCCATTTCCATTGTAAACTAATAAATGGTTCCTAATACTAGGCGCAGTATGACACGACTCCACTTCACTAGTTAAACTATTTTATATGGCTTCAGCACCACAAGCAACTCTATTTTTAGATGTTATGAGATTAAAAAAGACAACTCTAATAGCGTCACTCCTGCTCCCACTCAGATTCTATGCGGCGCAGTCCCCATCCAAGTGCCATCCCCTGCCACCAACCCCAGATCTGGCGATCAGGCACCACCTACTTATTCCCCGCTGGCCAAAACGATGCCCCCCTAGCATCTTCCTGCCCAAGCAGCTGAGCTTTACCCTCCTCGTTGTCTCCTTCGTTGCCACTCCCTCCACTCGAGCTTTGCCCTCCCGCTACCGTCCACCCAGCGCCGTCCCTATGAGTGCGCCCTCCTTAGCACCCCTGTATGTGTGCAGTTCCCGAGGATTGAATGTACGCCTTCATCAGTTTACTTTGTTGCCCATAAATCCCAAGATGTTCTAATTAATGGTATATTAGTGTAACGATCCTAGCTGTTGCTGACTCGAAATCGTGAGAAGACAGGGAGAGTCGGAGGTAGGAGAAGAGTTAGAGTCAGCTTGGTTAAGCTGTGAACTATGAAAAAACTGCTATGAGATATGTGAACTGTAAGTTGTTTGGCCCAAACAACTATAAAATGTACCATCTCTATTTATTTTACTTCAAACAGTTGTAAAATGTCTCTTTATTTCTACCCATTTCCAAAAGCATAAAGCTGAAAGCCAGTAAGGTCTAAGATGTTACGAAAATTGTATTATGCAAAAGCAGTTGCTTCTGGAAAAGAACTCCAGGACCACCCATTTGGTCAACTTTCAGATTTTTTTTTGACAACAGAATCACTTCCAAAAGCTGAACTAAGCACAACCTTAGACCTTGTTTATTTGAGCTTTTGACTACTTTTATTTTTTTAGCTCGCTTTTGACTACTTTTAGATTACTAGCCAAAAGCCATAAGCACACTCCCTGTTTCTTTAGGATTTTTTTGGCTTATGAGAGTGAGCTTGTGTTTGGCTTTCGGAAGCTTTTTAACTTTTGAAAGGGTCCAAAAGCTTGAAGCTTAAACAAACAGGCCCTTAGTCTGTCATGTCCCTCGTCCTCTCTAGAGTTCTCTCTATTATTTAACAACTATATTACACAGGCCAGTAGGCAAGCCCAAGTTCATGGGTCACAGGCCTGTACACTTCCGTAGCGTGGCAATTAGGTCAATCGCGAATTATTCAGTGAGATATGCGACGCTTGTTACATTTCTTAGTTATTACACAAACGGATTCCTTGCAAGAGATTATTCTCGCAACTGAATCGCTCAGCTATGCTGGGTACGATGGTCATGCCTGGCAGAAGTAGTCGAAGGGCATTTTGGGCGTGGAGAATTGGCCGGAGAGGATCTTTGCAGCGACGACGGCGTTTGCGGCGTCGGTATAGTGCACGCCGTCCCAGCTGACGAACTTGGTGCCGTCCTCGCACACCCGGAAGCCCGGGCCGAGGCAGCTCACGTTGGCGTTGTAGTTGTAGGGCGGCCCGCCGTAGCCGCAGCACGCCATGAGCGGCTCCTCGAACCCTGAAACAAACTGTCATGAGGAGCTGGCATCGACCGCGAAGCCTGACGACATGGATGCATCCATGGAGCTGGTCAGTCGATCACTCACCGTAGGCGATGTGGTTGGCGATGAGGTCGTACTTGATGAGCAAGACGTCGGTGTAGACGATGGTGGCGCCACGCAGCTGCGACCTCAGGCCGTCGCAGGCGGCGCACAGCTGGGTGTTGAACTCGTAGGCGCCGTCGTTGAGGGTCTTGAGACAGCCGCTGTCGTCGAGGTCGCTGTCGTCGGGCCTCGGCGCGGCGAGCTTCTGGGGCAGGCAGCCCAGAGGGCCGGTGCCATGGACCCAGAAGTTCTTGGCACCGTTGTAGTAGAGGGTCATGATAGCATCCTTTATCTCTGACACTATAGCCGGGATCCTCTGGTGGACGATGTCGTCGTAGGGCGCTCCGCTCCCGAACGCGGCGGACAGGTCGTTCTGGCCGATGTCGATGAGGTAGAGCGCGTTCCGGAAGCCGTCGGCGTCGACGGGAGCAGTCCCGCCGCCGTGGGCGATGAGATCGAGCGAGCGCTGCTTGAAGTGGAGGAACTGCTGGACCTGGACGTGGAGCGCGAAGGGGACGTTCCGGGGGAGCGTGGTGGAGCCGGAGATGGCGAAGTTGGCGCCGCCGGTGAAGTCGGAGCCCACGGCCTCCAGGTACGGGCTCAGGTAGCTCATGTTCAGGCTCTCACCTGTGTTGCATTGCATTTCATTGGTTGAAGCTGACATTAGTAATTGTAATTGGGGAGATCGACACGCACAGGCATAGTGAGGCGCCGGCAAAGTGGCAATCGACTCGAGTACTGCACGGCAACTTGGGCAGGAACCAACACGGTGCCGGATTCTTCAGTCAGGGTCAGGGGAGAAGAAAGGACGCAGCTCAATAATGCTGCTGACACCAGACGGCTGTTACAACCGTCTTGGGTTGCAGAGTGCAGCCGTCACGTCTCTTCACTGTTTAGTACATATTACTCAAACTGAACAGAAAACTAAGAGCGATGGACTCGACAGAAACAGAGAGGCATCACGAGAGCGTGGCAGAGCAAACACAAGGCGATAGATATCTACAGGAAACGAACTACCGCTGCGTAGCGTCACCAAACTGCCGTCATGACTACGGTCAGGATCCATAATCATGGTCACAAATGTGGCGAAATTGTTGAAATATACACTATTCATTCCAAATTATAAGTCGTTTTAACTTTTTCGGTACATCCATTTTGCTATATATTTAGACATATGTTTTTTTAGATACACAGCAAAATAGATGTACCAAAAGAGTTAAAGCGACTTGTAATCTGGAAGAGAGTATGGTGAAACTAATCCACGGTCACCACGACACAATGATAATGTCTTTACTTAGCAGAGAGATGCGGTGAAGGAGGGGGATATAATGGAGGTCACAAATGTGGAACAGTGGAAGTGCACGATAGGTAGCACTAGCAACTGGTGGCGCCTCTCGAAGCATATAGTACATACTACTAATATGTCAGCACAAAACTAAACAAGGAAGAAGCCTATATGTCGCTCAGGACGACTGGACCGGATTCTCCGGCTCTGAGCTTTTTGTGGAACGAAACTCATGGTTGGTGCGTGATCCCATTGTCTTTTCTTGAGATGGTCGGGCCGTGCACGCGCGCTGCTTGTCATTTACAAGGACCTCTTGCTTGCGACTACTAAAGCATGTGTACGTCACCAATCACCATCAATTGCCACCACCACCATTCCACCAACAAGGCTCCCCCGGTCGAGCTGCTTCGTTCCGCGCACTGATGAAATCGATCACTACGCCAACAGCATATCATCACTCTCGAACATGTGATGTGATGCTGTGCCTGTGAGTAGTGACGAACGGACGATACGTGCATGTGCATGCGGAAGGAGGAGCACCTAGCAAGCTAGCACCTGGCAGGCACGGAAGGGCAAGCGGGTGACTCACAGAGGTAGTCGATGACGAGGCGGCCGTCGCAGAGGCGTCCGGTGGATCGGCGGAAGAAGACGCGGCCCTCGGGGAGCGGGTAGTAGTACCCCAGCCCGGCCGCGACGCCGCCCGTGTCCGTGTTGGAGTCCCCGAACGCGAACACCACGGGCCGCCTCACGCACACCGCCGCTGGCGCTGGGTCGTCGTCACCCTGTCCGGACACCGTCGTCGATACCGCAACAAGGACGACAGCCACCGTCATGAGCACGGCCACAACAGGTGCACCACCGCCAGCAGCCATATGGCCGTGTCCCTGCTATGCAGGACACAGCAGGCACGATCGCTAATAGAAAATCCAACTCGGAGGCCGGGGCAGAGGAGTCTGTGTCGTGTGTTTATATAGCTAGCCGTGTAGTGGCTAAGCAAGTGGGCGTGGTCCGGCCGGTGCACGCGCAGTGCCATGCCCCAGCCGAGTGTGGGACGCACCACCACATCTCGGTTATGTATGTGCCATGACAATATGACATTGACATGCATGCAACGAACTGGCCTTCACGGATCACGGGCCGTGTGTTCTGATTCCAAAATCCATGCAACCTTGCATGTAGTGCTCCATCACGATGCATGGTACTAGCTAGTGATGAGTAGCAGCTATAGGAGCGAAAAAAAGGAGGATGGTACCGCAGTGGCTACTCTAAAACGATACTCTAAAGCTTTAGAGTATGAATATAAAGTAAAAACTGTTGCACTGGGTACACTAAAACGATACTCTATTATTTCTCTTACTCTATATTTAGAGTGGTACAGTGCTTACTCTATAGTGGGCAGTGACGGGTCCCACTAGCTAAACAAAGGAAAAAATATTATAACTCACAAACCAAAAATCCAAATTAAATTTTGATTGCACCATTAAATTCGTCTCAATAAATCTTCAAAACTAAATCACACATGGATATATTTAAATAAAGTGACAAGTGAGTCCCATAGTGGATAGAGTAGATAGAGGATGATATAGAGGATGGACGAGTGCGGAAGAATTGAGTATAGAGGAGAGAATCTTGCTGACTAGAACGTATAGAGGATGAATATAGAGGTGCATGAGTACGGGTAGTCTGACACCAGGTACATATCTAAGGGGGCGGTGTACAGTGTACACTGTATTGCTTTTGTAGGCGCATCATCATCAAGCAACAGATAAAACGTACTAGGATCTAGACTCTAGAGTGGTTCACGAGTGCCGCAGACCGCAATATGAGATACTTCTACATGGTTGCGTCATGCTAGTACGGTACACTACTAGCTAGCTTGGTAGTTTTGCAATGAAATTGACATTAATTGCAAAGTGATAAGTATAATTGTATTTGTTCATGTTCAAGTGTTGAAATTGTGTTGATTAACTGAGATTGATGCAACACACTCATGGGAGCGGTGTTGCATGGGCTGATGCTTGAGTCAAATAGTAGACTCGTGCTTCTACATGGTTGGTTGTTCATGTGTAGGTGACTAGGCGTTGCTTCAAGCGGAATTTGGTCCGTGATGGATTAAAATTAGGTCCAACAGAGGTTTTAGGACTAAATTTGAGGAACTGATGTCTTATTGGTCAAGGATGTTACGTACGGGCAACAGAACGGTGCATGTGGGGATTTGTTGATGCACACAGATTCATTTGTAACTCGGTGTCAGCTAAAATGGAAACTGCATGGAGACCTATAAAAAAAATTCATACCGGAAAATTTAGCACTTCAGATGGAGATGTACCAAAAATTTTGTACTGTGGATGTTTTTTTTTTGCGATGAATTGCAGCAGATTCATGAATTGCAGCAGATTCATTAATTGTACTGCGGATGTGGTGTACAAAATTTTTTGTGCTGTAGATGGTGATCTATGAAGGAACATACTGCATATGTGATGCACGAAAAATTTTGTACTATTGATAGAAATGTACCAAAAAGTTCTTACCACATAGAGTGATGTACAAAGGATCTTACTGCTAACATAATATACGAAAAATTTCGTACTGCAAATATTGATATACTTTTTGTTTTTGAAAGGATTACTTCTCATTGTTCAGAGACAAGATACGGAGACGGGGCAAAATGAGCCCCATTGAAAGTTCTCTAAATTAGACTGGATAGTGCTACAAATTCTACAATGCACTAAAGATTCGCAAGAGAAACTGCAATAGCTAGGAATCACAGCCTGTCTTGCCTTCTCTGCGAGATTGTCCGCCACTTTGTACTATTGATGGTGATATATAAAGGATTTATGTACGGAATTTTTGTGAAACTCTCAAAGTCTATAAAAGGATGGGAGGAGCTTCGACTCCCAGCTCCCATGTCTGTCGTTGCTTGGTTCTGAGGGAAACACACACTTGACATTCCTCATATTACTGTCGGGTTACGGACTTAACCGACAGTGATAAGATATATCACTGCTAGGTTGTAGCTAAGGAAGTGAGAAAGCTTCACTACCGAGTCAATACGATTTAAATCATTGTTCGGATCCCTTGGCTTATGAACCGGCAGCAAAGCGGGATCACTATCCGCTCCAACACATCCTGGGATCCACCCCGATCCCGCTCCATTTCACATGCCTGCATGCATGCAGCAGCAACACCACCACCACCAGCAGGTGCGTGCGGTGGCCCATGGCGGCACGGTGACCTACAGTGGCGCACTAGCAGTAGCAGCATGTGCTTCTCCGAAATATACTTTTAAAACATCCAAATGAAACATTTGCAACATACGTCTGAAATAGATAAAACACTTGAAACATGCGTGTATAGTCATAGCTACATGTGTAACACCAGATCTACTTTTAAAACATTCAGATGCAACACTTGCAACATATAAAAGAAGACAGATGAAACGCTTGCAAAAAAAACCCTAAAAACACTTAACCCATAGCAAAAACATACGCAACATCCAGATAAAACACTTGCAACATATGTGTGAAACATATGCAATATCTAGGTAAACACACTTGCTATATACGTCTAAAAAACAGATGAAACATTGGAAACAAACACTTGCAACATACGTGTACAAACCATTACAACAAATACAACATCTCGATCTACTTTTGCAACATCCCTATGAAATACTTGTAACATACCTCTGATACATTTCAAATGTACACTTGCAACATGCGCCCAATTTCCCATGTTTTATACCATCCTTTCGACGTTTAGAGCAAGTATAATAGCAGGTTATAAGCTGGTTAAATGCTGAGATGGAGGAGAGAGGAGAGGAGAGAGAAGAGAAGCGGACTGTAAGCTTACAGCAGGTTTAGCCATAAGAATCAAGAAACTTTATGAGAGAGACAAGTGGACCATTTATTAGTAGTGAAGAGCTAACTACTGTATAGGTGGGCTGAAAAAAGGCTAAAAAAACCTAGCTTACAGCTAGCAGTGGACTGTATTATTAGCCTTGGACCGTATTGAACCGACGGCCTAAACAGTTCAACCAATCAAATCGTGAACCGAGACGTTCGCCAGTTCGATCTCCGGTCCGGTCCTAATAACTATGGTATTAATAGCGAACAACTACTATATAGATGGGCTAAGAGAAGACTACAAAGAAATCTAGCTTACAGCCAGCAACCGGCTGTATTATTAGTCTTGGTCTTAGTAGCTAGTCCCGGTGTCCCACTCGTTTAGCTCAAACTTGCCATCCTCGCACCTATCACGGCAATGGGCGTGAGGTCATGACCACGGGTAGTAGTTGGAGGCAAAGAAACGAGGCAGCCCGGCGCAGCCGGCGGTGATGTTATGTTCCAACCGGTGGCCACGGACCGGAGACACATGGGCAGAATCACCAGTCTCGCCGCCCTACTGCATGTACGATCCCTACAGCGGATGGGAGCAAGTCACTCATCATATGCGTCGTCACAGGCTTGCAGTAGTGTGTGTTCCATGCATGCACCGACGACATGTACATGGAGACGTGCGGATGCAACCGTGACGCAAGCGGCCAACAACGGTCGGGCCGGGCGCCGCAAAGTGCATGATGCCCATCATCAGCTTACGGGTCGGGGACAAGAACGAGTGCATGCCTGGGCCTGGTGGCCTAGATCCATCGTCGGCGGCCGTTTCCGCCTTGGGCGTCACCTAGGCCCCGTTTAGTTCTCAAAATTTTGCAAAATTTTTCAAGATTCCTCGTCACATCGAATCTTTGATGCATGCATAAAGCATTAAAAATAAATAAAAAAATAAAACTAATTACACAGTTTAAACAAAATTCACGAGACGAATCTTTTAAGACTAATTAGACTATGATTGGACACTAATTACCAAATAACAACAAAATTGCTACAGTACCATTTCCCAAAAAATTTCACGAACTGAACAAGACCCTACTTGGCTACTTGCCCAGCGCGCGCGTCTGGATGGATGGATCCCCGCGGATCAGGACTCAGGCCTAGTGCGCGGAGATAGCGATGGGGGCGCAGGCCATGCCGCCGCCCCGCGCCCGCGGGCCACGGGCGTGCGTGAGATGCCGATACCGCTCCGCTCTGCACGAGACGGCGGCTTCAACACACGAACGGAACGGTCGCACCAGTCGAGGCTCCAACGACCTTGCTCATCAGTCTCTCCAACGTTGGGTTTGGCAGTTGGCCACTGCTTCTATCCTCTGCCCTCTTTTTCTTTTCTTTTTATTTTATTTTAGTTTCCTTTTGTGCACGGGCGCGTCATATGTCAATCCTGATCTGATTATAAAATACTAAATCCGTTGTAAATTATAATTCGTTTAACTTTTTTTTTCTCTAAGTTTGACCACTCGTCTTATTAAAAGATTTGTGCAAAATATCACTTCTTTTGCTGTGTCTTGCTTTATTAAGAAAAGTTTTTCAAGAATGACTTAAATTTGACTATATTTGCACAAATTTTTAAAATAAGACGAGTGATCAAACTTAGGGTCAAAAAAGCCAAACGAGTTATAATTTGGAACGGAGTGAGTAAACACTAGCACAACGTAAAACATCAGTAATTACAAGCTATTTTACACGTGCGCCTAACTAGCCGCTATAGACTAGCTAGAGGCATGTATATAAAACGATTTTCATATACAGGTTCATAAACAGACAGTTTTTATAGACGGTCAAAATCAAATTCTTGATTCAGTTTCTTCTACCAATGGGTCTACAGAAACGAGGCATTATACCCTGAAAATTCGATTTCTAAGGGGCCGTCAAAATCAGTTCTAGAAAAAAAAACTACATAGCAATGCCAAAAAAGACATAATTTGCAACCGGTTGCGAGTCACGACCGACACGATTTTTCATGCGAAATACACATACAGAAATTTCTGATGATTTAAACTTAGAGATCACAACCCTCCTGCGAGCCTTCTTTGCCATCCATCGCATACATTTTTGTGAGTCCAATATAAGAACCTTTTCTTTAGTACTTGTTAATTAGGAACGATTTCTAAAGATGCTGCTTATAGAAATTTCAAAACAATTTTTAAATACATATGAGATATTGTTAAAAAGTCAGTTTTTAAATAGATATGAGATATTGTAATAAATATTTGGGACTCCATACGATTAAAAAAGTTATCAACTATAGTGTCTTTAATCTTGTCGAGCTTTAGAGTTTTGGTATGAAGTTTGTTTTTCACTACCATATAAAGAATTTTACAAGAATTTATTTACTTGGTAACTATTTCTAGAGGTAGGTCACCTTACAAGTCACCCCTAAGCCTCACCAAAAAAAAAAACACAAGCCACTCCTAAAAATCATTTTCTTGAGACGGTTCATAAGCTGATCCATTTCTAAAATGGGTAAATATTAGGTGTTCTAAAAAAAATCCCATATGGAATGTCATAGGACACGTCATCTTAAGAAGCGTTCTAGAAATTAATTTGGAGAGGCAATTCGTACGCTGGTTCTCTCCTCTCTATTTCTCGTGACGGCTTTACAAACCATGTTTGAAGTCATTTCAACCTGACTGGGCCCTTGAAATTGAAGAGAGTATTGAGTTCATGAAGAGGTTTCATAGCTACTACCTATGCGCTACATTAAAGGGCTAGATTAGTCACGAGAGGGTAATAACATCTGCAACGATGGCATGAAGAAGGAATGTCTTGTCATGGATTGGTAGAACATGCACCGATTATTCCACCTCTAAAGAGACTCAACATGCATCAAATTATCTTGTGGTGCCTTATTAATTATGTGTGTGTGTATATATATATATATATATATATATATATATATATATATATATATATATATATATATATATATATATATATATATATATATATATAGCTATCACTACTGGATTCGGGCGCTTTGCCGAGTGCCTAATACACTCGGCAAAGGCTATTATGCCCTCGGCAAAACCTTTGCCGAGTGTAGCACTCGGCAAAGAGCCTCCGGTAAAAAATGCGTCGGCAAAGAATTCTTTGCCGAGTGCCTTTTATCGGGCACTCGGCAAAGACTTTGCCGAGTGTAAACACGGCTCTCGGCAAAGAAAAGTGACTGTGACGGCGCCGGTTCCGTCAGCGCATGCTTTGCCGAGTGTCATGTTAGAGGCACTCGGCAAAGATTTTTTAATTTTTTTTTTCATAATTTCTTTGCCGAGCGCCCTGCCAGGGAGGCGCTCGGCAAAGATTTTTTAATTTTTTTTCGTAATTTCTTTGCCGAGCGCCCTGTTGGGGAGGCGCTCGGCAAAGATTTTTTAATTTTTTTTCGTGATTTCTTTGCCGAGTGCCCTGTCGGATAGGCACTCGGCAAAGATTTTTTATTTTTTTTTCGTAATTTCTTTGCCGAGTGCCCTATCGGAGGGGGACGAGGGAGATGACGCAGGGTCACTGAGGATGGGATAAACACAAGAAAACAGGAGGGGATGGGGAAATCCCCTTGCTCAAATCGCAACGAAAATTAGGTCGGATACTCAGATTGCGGGCCGTGCAAATCAAACCGATTCTTACCAACAAAAGGAACGCTACTCCGTGCGGATGTACGGATCTCCACCAGCGGCACGAATAGTAGGAGATGGCGGAAGCGCTACCGCCGGCGGTGTTCCGGGGCCAGAGAAATCGAGGTGTAGGGGGTGGGAGGAGGATGGGGCAGGCTGCGAGGCTTTTCTGCGGCGGCGGCGGCGGCGGGGACAGGAACGTATGTCTCAACTGCCTATTTCGGGGAGGGGTGGGTCTTTCGGCCGCCCGATCGGTGGATCGACGGCGGTCGCCGGTGGGAGGAGGTCGGTTTGTCGAGGGAATAGGCGAAAGCAGAGGAGCGGCGGCGGGCTGGGGCGGCGCGGGCGGGCATGTGCGGCGCGGCCGGGCCGGGGTTGCGCGGAGGAGCGGCGGCGGCGCGGTGGACCTGTGGCGGCGGCGGCGGGCGCTGAGCCGAGCGGGGTGGGGGCGGCCGCGAGCGCGCGATAGGGTTTGGGGGGAGGGCGGGGGATTTTGGGCCAGCGGCCCAATATCTATTCGGGCTTTGCCGAGTGCTCCAGAAAGGGGCACTCGGCAAAGATTTTTGTAATTTTTTTTAAAATTCTTTGTCGAGTGCCCCATGACCTGGCACTCGGCAAATTATTTTTTTTTGTTTTTTTGCCCCATTTTTTTCTGGGGCCTTGCTGCAGTAATTGAATCTCAATTTCAAAATTTTGGATAATTTTGAGTATTTTTACTGTATTTCCTTAATTTTTTTCGTTTCGTTGAATTTTTTCGAATATTTCAAATTTGAACCAAATATTCGAAAAATTCAACGAAACGAAAAATTAGGAAATACAGTAAAAATACTCAAAATTATCCAAAATTTTGAAATTGAGATTCAATTACTGCAGCAAGGCCCCAGAAAAAAATGGGGCAAAAAAACAAAAAAAAAATAATTTGCCGAGTGCCAGGTCATGGGGCACTCGGCAAAGAATTTTTAAAAAATCTTTGCCGAGCGCCAAACGGTGGGGCACTCGGCAAAGGCTAACGGCAAGTGGCCGCCGTCACGCCGGCCACCTTTGCCGACGGCCAAAATTTGCCGAGTTCCCAGCCCTCGGCAAAGGAAAAATGTGCCGACGGTCCACCTTTGCCGAGTGTCTGGCACTCGGCAAAGGCTGCTTTGCCGAGGGCATTTCTTTGCCGAGTGCCTATGGATCTGGCACTCGGCAAATATTTCCTTTGCCGAGTGCCCGAGGAAATGCGCTCGGCAAATAATTTTGCCTTCGGCAAAGCAGCTGTGTCCTGTAGTGTATTACCCTAAAGCTGGCTACAAAATAACTTATTCTGTAGCCACTTTGAGTTACGATAATTGTTATGCTAATTTATGATATTACAGTAACTCCTTACAATGTGATTTACTATAACATTATGGTAAATATCTCCATGTGTTATAGTAATTCAACTATCGTAAATATATACTGACATTGTCTTAATTAGTATATAAAATTATCCTAAATAGAGGTGCCTACAAAATAACTTATTTTGTAGCTAACTATAGAGTATACTCTCCCTATATATATATAATTATATATATATATATATATATATATTCAAACATATCCAAACTTCAGACGCACTTTTCTACAGAAAGTAGTTACATACTACTGCAGAAGTTTCATCGCCGTTAGTTCGTAACCCCTCTTCAACACTAGTTTTCGTCACCCTTTGTGACATTGGAAAGTGATAACCAAGTCTTTCACTGCCAATTCGAAACCAGTTGTGATACGATCTGGCGGTGATGATCCATTGGCATATGATACATCGGCGATGATCACCACTTGCCCGGCGTATGATCCATCGGTGATGATCACCTCATCATCTACATCAGCGATGATCACCACTTGCCCGGCGTATGAACCATCGGTGATGATCACCTCATCATCGCCAGCCTGTCATATGATCTGGCGGTGATGAAGTGATTATCATTGCTAGTGCGGCATAAGATCTGGTGTGATGATCACCTCATCACAGGCTGTACGATGTTTTGTCCAGTGGTGATGTCTTGATCATCACCACTGGTTTACCATATCACCAATGGTTTGTCTGGGGCCGACAATGATAATGCATTTTCATAATACTATTTCAAATGTAGTACAATAATTAATAGCATCAGTAATGTGATTACGTCACACCCACAACTAATGCATCAAAAATATATATACGTCAAGTTCAAGCCATGAGTTGATGCATCAAATCCATACACAATCCAAGCTAGAGTCACGAGTACATAAATAAGTGATGTAAGTTTGAGAAGAACAATCCAAGCTAACAGAAACATACATGGCACGATAGGATGAATCCGAGCTGCCCCTTCATTAGATAACGCAATGGTTTCCCTATGGATTCACGACTTGGTGATAACCACCATGGTTTTCAGTGCCAGATCATCTTTCGATCAAATGGTAAAAACGATTTTCATCGCTAATTTTTCGTGCCACCACACCCCCTGGATTTTGAACCAGTGGTGCAACATTATCACCAGTAACTCGGACCAAACCAGGGCTCAAAAACCGTGTTGAAAAAATAAAATCTATAGTAGTGAGTGGATCGATGCATAAAAGCGGAATGTGAAGGTCGCATTCCTTAACCCTTAACATGTTCCCCCTCCCTAACACAAAGGCTCACTGACCTAGACACTACTACAGATCTGACATTCACTGTCGGCCCCATCATTCAAGAAACCGGCAGTGATAAGACCAACCGACAATGATATTCATATCATTGCCAGTCTTAGCTAAGAACCGACAGTAATATTAGGCCATCACTACTGGTTTTTGTCTAAAACCGACACTGATACTATCACTGCCGGTTCCGGTTCGTGGCTTGAACCGACAGTGATATGTTGAAAAAACTTCATAATTTTTTCATACGATGTCAGATGAAGATAAACTTTATATCAAAGCTGTAGTACAACAAGATCTACAACTTTGTAGTTCAAACGTTTTTTATTTGAGATAGTTTGGATGTCTAAATATACATTACAAGATTTTGTAGAGTTAATACCATAGGAGTCCATATGCTCCATAATCATAAGTGAATGTGCAGCGGTAGTTAAGGATGTTGGCTAGAGAAGCGCCCATAACAAAAAGTTGTAGATCTCCAAAAGTTATACAACGTTGTAGTTCACATGTTTTTATTTGAAGACATTATGATGTCCCCCTATTTAATTCGTAAGATTTATAGAAGTTAATACCAACTAAAGCCATATGTTTTATAGTCATAAGTGAGCGTGTAGTGGTATTTAAGGATCTTGGATTAAGAAGCGACTAAAACAAATGTTGTAGATCTCAAAAAGTTATGCAACTTTGTAGTTTACAACTTTTTCATTGAAATTATCTATCTAACGAAAATTACGTTTGATTCCTGAAAATTAAAATTTGAATTTTTCAAACCATCTCGGATTGAGAAATGCCCAAAACAAAAGTTATAAATCTCGAAAAGTTGTGCAACTTTGTAGTTAACAACTTTTTCATTTGAAATCATCTATCCAAGAAAAATTACGGTCAAATTTTCTCATATTTGAAATTCAAATTATTCAAATGACCTCGGAGAGCGAAATAACCAAAACCAAAGTTGTAGTTCTTGAAAAGTTATAAAACTTTGTAGCTAACAACTTCTTCATTTGAATTTGTTTATGATCCCAAATATTTATTTCAAAACCAAAGTACCATAAAATGGGGAGAACAAATATCCCAAATGGACACAAGCATCTTACAGGTGGAGTGGTTAGGGGACGAACAAGTGAAGCAAGAGGTCAAGGGTTCGAGCACCGATGGTCGTGAAGCGCATGTTTTTCGAGTGAAAAATCATTGCCTAGATGACTCGCCCCGCCCCGCCTGGCCACCTGGCCACACGCGGTCTGTTTCCCACCGAGCTCGAACTGTTGCGGCGAGATGGAGGAAAGGAAGAGGAGGGGAGGGAGATCAGGAGAGGAGAGGGCGTGGCGCACCGCGCAAGGAAGGAGAGAGGTAGGAGCCGAAGCCCTAGCAGGCCGCTGTCTGCTAGCCACTGGCACCATTGCAACATGTGCACCAACCGATTTACTTTTGAAACATCCATATAAAATATTGTATCATACGTTTGAAGACAGATGAAACACTTGAAATATAAGTCTTAAACAATAGCAAAAAAAAAACATAAAAACACTTGAAAAGTCATTGCTAAACATATGCAACATCCAGATCAAACACTTGTAACATATATGTGAAACATATGCAACATCCAAATAAACACACTTGCAACATACTTCTGAAAAAACAGATAAAATATTTTGAATAGACACTTGCAAATTGCAATATACATGTATAGGTATTGCAACATATGCAACATCCCGATCTACTTCGCAACATCCATATGAAACACTTGCAACATACCTCTGAAACATCTGAAACACTTGAACATACGCTTGCAACATGCACTTTCAGCAAAACTTGGTCGGCGGACAGACGGAGCACTGCACAACGGGATCCGGCTGTGCGGTCGCGGTGGAGAAGGAGGATGACAGCGGACGGGCGGCTGCGCGACCCCTGGCGAGGGGCACCGCCAGCATTACCGTACCAAAAGAGGCAGGCTACACATGTTCTCGGCTCCCTTGGATTACCCACAAACAAAATACCAAAAATTCACCTATCTTTGACACAAGGAATTATAGTGTGCGGGCGCGTGCAGGCACTCGAGTGCTTTGTACATATTACATTCAATTGTTGTTTTAATGAGACTAGTTTCATTCAATGAAACAACACCTACATACGCCTTTTACGTCAAACAAGAAGGGGTTCAATATCCGATAAAACCAAGAAGGATGACCATCCATACACATTTTTAGGTATAACCCAATTACTATTTCAACAATGGTGGATATGATTAGAAACACTAACATACATCATTGCATCATTATTTGTATGTCATGAATATGAAGTGCGCTAAGCAACCTTCTGAAAGCATGCTGTATGGGTGCAATGTCTGCCAATTCCTTATGGTCAATGAGGACTATGTAACGAACTGGCTAGAGCAAAGATGCAAATCAAGCGGTCATCTCATAATAGTTTTGTATGCATATGATCATCACTTTCACTGTCTATATATCTAACTTGTTTTTCCCATGTTTTCGTTCAGTTGGCTCTGATCCCTACATCCAACTAGTTCATCATCCACGAGGTTTGTCACGAAACGGACAATTCTTTGGCAAGAAGTCGGACTATGCAACTAATGATGAATACAACGGTCTTCATAACTGGAACGGTTGCAACTAATGATAATCTTCCCTAGAAACTTTCTCTAGAAATAGATTTAATGGGACGGTTGCAAACAGTAATTGCTATTTTCACTGGCCTAAAAGTCAGTTTGTGCAGTAGTAATTGCCATTCTTTATATCTCTCAAACAGGATTGGGTTTTAATTTGAAATATGTTAGAAGCCACGACGTTCCTTACCTGTAGAGATGGAGGATCTCTGGAAACTTCTAAGTATGATTTCGAAGAAAGTTTTCAACAAGTTTTCACCGATATGTTCTAATTTTCACCAGACATGCTTCTAATCTAAAAGAAAAAGAGAAGTGCGTGCCCTGTTACATGTGCGGTGCTGGTGGCTCAGTGAAGCCTGAATTAAGCCTCAGGGAAAGCTACCCTGAACACAAGCTGGAAATTTTTTATGGAAAAATAAAGATCGACATGAACAAAGAATCGAAGGAAAGCATAAGACACTTTGCTTCTTTAGACAGTTTCTCTACCCTGAACCCCTGTTGCACTTATACTTTCCTCGCTTTATTCTGCGACTTATGCAGTCATATATATACATACACAAAGCCACCGTAGCCCTTCGTTTACTGTGTGCCATGCCATCGCTCCCCCACAGGCCACAACTCCTCTCGTTAGACAAGAACCCGTGAATAGACGACGCTACACGGCATGGGGAAAGTGATTGGTGCCGTTATTGTCTGCGCTGTGGTTTTAGCCCTGGATATGGCTGCCGGAATACTAGCAATTCTGGCTCAGGATGCGCGAAACAAGGTGCGATTGCAAAGTTATATATTTGTAGCTTTTTTCTCCATGTTTTGATCCGATCACTGTAATTAAAAAGATCTTCATGTGCAGAGTACTAAGAGAGTTTGAGCTGATATAGTCGATTTTCACTCCTGACGCTTTTGGCATTCGGCGTTGTTGGCAGGTCAAATGCGATGTACAAGGGTACCGGTTGGGCATGGTCGCGTCGCTGCTCTTTATAGCTGCCCATTTATCAGCCAACATATCTGGCTGCTGCAGCTGCAACTGCAGCTGCGCCTGCTGCTGCTACAGCTACAGCTGCCGGCCACAGCTGGAGGACATCCTGGCATCCACGAGTAAAAGGATGAATTTGACGATTACATGGGTCTCATTGTATGCTCATCTTGGACACTATGTGTGCAGACTATATAAAATGGCACTCCTAGCTAGTACTATGATCCCTTTTCTAAAAAAAAAAGCTAGTACTATGATCAGGACTGATGATGATTATATAATAACTGCTGGACATGATGCATGCGCTCGTACCTCGTAGGGCCGTGTTCCTCGTCGGAGGCGTGCTGCTCGTCGCCGGGACCAGGTGGTGCGGGTTCGTGCACGGCCATGCCGTGGGCATCGGAGCCATCCTGTGCTTTGTTCATGGCGGGATCATTATTGGATTTTACATGCCCGCCATCATCGCCGGCTGTTCTCAGGCCCCTCAAGAACATCCTTAGCCAGTCGGCAACGAATTATTCCTTCCTCTTATATGGACGAATTATTCCTTCCTCTTATATGGTTGTTTTGTGTATTTCCGCGCATGATTCGACTTTCACTGTTTCTGATTTCATGGAAGCATGTGTCCCTTATAACCGGCCAGGGAGGTAAAACGAACTATTTTAAAAGTTCAGAGAGGTGGTTTACCCGGTTTTAGAGTTCAGGAAAGAAAAGTAGACTTTCACAAAAGTTGAGGGAGATAATGTGGACTTTTTCCTCACATATACTCCCCGTTCCAAATTTTAGGTTACTTTATTTATCTTCGTTCTAAGTTAATTTTCTTTAGTTTTAATCAATTTTACAAAAAATAAATTAAAATAATGACATCAAATTAGTTTTGTCAACTTTTTTTATGAAATATGTGTGGATCATGTATTTATTTGAACTTATTGATATCAAAATATTTTTCTAAAAATTAAAAGTAGAAAAAATGACTTAGGACATAGCTAAATTGACCTATAATTTCAAATAGAGTAAGTACTATGAGAGGGAACTTATGTAATTTCAAAGAGAATAAGCACTCCCAGAAATGCTTGTATGAAGAACTCAAATGAGAAAATTGATCAGTTTGAGAGTTCATGAACCTAACGAGAATACCGGAAAAGTTTAAAAATCTATGCTGCATTTCACTCTTTGATAAAAGATATCGGATAGGACATGTAGTTTGAAGGGACATGTGGCCTACAACATTTGAAGTTTTATTAAAGTTATGGGCTATGGCTGACAGATCAATGATGGGTGGGTCAAACATTTTACTCGTTGCTGGGGAAACCAAATTGCATTGTCGGTCACATCCCCTAATGGGTAAACGAAGTAATTATTTTATCAGAAGCGGATCCACCCATTTAGACTTTGAAATGCCAATTTCTGTTCAGTAAATTTGCCTAAACTAAAAGGCACAATATCATGTATGAACAAGTATCAGACTCTGCACAACTGATCAAACTTGAGATTGGGCTTGGAGTATTGTGAACTCAGTATCGCTTTGGCCACAACTGCATTGGCCGCCTCTGTTAGGTGCACGCCATCCCAGCTGACGAACTTTGAACCGTCATCGCAGGCCGTCACATCCTTTGTTAGAAGAGTCAAGGGCCTATTGGGCCTTAGCCCATTAGGGTTAATTAGTTGCTTGCTTAGGGGTCAAGTAAGCCTTGCTTGTAAGTCAAGAAATCCTCTCTATATAAGGAGAGGAGATGTATCAATCTAATCAAGCAAGAGATTAGAAGGAAAAACCTTCTCTCTTGCCGGCCGTGGGCGAAACCCCGCGGCCGGCGTTCCCAGCGCCCCTCACAGCCCTAGCCGCCGTTCCTCGTCTCTCGCATGAACAGTACCTCGCGCGGTACTGTAGCGCGGGTACTGTAGCGCCGCTAGTCTCCTCCTCAATTCTCCCCATCCAACGACGTTCATAACAATCTGGTATCAGCATTGCCAGGCACGATGACGTCTGCTCCACCGAGTTCCTCCATCCCGGCGTCCACTTCGCCGCTGCTCGCGGCGTCGTCCGATCTGTTCGAGACCTCCACCGCCTCTGCTCAGCCCCTGACACTGGAATCCTTGGGGGCCAAGGTGGATATGATCGCCAACGCGTTGACCTCCATGCAGCAGGCGTGGGCCGGCCTGCTCCGGGTGCCCGCACCACCGGCGTTCTCTGCACCACCACCGCCGCCTCCGCCGCCGGTGCCCACGGCACCGATTCCAACTGGAGCTGGAGTCCCGCTCCATCTCATGCAATGGCCGGCCTCGCCATCACCCTTGCCGGCTTGGCTGCAGCCGTCCGTGCCGACGTCGGCTCCGATCTACTCGATGGCCACGTCGCCCTCCCCGACAGCCTACACGACGGCGGCGGCGACAACGGTGTCATGGTTGGCCGCCATGGAGAGCCGTCAGACAGCGTTTGCGCGCCAGGTGTCGGCGGCGGTGCGGCTGCAGGCGGCGGCGCGTGGCCTCCTGGCGCGCCGGCGAGTGCGGCGGCTGTGCGATCTACAGCTAATTCAGCCCCGCACCCCGTCGCAGTTCCTCCAAGCGGTGCTTCGTCGCGCGAAGGCAGACACCGCACAGCAGATCAAGCAGCGAAAGGACATCGCAGCGCAGCCGATGCTTATTCACCAAGTGTCGGCTGTGGTGCGGTTGCAGGCTGCTGCGCGCGGTCTCCGAGCACGGCAGCGGCTGCAGGAGATGCGCCAGAAGATGCGGGTGGCGGTCCTGGCGGCGGTGCGGTTACAGGCTGCAGCACGCGGACTCCTGGCGCGACGGTAGGCGCGGGAGATGCGTGGGTTGCAGCTGGTGCCTGTGCCCCGTGCTTCTTTGTTTCACCACCAGGCTACGCTTCGCCACATGGAGGGCCCCGATCTCGTCCGCTGCGTCATGGAGATCGGACGTGGCATCGCCACCTCGGGTGGCGAACTCGGTGTCTACAGCGCCGGCGTTTGGGGACGCGGGTGTGTGGCCACCCATAGGCGGGCCTTAATTAGCGTTGCCGTGCTCCGGCACCGGCCACCGCGAGGACGTCTCCGTTGGTCGCTATCGCTACTAGTTCCAGGTGGCTATACTCGTGCACCCCTCTCGTTCCGGTGGGCTCCATGGGATCCAGGTGGCTACACACGTGCAGGTCCATCACGCGGAGGGTGTCCGCCGTATCTCCAAAAATCAAAAATAAAGAGTCGCAGTCTATTTCAGGTCAATAAAATAAGTCGAGATGTAAAAGGCTTATTTTTAAGTGATAAGTTTGTGTCGAGTCGAGTTAGGTTGCAGCTCGAGGACGAGCTGCATGTCCAGGTGGGGTGTAGTGTTAGAAGAGTCAAGGGCCTATTGGGCCTTAGCCCATTAGGGTTAATTAGTTGCTTGCTTAGGGGTCAAGTAAGCCTTGCTTGTAAGTCAAGAAATCCTCTCTATATAAGGAGAGGAGATGTATCAATCTAATCAAGCAAGAGATTAGAAGGAAAAACCTTCTCTCTTGCCGGCCGTGGGCGAAGCCCCGCGGCCGGCGTTCCCAGCGCCCCTCACAGCCCTAGCCGCCGTTCCTCGTCTCTCGCATGAACAGTACCTCGCGCGGTACTGTAGCGCGGGTACTGTAGCGCCGCTAGTCTCTTCCTCAATTCTCCCCATCCAACGACGTTCATAACATCCTTAGACTGGCAACCCTTGTTGAAATCATAATTGTAGGGAGGTCCTCCATACCCACAGCATGTCATCAGCGGCTTGTCAAAACCTGAATGAAGAGCAGAAATGTTAACGAGTGAGCAAGGGGAATCCCCTTCTGGATGGTCTGATTGTGTGTGGCTTATATACGATATGTTTGGAAACTAACGTGTTTTGTTTGCTCACCATATTTAGTGTGGTTGGCAACAAGATCATACTTGATGGGGAACAGATCCGTATATACAATCGTTGCATCTTTCATCTGCGCGCTCAGCTCATCGCAAAGACTGCCCAGCGCTGTGTTGAACGCAACTGCAGCTCTGTTATAGGTCTTGAGACAGCCATACTGATCAAGATCACTGTCGTTTTTCCTTGGTATGGCAAGCTTCTGTGGCAGGCAACCAAGAGCCCCCGTCCCATGTATCCAGAAGTTTCGGCTACCATTGCTATATAGAGTCTGGGGTTTGACCAAAAAAAAAAGGATACAGAGATTAGTGGTGCACAACTGTTCTTTGGTATAAACTCGTAAGCTAAGCAGGTAAGAAATTACTAATAACATCATCTCTTCTATACATGTAGCAAGTTTGTTCATTCATCATCAGAAAAGCATGTGCAATGAGGATTGCTGCTTGTGGTATCCAAAAAGAAAGTAATTGTCAAGAAAAAAAAAAGAAGCATTACCTGGACAGCATCCTTAATCTCAGCAAGAATTGGTGGAAACTTGGCAATAACTTGATCATATGGCAAGTTGGACAGAAGAGCGTTTACATCATTCTGCCCTATGTCTATCATATATAGAGCATTTTGGAATCCTTGTGCATCAATTGGACAGCTTTGACCTGCATTTAACAAATACGGAAGGCAGTAAATTTACAGTCAACTGTTCAGGTAGATCTCTCACTCAATTGTACAAGTAAATGGTTCTCATCTTCGGTTCATTTGTACTGATTGATTTTATTTTTTTGAAGAATTATATTGATTGATGGGAGAAGGCATTATCAGAGTTCAACAAACCTTGATCGATGAGTTCCAAGGATCTATCCCTGAAGTACAAGAACTCCTGGACTTGTATGTGCAACGCAAATGGAACATCTCGTGGTAGTGTTGCTGCACCAGCAATGGCAAAATTTGCACCGTTGCTGTAATTGGAACCCAATGCCTTCAGAAATGGGCTCAAATAGCTGATGTTCAAGCTTTCACCTGGATGTAATTAGGACCCAACTAAATTTTAGCAGGAGAACAACCATTTGTAGCATCAATTAGTAATTCGCATGTACATGAAAGAGACACATGATCAAATTACAATGTGAAGAACAGAGCTATACAAAATAAAATAAGCTATTTGGGATTTGAAGAACAACTTGCGCAGATTCCAAGGTGAACCTGTCTCGATTCACAATTGGCAAGGCTTGACGATCCATGCATGCCAAAACTAGTGCTCAGATTGGCTTAAAGAAAATGAAGTTTCTTGAAAGTAATACTACCTTTTTATTTTCTCTGAGAAAAAAGGACTTAAACAGGTAGTATATTTCATATCACCTTTCTCGAGATGTGCATGCTAAGCCCTCCACAGCAAGGTGGAAAATGTAATATGTACATCACAATATTATGAAACTATTATCATAACAATTATAACCATACAACTCTATATATTTATCGAGATATTGATATATTAAATTAAATGATCACTTTCTATACTCTCCTTTAAAAAAAACAAAAAGAAAAGAAAAGATAATCTCAAAGTCAAAATGGGTGGTACAGCGAGTGCAGCTAAGGGATCATGTGTAGCAGCCGCACTGAAGGTGTGAATGAATGAATGCCGCCAGTCCATGGATGCAGGCGGCCCCATTCAAAAGGAAAGAACACGAGTATTGAATGCTCATTGCAAAAAAGGGGCCGATTCATTTCCTTGAAAAAAAAAGAGAGAAAAAGATTGATGCATATGGAAAAGCATTTATCTCTGCCCATCCTTGCAAAGTTTGGGCATTTCAATTCTCATCACGCGCGCACCGGCGGACCGACCTGAGCAACAACCGCCCGGCATCCAGTATTAGCCAGGACGATTCCCTGCGCGATGCCGCGGTTAGGAAGGAGGAATATAAATATGGTCTTGCTATAGTTGTTATGTCATCTATATATAGCTTGATTATTAGTAGTCAGTTTTCGAAGAGAAAGAGAGAGTCACGTGAGAGTAATACTAGCGGTATGCGTGCATGGTCATGTGTAGGTAACTACATCCACTGCTGAAACTCTTTGTGAGTGGATACTTAATTGTATGCAGCAGCAGGAGAAGTGGATGATGACGTGGTTTAAGGAGGTGTTAGAGAATTAGGCTAGCGGAATTTATCTTTATAGGAGATATAGATGCAGAAGATAGAGAGAACAGGGCAGAGACAGATTCTCTCTCCCGTGTCAAGGAAACAAGGGTGCTGGGGCAGAGTCTGCTGCGGCCATGAATGATCACAAGGACAGGAGACTTAAATGAAATTAGACAGGGACCAACCAAGCTAGTAATACGAGTTACGAGTAGAGTGTTTCACGTGCTAGTCCTAAATGATCTTAATTAGCAGTGTTGCTTAGCTGAGCGAGTGTACTCTGGTTGGTAGTACACACGAGCAGCTTGAGCACATCATACATGAGCATTTACACCTGATACTGTGGACACAAGGTAGGAGTATGTGGTCTCAGCATCCCCATCCCCGCCGCATCTGCATATTGCAAGGACAACACAAGCACTTGCTGGCTGGCTGCTGATAAATGTCATGGCTAGGCCAGATATGGGGGTTCATCCGTCATCAGCAGTGCCTGAAGCTCCAGAGAGTGCAAGCACAAGCACTAGAGAGATTGCAATTTACTACAGTAGTATAAGTATTTCTTAGTATTCGAGAGTTGTGATGCATACTACCTGTTGTCAGCCGCATGAATGATGACACAAAATTTCCAGTAGATATGGATCGGTTCAAGGTAAAGACTGGATCAAGAACAGAACAGAGCAGAATCCTCTGCAGAGTGCTGCTCTTTTGGGGATAGGAATCCGGACAGAAATGGAAGGGTGGCGGCGGACCGGATGGACTCACAGAGGAAGTCGACGGTGAGGCGGCCGTCGCAGAACCGGCCGGTGGGGCGTGGGAAGAAGGCGCGGCCCTCCGGGCGCGTGAGGCGCCACCCCTTAGCCGCCGCCATGCCGCCCGTGTCGGAGTTGGAGTCCCCGAAGTTGAAGAGCACCGGCCGGGAGCCAGCACGGCAGCTGAACCCGCTCGCCGCCGCAGCCGCGGGCAGCACGAGCGCCGACACCGCTGCTGCGGCCAGCGCAAGCAGCAGCGGTGCCGCCGCCGCGGGCAGCGAGAAGCAGGCGCGGCTGCCGCCCGCCGCCGACATTGGCGACCGCTCGCGCTTGACCCCTGTCCGTGGCAGGCACGTGACGTGCTGCTCGGGAGAAGAGATAGATGTGGTCGCTCCGTGTCTGTGTCGGGCACTGGATTCTGTGCCTGGGAATGGGATCGGGATCATGGGGTGGCGGCACCGGCATGGCTATATGCTGAGTATGCGGTGGTGGGGAGGGGACGGGTGGAGCTGCCCATTTACGACACGGCTGCGGCGGGAGTAACGCGCACTGCAGTCATGCCAACGTGAGTGCCGTCGTCGTTTTCGTTGCCGTGGGGAGCGACAGAGAGCGGTGCCTTACTCCACGTAACACAAGCATTGCAAAGAGAAATATCTAGCGTTTTCCCTTTTTTTCAATCATCCATCACCTGGAACTGTTTCGTATGAGTGGATCGAAATTACTGCGATCGCTGGTCGCAAAGAAGTGTCACTACTCACTAGCAACCTGCAACCTCTCGAGGTCAAGCCATAGATGAATACTACTCCCTCTGTCCTTAAAAAAAAAGTAACGTTTTTGACTTACATCGTGTTTGACCGTTCGTCTCCGTCCTTAAAAAAAAAAGTAACGTTTTTGACTTACATCGTGTTTGACCGTTCGTCTTATTCAAAAAATTTATGCAAATTATAAAATAAATAAATCATTATTAAAATATCTCTAATGATAAAATAAGTCATAACAAAATAAATAATATTTATTAAAAAATTAGAATAAGACGAATGATCAAATAAAATGTCTGAAATTCTAAAACAACACTTTTTTTTTTAGGACGGAGGGAGCGTATCTCTAGGTTTGGTCAGCACACGGTCACCACCCTGCCGGCCTGCCCTACCCTGCCCAAGAAAGGAACAAACAAATCTCTAATTTGTCGTTTGCGCTGTTTTCTCCTTATACTCACTCCTATACTAGTGCTTCGAGGGCACGAGATGTCGAGATCTTGCCTCTGGTGGCATGCATGCATCTTGATCTTGTGCCAACACGTGAACCTTCGTTCTATGCAAACAATACACGTGACCTGCTGAACACCACACTCTATATTTGTTGCTTAATTATATTATGCCCCATTAGTCACGGCTCCAAATGATTTCGGTTCCTTGTTAGTTATTATAGTCCACGAGGCTCCTAGTTCATTGTGAGAAGAGAGATAAAAGTGTCTCCTTTCTGCAGTGGAAAGAGAAATCAGAGCTAGCCGAAATTTAACCAGGCACGGCCTTTATAGCACCACCTAAGATATGCAATGTGTGTGTGGGCGAATTTATATTGTGTTCCAAACCAAAAATCGACTATCCCACTCAAATTATTCACCGCATATTTTTTCGAATACGCATGAGTGTGCGTATCATTGTATTAGAAGATAGAAAGTTTAAATTACAAGGGGTCGTTATTAGTTTTTCATTTGGGCTACATTTGTGCTAGAACTTCCTATGAATGAACTACTGGCTTGCTATGTTAAGCCCCAGCTAGCGCCCTGAGTCCCTTTGCACCTGCTTTGATCCAGGCGTCAGCCTCTGCCTTGATGAGGTGCAGGAGGCCGCCGATGCTTGTCGCTGCCTCCCGGAAGCATCTGGCATTCCTTTCCTTCCAAATTAGCCATGAAATGAGTGCAAATAGGGAGTCAAAGCCAGAACATTGCTCGCCATGGAATAGTGAGCACAATTTCCTCCACCAGCGTAGCGTCGTAGGCGCTGCTTGTGGTAGCTGATGGCCAAAGGCATGTACCGCGTAGAACCATACTTCTCTGGTGACCGGACAAGACACAAGGATGTGGTCAATTGTGTCTTCACCTTGATCACACAGGTAGCAAAGTTCATGACCTTCTAGGCCATGCCTCCTTCTCCGGTCCCCGGTCCAGTGTCGGCGCTTGAAGGCGAGCCAAAGAAAAATCTTGACTCTGAGTGGTGCCTAAGTTTTCCAAATGAGTCTGTGGCCGAGGAATGGGGTGGCGCCGACATTAAGCATCCTGTAGGTTGACTTGGCAGTGTAAACCCCGTCCGGTGTCCAGCGCCAAATGATCTTGTCCGGCTGATCGTTGAATGTTGGCCACCATGTTCCATAGGTGCAGGTAGTCCAGGATGGCCTCTACAGACATGCCTCCGGTGAAACTGTGTGCCCATGTTCGATCATTGAGGCCCTCTTTGACGGTTTGTCGTCGGCGTGTTCGGCTAGGCACCAGCTGGTAGAGACATGGTGCAATATCAAGCACCGATTCACCGTCGATCCAGCGGTCCTCCCAAAAGAGAGATTGTCGGCCATCACCAACGCGAGTGAAAGTGGAAGCTCTGAAGAATGCCTGGACTTGTGGAGCAGTCTTGATTGGCAATTGACTCCAAGCCCGGTCTTGATCCACCTTCTGAAGCCACAGCCATCTCGTTTGCAGCGCATATCCAGTGAGTTTGAGGTCACTGATCCCTAGGCCACCCAATTCCGTTGGCATGCAGCACGCCTGCCATGCAACCATACACTCCCCTTGGATTGACTGATCAGAGCTTGCCCAGAAAAATTTTCTGGCAGATGGAATCGATCTCCTTCTCTGCCCATAACGGCAGGTTTTCCGCCAACACGGCGTAGATGGGGACAGCCCGCAGCACCGACTTGATCCAGACTTCACCGCATATTTTTTGCTAACAGCTATAGTTATATAGTGTCACACCTCTCTATTTTACTCTAGCTCCACCCCTATATGTGTGTTTGGTTACCCTAAAGATAAGATTTGATTGGATTGTGTTCTATCTAGTGAATGTTAGGTCTTAATCGTAATCAGGATCTTAGTTAGCCTAATCACATGAACGACGAAGATGTCCAAAGGGCCGCTAATGCCCATGTGACTGCTCAGGTAGCAGGCATATGCCATTGTTGGTGTAGAGGTGGAAGACGCCATCACCAGTAGAGGGGCGGAGGCTGGTCTCTGTAACGTCCCGCCTCCTCGAGGCCGGGACCGCTTACATCTGGCCGCTTTCTAGGACATAGACTGCCCTCACAGACCAGCATAAGTCTTTTCTGCGCACTTTGTCCTCACTCGTGCGCACCCGGGAAGAACTTCCCGGTCGGTCACCCATCGCTCCAGCCCAAGCACGCTTAACTTTAGAGTTCTTTCGAGATGGGCTTCCGAAAAAAAGTTGCAACTTGTTGGTATGAGTATCCTATTAATCCTGTTAAGCCCTGGACCGGGATGTTACATCCTCACCCCCTTAAGAGACCGACGTCCTCGTCGGTCAATCCCAAGCCAGGAACATCCTCTTTTGGCCACATCCGTGTGTCCAGTGCCAGCGTATATGCCATGCTGTATGACCACTCTGGGTCCACACCAGCCATGCGCACCATGCCTGCGCAACTGCGACACACGCGCCTATGAAACCGCGAGAGTCGACTCCGATACCATTCTGTAACGTCCCGCCTCCTCGAGGCCGGGCCCGCTTATATCTGACCGCTTTCTAGGACATAGACTGCCCTCACAGACCAGCACAAGTCTTTTCTACGCACTTTGTCCTCACTCGTGCGCACCCGAAAAGAACTTCCCGGTCGGTCACCCATCGCTCCAGCCCAAGCACGCTTAACTTTGGAGTTCTTTCGAGATGGGCTTCCGGAAAAGAAGTTGCAACTTGTTGGTATGAGTATCCTATTAATCCTGTTAAGCCCTGGACCAGGATGTTACAGTCTCTAGCCTGCAGCGCCACTAGCTCCCACAGCAACCTTGATCGGTACGTCTTAGGTTTTTCACATCATTACTAATCACAGAGATGACTCCATCTTATAGCTCGATGTGGCCTGGGACCAGACCCATTAATTAGATGTCGGACCGACCGATCATGGGCCAAGATTAGTAAAGAGTTGTTAGGCTTCTCAAGTCTCAATCAAGTTATTGATCAGCTAAGATCAATTCTAACAGTGAACTCTATGTTTTATTAGAAGTGGAGGAGGTGAGGAATGTATGTCTTTTTTATCCCAAATTAACTTGAGCAAGCATAAATTTCATAATACAACCAAATCTTAGATAACATTAACAAGAATAGCAGTTACAACTTGCATTTTGCCATCAATACAAACAAAGCAAAGTGGTTTTCACAACCATGGCAGTTGAGGATTACATATAATTAGGGGTGTACGTGGATGATTAGTATCCAACGGGTCAGCAGGAATGCAGTTGTCGATCACCCCTCCTTTTTCTTTTGTTTGGAATAGAGGAATAGAAAAGAAAAGAAAAGAAAAGGGGAAAACAAAAGAATAGGCTAGAAGAGTATTAGCAAAATAGAGGAACGAAAAAAGACATGAATTTTCATAAATTGGCGTTTGGAATGGAGGAATCAAGAGCACAACAAATTGATTTTATGTGGGACCCTATGGTGCAGATCAGGTTTAGTCTCACAGGAACTGCTTGTTCTTTATCCCTCTTTATCCCTATGGTAAAGATCAGGTTTACTATCACAGGAATTGCTTGTTCTTTACCCTCTTCTTAGTACTGTTTGCCTCATGCTTCAGCGAAGGAAGAGAAAACCACATATCAAAGTGGGTTTTTTCATTCCTGTGAAATCGCTAGCTAGCTAGCTATAGGATTCTAGAGGAAAGGGAGAGGCGATTCGTCCGTTCCAAACGCACATTTCAAATTCCTTTCCCTAGTTTCCAATTTCTACAAATTCTTTTCCCTAGTTTCCAATTCCTACAAATTCCTTTGATATTCCTTCAATCCAAACAGAACCTTAAATTGTATTTGGTGGGATTGAAGATTTGATGACCAATAATTGGTTTGGTGACTTGTTAGACTATTTCTTTGGTTATTTCACAAAGATTGTTTAAATTAACATAAAGTTTGTTCAAGTGGAACAAAGAAATGTTTGTGCACCTAGAACAAATCATCATACTTTCTAAACAAAAGTTTGTAGCTTGAGGTTTAACAAGAATTTTTAAATTAGAACAAAAGTTTATTCAGGTGGAACAATCTTGTATAGGATGAACAAAAACATATCACCTAGAAAAACTCATGCTAACTCATCGATGGGAAGGATTCTTTTTTTGCAAAATTGTAGTACAGACGTAGACAAATTATGGAATAAATCCAAAAACAAATACGAGCATACATGTTAAGTCAAGGACCGAGTGAGTAGGTTATACCAAGCAGACGAGCTTTAGCTCGGTTAGCAGCGTCTCCGTCGTGGGATGCTGGAGGTCAGGAGTTCGACTCCTGCCTGCCGCGGCACTGCTGCAGTAATGTGCAGTTTGTGCAGAAATAAAACCCCCTCGCCTGTCCCGCGTTTCCTAAAGCACAGATAAATGGACCGGCCCACTCACGGGGTAACGGGCCTCTGTGTGAGGGCGGGGCATGGGGTTCGGGGGTTTATCGGCCTGCGTGAGAAGGTCTTCTACTTATGCACAAAGTCGCGGGCTGTCTGCCCGCCCGCGGGCCGAGTTTTTTGAGTAGGTTATACCACAAGAAACCTACCTAGCTAAGCTATGCAGTTACGTCTTAAACAAAAAATAATGGACATGTGCTAATGTTAGAACAATAATATAAGTATAAATTAACTTGGATTTAAATATTGTCGGTGTTCGGACCCGAGGGGGTCCTAGACCAACGAGTAAATGCTGCGTGTCCCTTTCCTGGATGTTGATGCAAGGAGAACACACGGGGGTTTATCCTGGTTCGGGCAAAAGAAGGCCCTACGTCCAGCGGGGGAGGGGAGATTTTGTATTTCCTTGCACCGAGGTGCTTGCGTAGGGGTTACAAGCTTGCGAGAGAGGGCGGTGAGCCTAGGTCTCAAAGGGGAGAAAAAGGAAGTACAAGATGATTGCTTGAGATGTTGATCGCTATCTTGTGTATGGCTTGTCGTCCGTTGTCTTCTCCAGAGCCCTGGCCTACCCTTTTATAGGACGAGAGGAGGCCAGGGCAACGGATGCCTTGAGATGATGTTTTGTCGATCACTGTCGAGGTGGCTGTAGCGACGTGCCCTAGAAATGGGAGGCCATCCCTGGACACCATGGTGTTACAGAGGATGGGACGCCGAAATGACCCGGAGCGCTATGCCATGCCGTCCTCCCTTCCCTGTTGAGTCGTGCCGGGCGTCGAGGCCGGGTCGAGGCCGGGTCGAGGGCGAACGGATAAGTCCGAATCCCTGGAATCGTGGCATACGGACTTTGTCGTATTCTCCCTCGAGGGTTACTAGTGTCGCACAGTGCACGGTAAGGTGGGTACAGTGACAGTTTTCACCTCCCATCACGGAATGGGCGGTAAAACAGTGACGACTGATACTGGCATTGTTCCCACGTCGACCACGCTCGCAGCCATGCCGGTAGGTGGTAGTAGGTAATCGCATTAAATGCTAAGGCTTTTGTCCTGGGGTAGGTAAAGAGAGGGGGTCGAGCGCCTCGACCCGGGCTCACGCGAGTCGGAGTGCGGTTGAGGCGTTTTGTCGTGCGGAACGGGGTGCGGTCGAGGCCTCCCGTCGAGGGGGCCTCGCACGAGTCGGAGATGGGATGCGGTCGAGGCATTTCGTCGAGCCGGCCTCGCGCGAGACGGACCTTTCGTGCGGTTTGAGGTGGGTTGCATTCTGCCGTGATTTAGTCGCTTTTATTTTTATTATCGTTGAATGTGGGTACCCCTATACCACTGGTACCGACAGTAGCCCCCGAGCCTTTAGGTGAGTGTGTGATCACTTACCTAGAGGCTTTTTACTGATGAATGGGAGTCGTAGCGCTGTCGGCTTCTCTTGCAGGGGCGTGTGAGTGCTCCCGGGATTTTTCCGGTGGGGGTGCGCGAGCACACCCGCCGGGTGTAGCCCCCGAGGCCTTGGTGGAGTATTTGAGAAAACTCCTCCGAGGTCTTTTTTATGTTTTATTAAGGAGTAGTTGCTGCGGTCGAGCCCCCGAGCCTCGCGCGCACGAGGTCGATCGGGGTCCCTGCCGTCTTTTATTGTGCGGCCCTCACGCTCCCTCTACGAAGAGGAGGAGGGGTGGGGAATGTCGTACTACCCCGTTTGGGCGAGTCCGGCGACCTCCGGTGAGCTGCTAGCGGGTAGATTCGAGTGAGAGTCCGTGCTCCAGTCGTTAGGAGTCGGCTTATGGCCCGGAGGCGCTCTTCAAGAATGCCAAGGAGTGGTCGTGTGGATGTCGGTTCCCTGCGACAGGATCCGAGGGCTCGGTGCCTCCCCCGAGGGGATTCCTATTTCGACCTCTTCCTTTGGCCTCGAATACGTCTTGGGGTGCCTCGAGAGCGTGGCTCGAGCCCTGGCCATGTACGGGCGCATCCCTGGTCGTCCCTTGCTCTGTCGCTCGAGGGCAGCTGTCGAACCCAGGTCGAGGGCCAGCTTCCGTTCCCTCGAGACTTATAGTGGGCTCGGAGCCCATTATAGGTATCTGGGAATATCCGTCCGTGGATCTCGCCCCGCCCGTTAGCCAGGCGCACCTTTTTAGGGCGAGATCGGCGCGGTAGTGGGCGACATGGCGTTCGGTTACGGCGTGGGGGATGGCCACGTGCCCGGCTCCTGTAAGACATGGGGGACGGTTAGGTGGGCGCATTTAATGTGGGAAACTGTTCCTACCTTTTCGCGCGGCCGTTGGACTTCCTCCAGGCATATAAAGGCAAGACCTAGGGGTCTGCGTTCCCCACCGGTTCATTGCGCCCTTGCCATCACTTAGCCTCAGAAAACCCTTGCCCTCTTGCGCTCTCCGCCTACACCGCCGCCGCCACCTCCCCCTTTGCTCACTCTCCTCCCGACAGCGTCGATGGCCGGAAAGAGTCAGATTCTCCCCGCCGACGACTGGGCTGCTTCCTCGGTGACGGAGAGGAAGTTGGAAGAGTTGGTCGAGGACGGGCTGCTGCGGCCGAGGACAAGCCAGTCACGGCCGGAGTGGATCGCGCCGCCGCCAGCCCACCGGGAGCCGGCGCCCCCTGAAGGGTACGTGGTGAGCTTCGTCTGCTTCCACGAGCGGGGATTCGGCGTTCCCGCATCCGTCTTCATGCGCGCGCTCCTCCACTACTACCGGGTGGAGCTCCATCACCTCACCCCCAATGCCGTCGCACAGGCCGCCATCTTTGCGGCGGTCTGTGAGGGCTACCTCAGGGTGGAGCCGCAGTGGAACCTGTGGCTTCACCTCTTCAAGGGTGAACTCTTCGCCAAGAGAGCGGGGGAGAAGGGAGTCCTGTGCGCGGCGCGAGCAGGGAGCTGCGTCCTGCAGTTGAGGTCGAGCCGGGTGGATCAGTACATCCCGGCTCGACTCATCTCCTCGAACAGCGGGTGGCACGAGGGCTGGTTCTACCTCCGCAACGACGACAACCAGCTGTCAAAGTACACTGGCCGTGTGCTGACCGCCCGGGAGGACCGCTGGACATATGGAGTGCCGGAGGTCGAGAAGCCGCGCCTGGACCCACTGCTGGCGGCGCTGCAGCATCTTTGCCTTCGAGGCTTGACGGCCGCGGCGGTGGCAACAGCGTTCCACCGTCGCAGAGTAATGCCGCTGTGCCGGCGTCGCCTGCGTCTCGACCAAATGACTCCGGAGGCGTCTCTGGAGGGGAGCCGGATGTCCCATGAGGCCCTCACCCTCGAGGAGGTACTCCGTCGAGCTCGTCGGATGGTCGGGACTTTCAAGACGGAGGAGGTCGACCGGGTCCCCATGAGGCCCACCGAGGGGTTCGAGCCCGTGGTAAGTACCTTTGAGTTGATACGCTTGTTTGGCTTTGTTCGTTTTTTGGATTCCCCTAATCTAGTCGAGGCCGGCGCGCAGGACTTGTCGGCGCTGCGGGAGACGCGGCCGCCGGTCCCAGAGGACCGACCCGCCCGTGAGGCTCGACGGCTGCATGCCTCGAAGCAGAAGAAGATCAAGGAGTCGACCAAGAAGCGGGCGGCTCGCAAGGCCAGGGAGGCGGAGGCGCAGAAGAAGCTCCGGCGTCAGCAAGCCCTCGATGGAGTTCCTCTGGTGCCGTCACCTTCCGAGACAATTTTGGGGGAGGACGACGATAGCAGCGGCGAGGACGATGACGCCCTGTCGCGGTATGAAGCCACGACCGGGCTGGGGGACCTCCCCGATATCCGCCCCCTGCTGGAGCCCATCGCGGGGTCGTCCTGCTTGGTCATCGTGGTCGAGGAGACCGAGGAGGAGGAAGAGGAAGAGGAGAAGAAGAAGAAGAAGAAGAAGAAGAAGAAGAAGAAGAAGAAGGAAGGAAGAAGCGGGCCCCTCGACGGGAGGGGCCGCTTTGCCCCGGACCCGGCAAGAGGGGTCGACGGGGATGCCCGTTCCGGCTCAGGCCCCGTAAACCCGGGCGGGGGCCGGGACGGTGGTGCCGGCGTCGTCATCGGCGGCACCGTCGGCAGGCGTGAGAACCCAAGGCCAGCTGGCCTCGGAGGCGCAGAAGGCGCAAGGCGCCGCACCAGCGAGGGCCCCACGGAGTGCCAGGCCTGCTGGCGGGGCCGCCGCGAGACCACCGCCCGGCGCCTCGGGAGGCTCGGACCGCGCGGGGTCGAGGCCCCTGGTGCCAATTTCCGGGTGAGTGTTCGCGCTTGGTGGCTTCACCTATCTCCAGATCCGTCGGCTAATCTTGCTCTTTATTTCACAGGTTGAAGCGGAAGGCGGAGCTCATGGGGCCTACCCCAGTGAAGTCGCTGCGGGCGAGCGCCTCCGTTCTCAACCGGACAGCGGAGCAAGACGCGGCCTGGGTTCGCCAGGTCGAGGCCGCGAAGGGGCGTCTTCGACAGCAGCAGGAGGCGGCAGCTGCTTCGGGGGTCGCGGGCCCTGATGCCGCCGCGGAGCGGTCCGACCCTGCGAGGGCGGTGGCGCCTGGTTCGGTCGAGGCGGAGCCTAGGCCGTTGCCGACGGCCGAGGCCACCGTTGAGGCCGTGACGGGCGAAGCACCCGCCGGCGGCGCGGAGTGGGCGGGTGCCGACGTGACCATGGAGGAGGTCGCGTTGGCACCAGGACAGGAGGTGGCACCGGCGAGGGGACCGCTGCCGCAGCAAGACCTGCCGGCGCGGCCGGTGGGCACGGTGGAGAGCGAGGCCATCGAGCTCCCTACCGGAGCTCCAAAAGAAGGGGCGCCGGAGGTCGAGGCGCCGGCTCCGGAAGCGCCGTCGGTCGAGGCGCCGGCTCCTAAGCCGCCGACGGTCGAGGCGCCGGCTCCGGAGATGTCGATAGTCGAGGTGCCGGCTCCGGAGGTGCCGGCAACCGAGGGGCCGGCCACCGCAGAAGGGCAGGCGCCTGTGGTCCTTACCCTCGACGACACCCCCCTGGACAAGGGGAAACAAGCGATGGGGGTCGAGGGGGGTGAGGCCACGGATCAGGCCGGTGCCTCGACGGCCGCTGGAGCCGCGGGAGCCATGGGCGAGGCCGGCCCTTCGGCGGGACCGGGAGACGCCCCGGCCGGGTCGTCGTCATCGTGGCCTGACATCGCCGCGCTGGCGATAGCACGGGCCGAGGAGGAGATTCCGAGGTGGGGGGGCCGTCCCTTCAGTTCAGGGACGCCGCGAATCCCGACGCCGAGCCCATCTTCACCCTGAACGACGGGGATGAAGTGCACCGCTGGCAGTACCTCGTGGGCGTCCGCCGGCACCTCGATCGGATACTCAACGTGGCATCCGACTCCGTCTCGCGGGGTATACGGGATGCCACCGAGGTACGATCGATCTGTTAGATTTTTTCGTGGCTCTTAGTGTCTTTTCCTTCGGATTCTTTATCTTTTTGGTCTCTTTGAATCATGACCAGGAGCTGAAGGAGTACTCCCACCGCAAGTCGCTCTTCATCCGGAATGAGAGCGGCGTGTGGGCGGCGCTGTCCCAGCAACGGGCCTTGGTCGAGGAGGCCCAGAAAAGGCTTTCCGATCGGACCGCTGAGATGGCGGAGCTGCGTACCGCCTACTCGACGGTGAAGGAGGAGGCGATACAAGCTTGGGCGGCTGAAGCTGTGATGCGCACCGAGGTGGACAAAGCCCGGGAAGAGGCTGGCTAGGCTCGCAGGGACCTCGAGCCCCTGTCGGCGCGGGTGAAGGAGCTCGAGGAGGACGTCTCCCAGGTCGGCCGTCAACGTGACCTCCTCAACGTCCAAGTCGGGCAGGTTACGGCCCGTTTTAGTGCGCTGAAGGACGAGGTCACGGTGCTGAACGGGGCTGTCCAAGAAAGGGACACGACACTCCAGACCGCCCGCCAGGAGATCGAGGCGCTGAAGGCGACCATTCGTGATAAGGACGGCGCCCTCCTGAGGCTCGAGCAGACGTGCGGAGGGCTCCGTGGCGAGGTTGTGGGCTTGAAGACCCATATCGAGGGTAAGTGTGACTGTTGTAGTCATGACGTCGAGGCATCGTGTTAGGTACTAATTTTGTCTTGTCGTGTTCTAGAGCTAGAGAGTGAGAACCAGGAGGCCCACTCGTTAGCCAACTCCCTGCAGAGCCTCCTCGAAGCCGAGACCCGGAGGACCCAACTGCTCGAGGGCGCGATCACCACCGTGTGTGATGGTGTGGGGGTTGAGCCCGACGCCGACACCGGAGAAGATGTTCCAGGGAACTCCTTCATCCGTCGGATGGCGGCGCTGGGTCACCTTGCCCGGGAGAAGATTCGGGACAGCCTCCACCATGGCGTGAAGAGGGCGCTGGCTGTCGTCCGCTCAGGGTTTGTGTTTGACATGGAGCTCGTTGCCGACGGCTTCATTACAGACCCGGAGCGGACGGACGAGGACAATGAAAACGCCTGCCTAGAGCTGATTGAAGTCGCGGAGGGGCCTGGGAGTCGTCTGGCCTCGCTCTTTGAACCTGAGGTGGTCCCGCCTGCTGACGATGAAGGCCTGTGAGCCAGATCTGGGCGCAGAGGCCCATGTAATAAGTTAGTTATTTTAAATTTTGGTCGTGGTGGCCTTGGAGGCCCTAAGAACTCGAAACATAAACCAGTTTGTGGTTAATTTAGTTTTATTCGAGCTTTTCTTCCCTTTATCGCTTGGATTGTGTTCTCGTGTGATTTACTTAGCACGCAGTTGCGTCCTTTGGCGTAAGGGAGCGACTGGAGGTACCGTAGCCTCGGAGGCGTAAGTAATCTCACGGCTCTACTGCCCTCGAGCTTCAGGGTGATGTTGCGGCCTTGTATATCGTATGAGAGCCTGATCTGAGCGACATGGGGTGTGTTCTTTTTCAACGTTAGGAACCGTTATTTAGATCTTTCTAGCGTGAAGTCACGCCTCTAAAAGGCGTGAGGGGTGAGCGGAGGTACCGTAGCCTTGGAGGCGTGGGCAATGCTCCTGGCTCAAGAGCCCTCAGGGTGCTTTTGCGGCGCCGTCGATCTAAGAAGCGGTTCTTGAATTAAAAAAGAATGCAAGTTTTTTCGGGGACTGGGGGTTCCCCCCTTGTAGCCCCCGAGGGAGGGTCGATTCTGGAAGTGCAGAGTCGATCCTTCCTCATTGTGAAACGAAAGTTTGAAACATCGTTGTATTCTTTATTGATGAAAAAGAAATTACAGAGCCTCGAGGCTTTCTAAGGAAAAAAGCGACATAGCTGTTCAATGTTCCAAGCATTGGTGAAGATTTCGCCCTTCTCGTTGGATAGCTTGTAGGTGCCCGGCTTTAGTACTTCTGCGATGATGTACGGTCCTTCCCACGGTGGCGTGAGCTTGTGCCGTCCCTTGGTGTTCTGGTTCCGCCGTAGCACCAGGTCGCCGATGTTGAGGTCACGCTTGCGGACGTGTCTGTCATGGTAGCGTCAGAGACCCTGTTGGTACCTGGTAGAATGCAACAGAGCCACATCTCGGGCCTCCTCGAGCAGGTCGAGGGCGTCCTCTCTTGCGGCGTCGTTGTTTCTTTCGTTGTAGGCCTTCAACCTTGGGGACCCGTACTCAATATCAGTTGGGAGCACTGCCTCAGAACCGTAGACTAAGAAGAACAGAGTGAACCCCGTGGCTCGACTCGGTGTTGTTCTTAAGCTCCACAGGACCGAGGGCAGCTCGGCAGCCCATCTTTTGTCGTGTTTGTTTAGCTTGTCAAAGATTCTGGGTTTCAGGCCTTGTAGGAGCATGCCATTGGCACGTTCCACTTGGCCATTTGTTTTTGGATGAGCCACGGCTGACCAGAGCACGCGAATGTGATGGCGGTCGCAGAAATCTAGAAACTTTTTACCAGTGAACTGAGTGCCGTTGTCCGTGATGATACAGTTGGGGATCCCAAAGCGATGAATGATGTCGGTGAAGAAGAGCACAGCTTGCTCGGACCTGATGCTGGTGATAGGGCGGGCCTCGATCCACTTGGAGAATTTGTCGATGGCAACTAGCAAGTGGGTGAAGCCACCAGTTGTCCTCTTTAGAGGTCCGACAAGGTCGAGCCCCCAAACGGCAAACGGCCATGTGATGGGGATCGTTTGTAGAGCATGTGCCGGAAGATGGGTCTGTCTTGCATAGTACTGACAGCCTTTACAGGAGCGTACTAGCTTGACGGCGTCAGAGACTGCGGTCGGCCAGTAGAATCCTTATCGAAAAGCATTTCCGACGAGGGTTCGAGGTGCTGCGTGGTGACCGCAAGCCCCCGAGTGCAGATCACTGAGCAGGTCCCTGCCTTGCTCATTCGTGATATAGCGTTGGAGAATGCCAGTGGGGCTGCGGCGGTACAGCTCCCTACTGTCGTCAACGATCACAAAAGTTTTGGCCCGGCGAGCGATCCGTCGAGCCTCGGTCTTATTCGAGGGGAGTTCCCCTTGGATAAGGTAGTCGAGGTACGGAGCGCGCCAGTCAGGCTCGGGGCCAGATGGTGGGGTCGAGCCTTCCACCTGCATGGCTTCGGCCCCGGTCGAGGGGGCCTCGGCCTTAGGTGGGGGGTCGAGTGACGTCCCGTCGAGCTCCTCGTTTGTTCTGAGGTCGATGGATGGCTGCTGAAGATCTTTTGCGAAAACGTCTGGTGGAACCGTAGTTCGACTGGACGCGATTTTTGCCAGTTCGTCGGCGACCTCATTATACCTGCGTGCGATGTGGTTGAGCTCGAGGCCGTGAAACTTGTCCTCGAGGCGCCGCACCTCTTGGCAGTAGGCTTCCATTTTGGGGTCACGGCAATTCGAGCTCTTCATGACCTGGTCGATCACGAGCTGGGAGTCGCCTCGAACATCAAGGTGCCGGACCCCGAGCTCGATGGCAATTCTCAGCCCCGTGACGAGTGCCTTGTACTCAGCAACGTTGTTTGACGCAGGAAAATGAAGCCGGATGACGTAGCGCATGTAACACCCCGGTGTTATGCAATGCATTTTTGCATGGCAATCATATTGCATAGCATTCATATCATTGTAATCCTGTATGATAATGGTATAATTCGATTAAAATAAAAGCTTAAACATGCTATATTTAATGGATTATAATAATAGGATAATCATCTTATATCAAAAGCCTTGCAACCATAATTCTTACATCACTTAGAACCCTAGTTCAAATTTTGGAGCTCAAAATTTGTCAAAAACTTGTTTCAAAGTAATTATGAAAAATATTCAAAAGTATTTCCTAATTTAGCTTTTATTTTGTCATTTAAAATCTATTAAGAATTTTGAAATGGCCCCTTAATCAAAGTTGTAGAGAATTTAATTTTGAGCAACTTTTATTTTTGGGCCAAATCCATAAAATGCTTTCTTCTTGTTCAAAATTTGGTTTGAAGTTTGAAATGCATTTAAATTTGAAAATCAAAAATCAAAAATGGATTTTCTCCTTCGCGGGCCGCCGCCAACGGTTCGGCCCAGAGCCAGAGTCGGCCCGTCTCATCGCGCGCGCGCGCCCGCGCTGCCCCGCCGCGGCCCAGGCCCAGCCGGCCGTCTCCCTCCTCCGCCCGCGCACTCGCCGCGCGCGCTGGCGCTCCGGCAGAGCTCGCGCGCCGCGTGGCGGCCGCATGCCGGCCAACAGCGGCCGGGTGGCGCTCGGTCGCCCCCACCAACGCGAGCGCCCGCGCCTTAACCCCCCCCGCGCAGCACCTCGCCCTTCCTCCCTCCACTCTGCCTCCTCACCGAGCGCGGCTGCCATTTCCGCCTCCGCCACCGCACGCGCTCGCCGGACGCGCGCGTTCCGACGAGCTCCGGCCACCGCTGACCTCTCCATCTCGCCACGAGCTTCCTCTCTCTCTGGCGCACCCCGTGCTCACCTCCATTTCACGCGGTAAGCTCCACAGCCCCGCCAATCGCTCGCCGGAGTTCCGGCCGAGCTCGCCGTGGTTCTCCGCTCCGTGGAAACCCCGCCTCCGCCTCTTCTTTTCCCTCACTCGCGCAAGCACCTTGTTCGCCTCCTCCTCCCGGTGCTCGGACACCATCTCCCGTGCCGTCCCATGGCCGGAGAGGAGCTCCCGCCGGTGAGCAGCGCCGCCGAGCCGCCATGGCCGGTGGCAAGCTCGATTTCGAGCTCCTCCGGTCGTGCCAATGGTACCAACGGGTTCGCCTCGTCTTGGGGATCACGACGGTGGTGACCTCGTCGCCGGCGACCTCGCCGTCGTCGAGATCCGCGCGGTCAGCGCCCTCCTTGACTCGGAGCGGCTGACGCGTGGGACCCGGTTGACCCGCGGGCCCGCCTGTCTGTCTCTGTGTGCGCGCGCGTGTGTAGATCACCGGGTGCATCTAGCAGTTCAGCGGCTGGATTTAAAAAGGATATTTGGAAATGATTTTTCAGAAAATGTATAAATGCTTTAGAAAAATTGTAACTTGCTCATTTTAGCTCCAAATTTGATGAAGCAAATTTCTATGGACTCTTTAGGACCAGATCTATGAGATAAAATTGTTGCATGTGAAATTTGATGAACTTTTCTGTAGAGTTTATAATTAAATAGTAAAATGGCTGTTTTCTTGATAAATGCTTAATAAATCCTAGAAAAGTCAGAAAAATATGATTCTAAATTTATTAATCTTTTTGTGTCATGTACTTTCTAGGAAAAGTTTATATCTTGGGAGTTCTGTATAAAAATTTGTAGTTGCAGTTCAAATGCTTTCTATTACCAATATTTGTTATTTTTGTTATTTAAATAAATTTGAATAAAACATGCAAGTGATAATTTTTCCATAGTGTTTGTTTAGGTAGTAGATAGTAGAAAAATTCCTAAATCTGTTGTTTGATACTTTTCATAATGTAAAGTATTTTAAATATCTATTTTAGGCCCTAGTTTGTTATTTCTGTGTAGGCAGTTCTAGTTATCCAAATGCAGTAAAAATTTTATGTCAAGCTATTCTTGATATTTGTAACCCACTGTAATTTTATAAGATTTTTCTGAGCTACTAAAATATGTGTTGCTGTTCAAATGTAGTGCTAATTGGGGTTTCCCTTTTATTCTTTAATGCAAAGATAATTAGTAAGGTATACTTTGGTGTATCTTTGAAGCATCTTGAGTGTTCAAGTGCTCTTGCTTGGTAGAGAATAGTAGTGGTAGTTTTCGAGTACATGTTCTTGGATGACGTAGACTACCTTGTAGAAGAGTCATAAGTTCCCCATAAACCGATGACGTAATACATTCATTACACCGCATACATTCCGCATCATCATCATCTCATGTCCCTTCTGCATAGCACTTATGCATGTTGCACTCATACTTCTGCATCATACAGGATCGCAGGAAGTGGTTCCGACAGTTGTTCCCGAGGACGCAGAGGAGCAGCTCGAAGTGACGGAGCCGGAGCCAGCAGAAGCCGAAGAGGAGTCCGGTGAAGAGCTTCCGGAGTGCCCCGACCATCGTCCCAGTACCTTCGAGCGAGGCAAGCCCCGGAGCATTTCTCCCCCGGTTTGCAAAGAATTGTTTATTAATTTCACTTAATCTGACGCATTAAGTTTAGGAGTTGTTTGCAAACGTTGTTGCATTATGCCTTGTTCCACCTTGTTTTACCCGATCCTTGCCACCCTGGTGTCCACGGTCAATACTTGCTTAGCTTGCTTAGACCGGTAGAAGTCGGGTGATTGCCTGTCATCCGCGAGCTATAGGGGATTACCTGATTTTATGTGAAAGAAATGTCATGTGAGAATAACTAAGTGTGGAAGTGAATATGAGGCCGGGCGGAAGCTTGCAGGGTTCTGGACTGTAGTGTCTTCCGTCTGTGTCGATTAAGGACCGTCCGATGTCGGGCCTCGGGTCATGTTGAACGCATGCCTCACATTTAGCTGGCCGGATAAAGTACCTTTCGACCGCGAAGCCGGGAGATTATTCGGGCCGAGTAGATTGCCCGCAACGCACTGTACCGGAGCAGTAGTGGCAGGAAACGGGGGCGCGATGATAAGGCCAAAGAGCAGTCGGGCGGCCCCCGGGTACATGTGGTTCCTGGCAAGCTCGCGACTTTACCTGAATGGTTGACTCGGTGACCAATACCTCACTTTAGCGGGTGAGTGAGGTTTGTGTGAGGAATAAATTACCAGCTGGTCAATAATCGATTCGAATCGCCATCGTTCACTGGACAGTGAACACTTGACTTGAGTTACTTCATCGTAGTAATATGGATGCAACACTTGGATAGTTATGTGGGAAATGACATGGTAACTATTGTTAATGATCGATGGTAATCCTTGCTTGCTTAATTACATGGTTACTTTCGCATAAAGTGCAAACATAGTTGACAGGGAATAAAGACGTAAAATATGACATGCCTTTGTAAATGATTTGGTAAGCAAAAAAAAAATGCTTTTCTTGCAAATGAGTCAGCTACCCCACCAAAATGCCTATCATGATCCTTGGAGTCTTTTTGTTTTGGTTCTGTCGGGTAAGTCTAGCTGAGTACCTTCTCGTACTCAGGGCTTTGTTCCCACTTGTTGCAGATGGACAGATGTACTATGGTTATTGTATCAACTGTCTCTACCCTGCGATGGGCGAAGCCTAGGACCATGGGCAATGGTCACTCACTACTCCTCGCCTGATGCTTTTGTGGGAGATGATCGCGAGCTGGCACTTTATTTTGGAAAGTTGTGCGTGGGTGCGTGTGCTTTGAACTAATGCTTCCGCTACTTTATTTGAAACTGGTTTGTAATAACTATGTTTAAACTCCGATGTATTTTGTGCCGCAAACTACTGTGTAACTTATGAAGGTAATCGCTGAACTTATTACGATCTTGGCTGTGATGTGAAATGGTTTGAAATCCGTCGAGATTTCACGGACTACCGGGTTATACGGGCTTAAGTTTGGTAAATTGTCCGTCCATTGGATGATTTTCTTACTTAATCTCGTATAATTGGGCGGTTCTGTTACAGCTGGCATCGGAGCATGGTTTAGCGTAATTACTGTTCATAAGTGTATTTAAACCAAAACCTTGCTTAAAAAGTGTGATTTTGAAACTAAAAAGTGTGCCAGTGGTCATATCCTGTATGCCCAGTTAAGGACTCTAGGTGGCTATTTAAGTACTAACTTGGGGTTCTTGCACCATATTTCTTTTTCGTTGCTCATACGGCGTGCTATTGTATGAGTGCCACTTAATTGAGTGGTAATGTATGGATCAGTTACCTCTACGCTTCGGTAAGTGTGAGTTGTGAGAGCATGATCGGATACACCGCCGGTCTAGGGAAAAGTGCTTATATGATACTTGGATAATTACATGTTTTACACATGTTCTTATAAAAGTGTCGCATGTGTGGGTGTTCCGTCCGTTGAGGCGATGCCGTCAATAGGACGATGTGTTTGGGTAGTCACTACCGTTGTACACGCATCTGGGGATTCGTGTAAAGCGTGTAGGTAGATTTACTGCTTTCATGCATTCATGGGGACTGGGCTGAAATGAGTTTTCTGCAGGTACATAACAGCGTATCGTGTAGACCGAATTAGTTACGTATATGAGAGATCGTTGTATGCCACCGAATTCACCGTTAGATGCTTTTTCATAAGTTTGTGAGAACGTAAGACTCGTGCATGCATCATATTGTTTGTGCATTCCATTCATGGCATGCATTCCTCCCCTTATAAACGGATTATCCCATTTCGATAAAAGTGACCTCAACTAAAATATGTTCTCACCGGATAATTTAAAACTTGTGCTACAGATGGCCCGCACGAAGCAGACTGCCCGCAAGTCCACTGGAGGAAGAGCACCCCGTCGTCAGCTAGCCCCGCGGGAGCACCGCAACACGGACACTTTTCTAAGCGAGTTTGGCATGCCCACCTTGCTTTGGAGAGTGCTCCATGATGTGGGGTACCCGGAGGGACAAGAGCCAGTTTACTCTTGGAGCGAGAGCCAGCTAGCTGAAGATGGACTTGCTGTGGTAGAGATCACCGTCCCTGCTCTTGGTGATGCGCCAGAATGGGATGGTTGGCATCTAGAGTTCGAAGGACGCACTCCAGTCGAGGGTGCAGAGGGCGCAGCTTTTCACGTCATCCGAGACATCATGAGCAGATTTCCCAATGAGTTAGCAGCAGCTTTGGCCGGTACCTTCCCGAGAGATGATCCTCGCGACGCCATTTGGGTACAGCCGCAAGGAAGTGCCCTGGTTAGAGGCCCCAGTGAAGGACGGGCTAGTGACAACCACACCATGAGTGCCATGTATGCAGCCATAAGAGCATACCAAGGTCTGGAGAATACCTATTGGACCTTGACTGGCCTACGTGGTGATGATCGGCTTGAAGCAAGGAAGCAGAAGAAAAAGCAAGCGCGTGCCATAGCTAGCTTGCAGGAGCAGTTGGCTGATATGAGCTTGCAGCGGGACCGAGCTCTCGAGAGAGGCGAGAGTTCCATGCAGCAGGTTCAGAGGCTGACTCAGGCCAACAGGAATGCAGATCGCCTGTTGGAGCAGCTAGTACAAGAAAGGAATGAAGCCTGGAACGAGAGGGACCTTCTGAGGCAAAGGGTCGAGGAGCTAGAAGAGTACAATGCCAACTTGCATGAAGAGTTCCATGCCCTCTACAACGGGATGGGCCCGTATGCTCCTCCGAACGCCGCTCAGATGGACATCGACGACGACGCTGCAGCTGAGGGTAGTGATGGCGACGCCTCCGACATCGACGATGGCCCCGAGGAGTAGGATAGTGTCCTGCGTTAGTAGCTAGGCTTGACGCGATGGCCTTCTTTTGGTTTTTATGTATCATGATGTATCCTGTTCGACCTTGAGACTGACGATCTTTTGGAGTTTGGTTGTGTATGCGATACCCGAACGCATAAAAGTCCAGTGTATGTATGCTGGCAACGTGGTTGTATGGAACGTGATGTTGCATTTGAAGTAACTGATTGGTGCTGTTGTTTAATTGGAATGAAATTATTGCGCCTCTGTTTTCTTGTATGACTTGTTCTCTCCAATGAATTCAGTATGGCATAATTGTTCATTCGGACATAATTTTACAACTTCACTCAATGGTGCTTGTTGCTGAAATATGCAGATGGCCAACACTCGTCGTGCTACGTATGAAGCCGCTGAGACTGGTGGCAATGGTGCAGGAGCTGGTGGAAGTGGTGCCAACAATGTCAACCACCAGGAACCACGTCCAGAACCACATTTGCCCCCTCCTCCGCCGCTTACCGCAGAAATGTTCTTCACACAGTTTCTTGGAAGTCAACGCAGTACTGAACAATCACAGAGGAATATGGAAGACTTTCTGCGTACCATCGCGGAAAATGTTCAAAGAGGAAATAATCAAGGTGGTGGCCATGGAGTGAACCAGTACAGCAGTTTCAAGGATTTCATGGATACGAGGCCACCTATTTTCAAAGAAGCAGCAGAGCCACTTGATGCCGAAGAATGGATTAACACTATGGAAGATAAGTTCCGTGTGTTAAGGATGACAGAAGTTCTGAAAGTAGAGTATGCTGCACATCAGTTACAAGGACCAGCAGGAATGTGGTGGAAGCATCACCGCAGTACTTTTCCTCCTAATGCCCAGATCTCTTGGAGGGATTTCACTGAAGCTTTTAAGGGAGTTTATATTCCCCCAGGGTTGGTTGAGATGAAGCTTGGAGAGTTTTTAGCCTTGAATCAGGGTACCAAGACGGTGACACAGTATCTGCATGCCTTTAATAATTTGTGCCGCTATGCTCCAGACATGGTTGACACAGATGCAAAGAAGATTGCTAGTTTCAAGAGAGGGTTGAGTCCGAAGATGATGAAGCATGTGGGTACCAATACCCGCAATAGATTCAACGACTTTATCAGTGACTGTTTGAAGCAAGAGAAGAACAATAATGCTTACACCGCATCCAAGAACCGCAAGAGAGTGTTCGAGTCAGGACCATCCCAGTCCAGAGTTGTCTCTGCCAACCGTTCATCTTATCATCCGTCCGCACCTGGTGCGAGGTTCAGGCCGCCGCAGCATAAAACCCAGAACTACAAGGGGCCACAGAAACCGTACAAGATGGCAGTGCCGCCAACAAAGACCAACGCAGCTGCAGAACAGAGCAACTCCAAGGGAGCAATAGGGTCTGCTGGTACAGTGAAAGGGCCCTGCTACAACTGTGGTCAGCCAGGCCACTTTTCCAAGTTCTGCCCTCATCCGCCTAAAAAGAGCAACAGACTTACAATGCCCGTGTGCACCACACCGCCATTGATGAAGTTCCTGAGGGAGAGCCTGTAACTGCTGGTAAGTTTCTTGTGAACCATCACCCTGCAGTTGTTCTTTTTGATTCTGGATCTTCGCATTCTTTTATGAGTCAAGCATTTGCACGGAAGCATGAACAACTATGCACAGAATTGAGTTATGGTTATCGCATAAGTTCAGCAGGAGCTGATGTGTTAACCAATAAGATGGTTAGAGGGGCAACCCTTGAGTTAGATAGTCGGAAGTTCAGAGTGAACCTGGTAGTTATGCCTGGACTAGTTTTGGATGTAATAATAGGAATGAACTGGATGAAAGACTGGGAAGCAGTCATAGATACAAGCAGTCGGATGCTTACCCTTAAAGATCCCCAGGCAGAGGGTACTTTTCAGGTACCATTGCCTAAAAGAACAGATCTTGTGAGTGTGACCTGTGCCATAGAAGTTACTCCTATCCATCAGATCCCAGTAGTATGTGAGTTCCCGGATGTGTTTCCAGACGAGTTGCCTGGCCTTCCTCCAGATAGAGATGTTGAGTTCGGAATCGAGTTGATCCCCGGGACGGCTCCAATTTCAAGGAGACCTTATCGGATGCCTCCGGATGAGTTAGCTGAGTTGAAGAAACAGTTGGAAGAGTTATTAAAGAAGGGGTTTATCCGCCCAAGTAAGTCTGAATGGGGATGTCCTGCCTTGTTTGTAAAGAAAAAGAAAGAGGGTACTCTCAGGATGTGTGTGGATTACCGACCTCTTAACGCTGTAACCATCAAGAATAAATATCCCTTGCCTCATATTGATGTTCTGTTTGATCAGTTAGCTAAAGCCAGAGTGTTCTCCAAGATAGACTTAAGGTCTGGGTATCATCAGATAAAGATTAGACCTCAAGATGTTCCGAAAACCGCCTTTTCTACCAGATACGGGTTGTACGAGTATCTGGTTATGTCATTTGGACTAACAAATGCTCCTGCATATTTTATGTATCTGATGAATACGGTTTTCATGCCAGAGTTGGATAAGTTTGTAGTTGTCTTCATTGATGACATTCTAGTATACTCTGAAAACGAGAAAGAGCATGAAGAGCATCTGAGAATTGTCTTGACTAGGTTGAGAGATCATAAGTTATATGCTAAGTTCAGCAAATGTGAATTTTGGTTGAAGAAAGTTCCTTTCCTCGGTCATATTCTATCTGAGAATGGAGTTTCTGTAGATCCGAGTAAAGTGCAAGAGGTTATGGATTGGAAGACTCCAACCACAGTGTCAGAAGTCAGGAGTTTCCTAGGCTTAGCTGGTTACTATCGCCGCTTTATCCCAGACTTCTCGAAGATTGCCAAGCCTATGACAAGTCTGTTACAGAAAGATCACAAGTTTGCGTGGACAGAGGAGTGTGAGACAGCTTTCCATACCCTGCGGAAACTGTTGACCACTGCTCCAGTTCTTGCACAACCCGACATCGAGAAACCTTTTGATGTGTTCTGTGACGCATCAAAAACAGGACTAGGGTGTGTGCTGATGCAAGAAGGAAGAGTAATTGCTTATGCCTCCCGGCAGTTGAGAAAACATGAAATCAATTACCCGACACATGATCTTGAGCTTGCCGCTGTAGTGCATGCCTTAAAGATTTGGAGACACTATTTACTGGGTAACGTGTGCAACATTTTCACCGATCATAAGAGTCTCAAGTACATTTTCACCCAACCAGAATTGAACATGAGACAGCGGAGATGGTTAGAGCTGATCAAAGACTACAACTTGAATGTACAGTATCACCCTGGGAAAGCCAATGTGGTAGCTGATGCGTTAAGCAGAAAGTCACATTGTCTGAATGTGCAACCCTTGCTTGAAGATGGTTTCGATCTAATGCACCCTGCCGTGCTACAAAGTATTCAGGTCAGTTGTTCCTTGGAGAGTAAGATTATAGAAGGTCAGAAAGCAGACAAGGGGATATTCCACATCAAAAAGAAGATTCAAGAAGAACCCTCGAAACACTTCAGGGTAGATGAGCAGGATGTGTTGTGGTTCGACAACCGTCTTGTTGTTCCAAAGGATAGAGAGCTTAAGAATAAAATTTTGGATGAAGCTCATCTCTCCAAGTTGTCTATTCATCCTGGCAGCAGTAAAATGTATCAAGAACTAAGACCTCGTTATTGGTGGACCAAGATGAAGAAGGAAATTGCAGCGTATGTAGCCAGATGTGACACATGTTGTAGAGTAAAAGCAATTCACATGAAGCCTGCCGGAATGTTACAACCTTTGTCAGTACCAAGTTGGAAGTGGGATGACATAAGTATGGATTTTATCACGGGTTTACCCACTACTCAAAAAGGTCACGATTCCATTTGGGTAATTGTGGATCGTCTTACTAAGACAGCCCACTTTCTGCCTGTCAAAACGGAATATAGACCACCTCAATATGCTGAGAAGTATATTGCGGAGATTGTGAGGTTGCATGGCATACCAAAGACTATAGTGTCTGACAGAGGGTCACAGTTCACTGCTCACTTTTGGGAGCATTTGCACAAAGGTTTGGGGACTAGTCTGATTCGTAGCACTGCCTATCATCCTCAAACAGATGGTCAAACTGAGAGAGTTAATGCTGTTCTAGAAGATATGTTAAGGGCTTGTGTGTTGTCTTCCAGAGGTTCATGGGAATCATGGTTACCTTTAGCAGAGTTCGCATACAATAACAGCTATCAAGAAAGTATCAAGATGGCACCTTTTGAGGCTCTGTATGGCCGAAAGTGTAGAACACCGTTAAACTGGATTGAGCCCGGAGAAAGAAGGTATTATGGTATTGACTTCGTAGAGGAAGCCGAAAGGAAAGTTCATATCATCCAGCAGAATATGAGAGCGGCCCAGTCACGTCAGAAAAGTTATGCAGATAAGAGAAGGAGACCGCTTGTGTTCGAAGTTGGCGACTATGTCTATCTAAAAGTTACGCCAATGAAAAAGAAAAGGTTTGGTGTGCGCAGAAAGCTGGCCGCCAGATTTGTGGGACCTTACAAAATCCTGGAACGGAAGGGTCCTGTGGCTTACAAATTGGAATTACCAGAGTCAATGGGTGCTATATTCCCAGTTTTTCATGTATCACATCTCAAGAAATGTTTGCGCGTTCCAGAGGAACGGATTGAACCTCGAGGCATAAAACTGAAGTCAGATCTGGTGTATCGTGAGCAGCCCGTTCGAGTATTGGATACCAAGGAAAGGGCTACTCAAAACAGTGTGGTGAAAACGTATAAGATACAATGGAGTCATCACGATGAAGGGGATGCATCTTGGGAAACGGGTGAATACTTAAAGAACGCCTATGAAGATTTTTATAATAAATGGTTCGTAACCCAAATCTCGGGACGAGATTTTTATAAGGGGGGAGGGCTGTAACACCCCGGTGTTATGCAATGCATTTTTGCATGGCAATCATATTGCATAGCATTCATATCATTGTAATCCTGTATGATAATGGTATAATTCGATTAAAATAAAAGCTTAAACATGCTATATTTAATGGATTATAATAATAGGATAATCATCTTATATCAAAAGCCTTGCAACCATAATTCTTACATCACTTAGAACCCTAGTTCAAATTTTGGAGCTCAAAATTTGTCAAAAACTTGTTTCAAAGTAATTATGAAAAATATTCAAAAGTATTTCCTAATTTAGCTTTTATTTTGTCATTTAAAATCTATTAAGAATTTTGAAATGGCCCCTTAATCAAAGTTGTAGAGAATTTAATTTTGAGCAACTTTTATTTTTGGGCCAAATCCATAAAATGCTTTCTTCTTGTTCAAAATTTGGTTTGAAGTTTGAAATGCATTTAAATTTGAAAATCAAAAATCAAAAATGGATTTTCTCCTTCGCGGGCCGCCGCCAACGGTTCGGCCCAGAGCCAGAGTCGGCCCGTCTCATCGCGCGCGCGCGCCCGCGCTGCCCCGCCGCGGCCCAGGCCCAGTCGGCCGTCTCCCTCCTCCGCCCGCGCACTCGCCGCGCGCGCTGGCGCTCCGGCAGAGCTCGCGCGCCGCGTGGCGGCCGCATGCCGGCCAACAGCGGCCGGGTGGCGCTCGGTCGCCCCCACCAACGCGAGCGCCCGCGCCTTAACCCCCCCGCGCAGCACCTCGCCCTTCCTCCCTCCACTCTGCCTCCTCACCGAGCGCGGCTGCCATTTCCGCCTCCGCCACCGCACGCGCTCGCCGGACGCGCGCGTTCCGACGAGCTCCGGCCACCGCTGACCTCTCCATCTCGCCACGAGCTTCCTCTCTCTCTGGCGCACCCCGTGCTCACCTCCATTTCACGCGGTAAGCTCCACAGCCCCGCCAATCGCTCGCCGGAGTTCCGGCCGAGCTCGCCGTGGTTCTCCGCTCCGTGGAAACCCCGCCTCCGCCTCTTCTTTTCCCTCACTCGCGCAAGCACCTTGTTCGCCTCCTCCTCCCGGTGCTCGGACACCATCTCCCGTGCCGTCCCATGGCCGGAGAGGAGCTCCCGCCGGTGAGCAGCGCCGCCGAGCCGCCATGGCCGGTGGCAAGCTCGATTTCGAGCTCCTCCGGTCGTGCCAATGGTACCAACGGGTTCGCCTCGTCTTGGGGATCACGACGGTGGTGACCTCGTCGCCGGCGACCTCGCCGTCGTCGAGATCCGCGCGGTCAGCGCCCTCCTTGACTCGGAGCGGCTGACGCGTGGGACCCGGTTGACCCGCGGGCCCGCCTGTCTGTCTCTGTGTGCGCGCGCGTGTGTAGATCACCGGGTGCATCTAGCAGTTCAGCGGCTGGATTTAAAAAGGATATTTGGAAATGATTTTTCAGAAAATGTATAAATGCTTTAGAAAAATTGTAACTTGCTCATTTTAGCTCCAAATTTGATGAAGCAAATTTCTATGGACTCTTTAGGACCAGATCTATGAGATAAAATTGTTGCATGTCAAATTTGATGAACTTTTCTGTAGAGTTTATAATTAAATAGTAAAATGGCTGTTTTCTTGATAAATGCTTAATAAATCCTAGAAAAGTCAGAAAAATATGATTCTAAATTTATTAATCTTTTTGTGTCATGTACTTTCTAGGAAAATTTTATATCTTGGGAGTTCTGTATAAAAATTTGTAGTTGCAGTTCAAATGCTTTCTATTACCAATATTTGTTATTTTTGTTATTTAAATAAATTTGAATAAAACATGCAAGTGATAATTTTTCCATAGTGTTTGTTTAGGTAGTAGATAGTAGAAAAATTCCTAAATCTGTTGTTTGATACTTTTCATAATGTAAAGTATTTTAAATATCTATTTTAGGCCCTAGTTTGTTATTTCTGTGTAGGCAGTTCTAGTTATCCAAATGCAGTAAAAATTTTATGTCAAGCTATTCTTGATATTAGTAACCCACTGTAATTTTATAAGATTTTTCTGAGCTACTAAAATATGTGTTGCTGTTCAAATGTAGTGCTAATTGGGGTTTCCCTTTTATTCTTTAATGCAAAGATAATTAGTAAGGTATACTTTGGTGTATCTTTGAAGCATCTTGAGTGTTCAAGTGCTCTTGCTTGGTAGAGAATAGTAGTGGTAGTTTTCGAGTACATGTTCTTGGATGACGTAGACTACCTTGTAGAAGAGTCATAAGTTCCCCATAAACCGATGACGTAATACATTCATTACACCGCATACATTCCGCATCATCATCATCTCATGTCCCTTCTGCATAGCACTTATGCATGTTGCACTCATACTTCTGCATCATACAGGATCGCAGGAAGTGGTTCCGACAGTTGTTCCCGAGGACGCAGAGGAGCAGCTCGAAGTGACGGAGCCGGAGCCAGCAGAAGCCGAAGAGGAGTCCGGTGAAGAGCTTCCGGAGTGCCCCGACCATCGTCCCAGTACCTTCGAGCGAGGCAAGCCCCGGAGCATTTCTCCCCCGGTTTGCAAAGAATTGTTTATTAATTTCACTTAATCTGACGCATTAAGTTTAGGAGTTGTTTGCAAACGTTGTTGCATTATGCCTTGTTCCACCTTGTTTTACCCGATCCTTGCCACCCTGGTGTCCACGGTCAATACTTGCTTAGCTTGCTTAGACCGGTAGAAGTCGGGTGATTGCCTGTCATCCGCGAGCTATAGGGGATTACCTGATTTTATGTGAAAGAAATGTCATGTGAGAATAACTAAGTGTGGAAGTGAATATGAGGCCGGGCGGAAGCTTGCAGGGTTCTGGACTGTAGTGTCTTCCGTCTGTGTCGATTAAGGACCGTCCGATGTCGGGCCTCGGGTCATGTTGAACGCATGCCTCACATTTAGCTGGCCGGATAAAGTACCTTTCGACCGCGAAGCCGGGAGATTATTCGGGCCGAGTAGATTGCCCGCAACGCACTGTACCGGAGCAGTAGTGGCAGGAAACGGGGGCGCGATGATAAGGCCAAAGAGCAGTCGGGCGGCCCCCGGGTACATGTGGTTCCTGGCAAGCTCGCGACTTTACCTGAATGGTTGACTCGGTGACCAATACCTCACTTTAGCGGGTGAGTGAGGTTTGTGTGAGGAATAAATTACCAGCTGGTCAATAATCGATTCGAATCGCCATCGTTCACTGGACAGTGAACACTTGACTTGAGTTACTTCATCGTAGTAATATGGATGCAACACTTGGATAGTTATGTGGGAAATGACATGGTAACTATTGTTAATGATCGATGGTAATCCTTGCTTGCTTAATTACATGGTTACTTTCGCATAAAGTGCAAACATAGTTGACAGGGGAATAAAGACGTAAAATATGACATGCCTTTGTAAATGATTTGGTAAGCAAAAAAAAAATGCTTTTCTTGCAAATGAGTCAGCTACCCCACCAAAATGCCTATCATGATCCTTGGAGTCTTTTTGTTTTGGTTCTGTCGGGTAAGTCTAGCTGAGTACCTTCTCGTACTCAGGGCTTTGTTCCCACTTGTTGCAGATGGACAGATGTACTATGGTTATTGTATCAACTGTCTCTACCCTGCGATGGGCGAAGCCTAGGACCATGGGCAATGGTCACTCACTACTCCTCGCCTGATGCTTTTGTGGGAGATGATCGCGAGCTGGCACTTTATTTTGGAAAGTTGTGCGTGGGTGCGTGTGCTTTGAACTAATGCTTCCGCTACTTTATTTGAAACTGGTTTGTAATAACTATGTTTAAACTCCGATGTATTTTGTGCCGCAAACTACTGTGTAACTTATGAAGGTAATCGCTGAACTTATTACGATCTTGGCTGTGATGTGAAATGGTTTGAAATCCGTCGAGATTTCACGGACTACCGGGTTATACGGGCTTAAGTTTGGTAAATTGTCCGTCCATTGGATGATTTTCTTACTTAATCTCGTATAATTGGGCGGTTCTGTTACAGCGCATGTGAACCCCGAGGGGTGAGATAAAGAGCAAGCCCGCGCCTGCTCCTGTTTTCATCAACGACCCATCGAAGTACATGGTCCAGAGCTCGGCCTGGAGCTGTGCGGGAGGGAGTTGGGTGTCGGTCCATTCAGCCAGAAAATCTGCTAATACCTGTGACTTGATAGCCTTGCGCGGCGTATAGGACAGGGTCTCGCCCATGAGCTCGACCGCCCATTTAGCAATCCTACCCGAGGCTTCCCGGTTCCGGGCTATCTCTCCCAAGGGGAAAGAAGAAACCACAGTAACCGGGTGGCCCTCGAAGTAGTGTCAGAGCTTGCGCCGCGTTAGGACGACGGCGTATAGCAGTTTCTGAATTTGGGGGTATCGAACCTTAGTTTCTGAGAGCACCTCGCTGATGAAATAGACCGGCCTCTGGACAAGCAAGGTATGCGCCTCCTCGGCCCGTTCGACAACCAGGACCGAACTGACTACTTGTGACGTCGCAGCGACATACAGTAGGAGCGGTTCCCCTGGGGTTGGAGGGACGAGGATGGGTGAGTTAGAGAGCGTGGCCTTGAGTTTTGTGAGAGCTTCCTCAGCCTCGAGGGTCCATGAAAAATGCTGCGATTTCTTTAGGAGACGGTACAGAGGGAGCGCCTTTTCTCCGAGGCGTGAAATGAAACGGCTGAGTGCTGCAAGGCAACCAGTGACCCTCTGTACACCCTTCAGATCTCGGATGGGGCCCATCTTAGTTATGGTAGAGATTTTTTGGGGGTTGGCCTCGATGCCGCGTTTGGATACGATGAATCCTAAAAGCATGCCTCGAGGGACGCCAAAGACGTATTTCTCGGGGTTGAGCTTGATTTTCTTTGCCCGAAGGCATTTAAACGCAACGTCGAGGTCGCTGACCAGACCATCGGCTTGTTTTGTCTTGACAACGATGTCGTCGACATAAGCCTCGACCGTCGACCCGATATGTTCCCCAAAAACGTGCTGCATGCACCGCTGGTACGTGGCCCCTGCGTTCCGGAGACCGAAGGGCATCGTAACATAGGAGTACATGCCAAATGGGGTAATGAATGAAGTCGCGAGCTGGTCGGACTCCTTCATTTTGATCTGGTGGTAACCGGAGTAGGCGTCTAAGAACGAGAGAGTTTCACATCCCGCAGTGGAATCAACGATCTGATCAATGCGTGGCAAAGGGAAGGGAACTTTTGGACATGCTTTATTCAAACTAGTATAGTCTACACACATCCTCCATTTCCCACTCTTTTTCATAACTAATACAGGATTAGCTAGCCACTCAGGATGATGAACTTCCTTGATGAATCCGGCCTCCAACAGCTTGTGGATCTCCTCGCCGATGACCCTGCGCTTCTCCTTGTCGAAGCGGCGCAGGCGTTGCTTCACCGGTTTGGATCTGGCTCGGATCTCCAAGGCGTGCTCGGCGACTTCCCTGGGTATGCCCGGCATATCCGAGGGACTCCACGCAAAGATGTCGACGTTCGCGCGGAGAAAGTCGACGAGCACGGTTTCTATTTCGGATCGAGGGTGGCGCTGATGCTCAGTGCCTTCCCGTTGGGATCAGCGGGCTCGAGGGGTACGAGCTTGACATCTTCCGCGGGCTCGAAGCTGCTGGCGTGGTGCTTTGGGTCGGGAACCTCGTTCGCGAGACTGTCGAGGTCTGCAGCCAAAGTCACCGACTCCAAAACAGCCTCGCCGTGCTCGACGCACTCGATGTCGCATTCGTAGGCGTGTTCGTACGAGGGCCCCACGGTGATGACGCCGTTTGGACCTGGCATCTTGAGATTGAGATAGGTGTAGTTCAGCACAGCCATGAACTTGGCGTAGCACGGGCGCCCGAGGATAGCGTGGTATGTCCCACGGAACCCGACCACCTCGAAGGTGAGGGTCTCCTTTCTGAAGTTGGCCGGTGTGCCAAAACAAACGGGCAGATCGACCCGTCCGAGGGGCTCCGCCCGTTTCCCTGGCACGACTCCGTGGAAGCAGATTCTAATCCTTCTGGTTGTGATGGTATACCGGGGTTAGTAGCAGGAACAGCAGCAGCTATTTGATTTAACTGAGATTCAATCATTTTATTAAAGCTAATTTGGTTTTTGATGGCAGTAGAGAAATTATCCATTCTATTATTTATGTTTTCTAGTATTTTATCATTGGATGCCAATTTCTTAGACAAGTTATCCATTAGCTTTCCTTGATTAGACACTAACTCTCTCAGGGGTGGAAAATTATTATTGTTGTTGTAAGAGTTATTACCTTGATAATTACCTGAGTAGTTACCTGAGTAGTTAGGTCTCTGTTGATTCCAACCTTGATTTTGTTGAGGATGGTTGTAGTAGTTGTTGTTGTTGATGTACCTTGCATCCTCAAGCATCTCAGGGCAGTGATTGCCTGAGTGTCCAGTATCTCCACATTCCTCACAAGTCATGTGAGAGTCGTAGACGTTCATGACTTCTCTTTTGTCACCAGCTTTGTCACCGAGCTTTTTCATGAGTAGGTCTAACTTTGCAGACAGCATGTCTACCTCCTTGAGCTGGTGCATACCTCCACCCTTCTTGCATGTTTGAGTCCTCTCTTCGTTCCAACCTTGGTTGGACGCCATCTTCTCCACAAGGGCTGTAGCTTGTGGTATGGTGAGTGATAGAAATACGCCTCCAGCTGCAGCATCCATGGTCTCACGAGCACTAGTGATGAGCCCATGATAGAAAGTCTACATAAGTAGCCAGCTCTCCATTCCATGATGGGGACATTCTAGGATGTAATCTTGAAAGCGCTCCCATGCTTCTGGAACGGATTCATCATGTTGTTGCTGAAAACTTGTAATCTTCCCACGGAGAGCATTGGTCTTGCCCATGGGAAAGAACTTAGCCAGAAAGTTCGTAGAGCAGAGTGCCCACGTAGTGTTCTTATCCTTCGTCGCGTAGAACCACTGCTTCGCTCTCCCCAATAGTGAGAATGGGAAAAGGCGAAGTAGTATGGCGTCTCTGGGAACATCTAATAAAGTGAATGTGCTGCAAATCTCTAGGAAGTGTTGGAGATGAGCACTTGCATCTTCGTGCGGCTTCCCACAAAACTAGTTGGCTTGTACCATGTTGATGAGCCCTGGCTTGAGCTCAAAGTTCTTGTCGATGGCCGCGGCAGGTTCAGTGCGGATGTTGTCCGTAGTGGGAGCTGAGAACTCGCGGATCGTCTTGTTTGCCATGGCTGCGAACTCTGTTGACAAATTCCGGATGAAACTTCGGCGGTCTTCTGAATTGGATGAAGTGTTGCGTCAAAGTGTTGACTTCTTGAGCTTGGCTCTTGCCCCTCTGATTAATGCTTCGGGGTTGTCAACAAAATTTTCTGGAAGATGTCCTCTATTCATACATCACCCTGCAAAACAATAAGAATGGAAAAATACAGAGGTAAATCTGTATGGGAGAATTGATGATCTCAATCACTTAATGATGCGAATGATGACTCAAATTCCGTATTCATTCCTTGTTAGTAAATCAACCTTTCCCGACAACGGCGCCAAAAATGCTTGTTGGGCATTCTTAACGTCATTACCAAAAGTAGACTTAGTTTTCTAATTCTGATAACGGCGCCAAAAATGCCGAACCTATCCCTCATGCCACTTAAGCCAAGTTGTCATCCCCAGCATGACATGAGAGACGCGGTATTGAAATATGCAACTGCTCTTCTAAATAAATAATAAATAAGATCTGCAAGCGCACAGATTAATACCGATGTAGCATTTTAACCGGGAAGTATTTCAGGTATCGTTATTTATATTTTTACCACTGGGAAGGGATTACTAACATCAATGTTGATTATGGAATGGAATATAGGAATGAGTATCAATCATTGCATGTATAAGTGAGAGCATTCATCTATCTCTTGCATACAGGGGTAAGTGTCACATAAAATATAGATAAAGTATGAATGGTGACAAAGATAATTAATCTGATCAGCTAGCCACATATAATAATGATAAGCACCTCAACAGATATTCTAGCAAGTCATTAGCATGGTATTAGGACGAACTACAAGGATATTTCCTAAGTTATTCTTAACTATAAAGTCTAGCATATCATAGTTAGTGCAAGTACACTTGGCAATCATTGCGAGAAAGGACTACGCCCATGCATAGTGATATTATCAAGGAAGATGAGAAACATAGCAATCACTCCCCCGTAATAATGTTGCTCTGCCTGCCTTACACACGGGAGGGGGACTATATAAGAACCAACGAAGTTGTCACCATCGCGGACCACCCCACGATCCGACATATAAGGTGCAATCGCAGATAAATATGGTCTAAGCACCACGCCTACACAATATTTATCATTTACCCATGGATCCGATGGATAAACGCTATACGATCCTAAACATGTATATAATTCTAATCTAACTAAGCCAAGCGTATAACTACGATAAACTAAGAACAATATAATTGCAAACATAAACAAGTAGAGCATAGTCATAATCAATATATTGAAATAGAACAAAGTTGTATTCATAACAAAGATGAACAATGAAGAACAGTAAAGGAATTACCAAGAATCCTCTTGACAGATCCGGAAACCAATCGAAGATTGACTCCTTCTAGTTCTAATCCTATGTAGCTATGCTATACTAGAGATCTAGTTGATGTGGTGGCTCTAGGGCTTGATCAGAGACTCTCCTCCTGAGATTAGGGTTTGAAGAATGAGAATGAGGGAGTGCCTCCTCCAGGGGCCAGGGGTCCTGCTTATATAGCCCCCTCAAGTGAACGTGGGCCGTCGGATCAAACCGACATTAATCGCACGGTTTTCCTTGATCCCTTAGGTCGGTGGAGCATAATCCGTGAGACGGAGCCTGATTGGCTCTTAGGCCAGGGCGGGCGCCCTAGGGAGCAGGGCGGGCGCCCTGCCTCCGGGCCCGTTCGGCCTCCCGTTCGATCTCGTGGCTTCTGGAGTCTTCTAGATGATAGAAAATCGGTGAACACGTTATTATCTCTATGTAAACCTGACGTGTGGGCCTTTCCTCCGTATTTTCTGATAACCCCCTGCAGAAACAGACAAACACCAAAACTCGTGGAATTCTGTCAGATAAAACCCTAAGTCTAGGTGTTGGTTGCATTTGGATCCTTTTCTTTATTTATTTGATAACTATATTTGGTACTTAAGGACCGTCAACAAACTCCCCCAAGCTTACCTCTTGCTCGTCCCTGAGCAAGGATAGACTCATTATGGATCAGAAGTTGCTGCAACGCCTTTGAACGTTGACGGTACATATGCTTTCAAATAAGGTCTCATCCCTGAGTTAGAGTAAACTGTCAAGACTTAAAACTTACTCATTTTACCTTTCACCATGGGGCTTGCAACCGTCACCTGCATCTTGAGTGGTTAAAAGATAGAACGGTCTAGTCAAACGCCATGTCTCTTATTCTTGATCAGCTATAGCTCTGGAGTTTTTGCAAATTTTTCAAATAAAACTCAGAGATTCCTTGTATGACTTTCTCGGGTCTCTCTTTTGTGGTATTTCTGGATCCTTACCAAGGCAGCAATGGTATATGCCTTCTCTCTCAAAGTATGTGGTATTTATGGTATAAGGCGTAGTGACATTGCCTTCTCTCTCACCCTACTCTAATAAGGCTTTGATATCTGGAGCTCATAGGTGGGAGATACAGTATACATACTCATAGAACATTTATTGCATAGTCAAACCATGGATCCAGAGAAACAAGTCAATAAGTCAAATCAAGATGTGCATGTGTGGTGAATGAGTGGTGTATGGTGATAACAAAAGTCTAATGCTCTTTTTGAGAGAATACATACCTTTCTTGCTTTTTAAAACTTTTGAGGGGAATGAGATGCTCTATTATTTTTTTTCTCTTTTTTTTCTCAGGTGGGTATCTTGTACCCCTAATTCTACTGTCGAACACTTGTCCATTTTTACCTCTCGTCTCACTTTTTCTTTCTTCGAGGTTCCGAGCACTTGCTCCTTTTTATTTCCTCGTTTTTTTAGAGCAATCTCCCTCTTTTGAAAATATAGCAAGTGGTAGTAGAAATGACTTGAGCATTAACTTCACAGGGAATAACAGGAATGGGGATAATGTTTTTGGCTATTTTCTCCCGGGTCAGGAGTAGAATAATTTTGGGTGAATCTGGAGATGGAAATGAGTGGATATATGTGGATGCGTACTTCCAGAGTAGAAGCAGCATGTATGAGTGAACGTGCAAGTGAATCTTGATTTTAACCATATGATAAGTTCCTAAGGGTCTACACAGCTTGACCACACTCAATGCCCATAAGCAATAAGTAGTAAAAGTGCGGCTCTTATTCTAACAAGCATGTATATATGGCTGTGGTAGGAATTTAAACTCTCATCATACAGGAACTCATCATGCAATATTTTAAAGATTTTTAAAGATAAAATTCTCCAGAATTCTAGCATCTCTAGGAACAGATAAACAGCAGCTCAACCTTCCCATATCATATCCGCTAACAACTTAGACATCAGATCAAGTTCTCTTCCCACTAGTTCAGGTTTAGAGCCAGTTTTAAATTATAACAGTTATGTCTAAACTAGAGAGAGAACAAATTTGAAAATTAGGCAGAGCAACTATTCATCATCCATGCTAGAGTTTTATTTTGAAGATTCAGTTTAGCATAGCTACTTTATTTATTTATTAAACTAAGCAAATATATATAAACACAAAATATTTATTTGGATTTTCATGATTATGCATCTTTTTATTTTAATAAAGCATAGGTATAAATGTAGATAAAAATACTTATCGGGATAAATGGGGGTGCTCTCCCCCAAGCTGGATCTTGACGTAATTTCTTCTGATGTAGCTAGCAGGTGCAGAGGTGTATTTGAATGTCGGCAGCACCTTGACAGCGATTAGGATGTCCTCCATCTGCTAGTCTTCCTGAATTCTGTGGAGCTCAAATAGACAACAAAGCTTCATGGAACTTGATTAAGCGTTAGCATAAATATCTAGCCTTTATCATGTTTGAGCTTCCTTGATAAATGTTACTCTCTATTTTTATTTTCATTTTTATAGAACAGAAAAAATATATTATTATATTTTTTTATGCCACCACAGTGAATGTACTTATGGGTTTTATGCCACTCGCATACTCACATGGGGCTTACTGTTTTCAACATTTTTTTAGACAGAATGAACATGATTAACTGAGCAATAATTAAAGGGAAAATGATAACTACCAAGTTTACCTCTTGGCACGGCGTTCGGTGTTTTTAAGTCCTCCGAACAGGACTTATTTTCTTCTTAGTTGTCCTGGGATTTGGGTGACGTAGACGGTGGTTCCGGCAGCGCCTCCTCTTCTTGTGTAACTGTCTTCACTTTCCATACCTGACTTGGTGCTTCGGTCTCCTGTTGTGTATCCTCGGGCCTTATGACCTCTCCTTCATAGTCTGCCCATACGTCCTTGATGGTTTGCCTCCTTTGGTTACGGTTACGTCGCCTTCTTCTTGTCCTGACCTGCTTAGAATCTTCAACTATATAGTTAGGGTCATTAAAGTAGCGGCGTACCTTCTCAGAGGGAAAATGCATATGGACTTCTCCGGTTCCAATGTAGATGATTGCTTTGACGGTGCCTAGGAACGGTCTTCCTAGGATGATGGGTGGATCGTACTCGTCGTCTCCCATGTCAATGACCTGAAAGTCTGTATGGACAAAATGATCGTTAATTTTAATAGGGACATCGGTTACTATACCTTCGACCTTTCGGGATGTCTGATCTGCCATCTGGAGCTGAGTGTATGTTGGTTTTAAGGGCATGGTCCCGTACAAGAGCTGATAGGTGACTGTGGCCATTATGTTGATGCCTGATCCAGTGTCGCAGAGCGCCTTCTGAAAGAAGTATCCATTGATTGAGCACTCAATGCTTGGCATGCCTGGGTCGTCCTTCTTGATTAGGAACAGCGACTTGGGTCGTCGGTCTTGACCTCCTTGAACTGCAGTGACCATCTTAGCTGATTCGGTCCATCCTTGGTTGTTCTTGTTCTGCTTGTTCCTCCTGTTGGTCCTCTTCCTTGGTTCATGTTGGGGTTGCTCTGGGATTTGTGTAATCTTGTTCTTGAAGGAAAACGTCTCCTTCCTCCCCTTGATGTTGAAGTTGATCTTCGCAGCGCTGGCGTAGATGACAGCTCCCGAGGTGTTCAGGAATGGCCTTCCCAGAATAACTGGTGACCTCTCATCGGACCCGGTCTCTATCACCATGAAGTCAGCTGGAGCATACGAGGTACCAACTCGGACACACATGTTCTTTAATATTCCTTTAGGAAAGCTTAGTGTCCGATCTGCAAGCTGCAAACACATAGTTGTTTCTGATAAAGGATATGTAAAGAATTTTTCATAGAGTACCCTGGGCATAATGTTGACGCTGGAGCCAAAGTCACAGAGTGCTTCTGGGAAGTCCACCATACCGATGGAGATCGGGATGACGGGGCGTCCTGGATCGCCTCTCTTGACTGGCAGAAGGTCATTATGTACTCCGACAGCGGGATTACTCCAATAGTTACCTGCATCAAACATGTCTACAAGATTTGCAGATTCTAATCCTTCCAGTTGTGATGGTATACCGGGGTTAGTAGCAGGAACAGCAGCAGCTATTTGATTTAACTGAGATTCAATCATTTTATTAAAGCTAATTTGGTTTTTGATGGCAGTAGAGAAATTATCCATTCTATTATTTATGTTTTCTAGTATTTTATCATTGGATGCCAATTTCTTAGACAAGTTATCCATTAGCTTTCCTTGATTAGACACTAACTCTCTCAGGGGTGGAAAATTATTATTGTTGTTGTAAGAGTTATTACCTTGATAATTACCTGAGTAGTTACCTGAGTAGTTAGGCCTCTGTTGATTCCAACCTTGATTTTGTTGAGGACGGTTGTAGTAGTTGTTGTTGTTGATGTACCTTGCATCCTCAAGCATCTCAGGGCAGTGATTGCCTGAGTGTCCAGTATCTCCACATTCCTCACAAGTCATGTGAGAGTCGTAGACGTTCATGACTTCTCTTTTGTCTCCAGCTTTGTCATCGAGCTTTTTCATGAGTAGGTCTAACTTTGCAGACAGCATGTCTACCTCCTTGAGCTAGTGCATACCTCCACCCTTCTTGCATGTTTGAGTCCTCTCTTCGTTCCAACCTTGGTTGGACGCCATCTTCTCCACAAGGGTTGTAGCTTGTGGTATGGTGAGTGATAAAAATGCGCCTCCAGCTGCAGCATCCATGGTCTCACGAGCACTAGTGATGAGCCCATGATAGAAAGTCTGCATAAGTAGCCAGCTCTCCATTCCATGATGGGGACATTCTAGGATGTAATCTTGAAAGCGCTCCCATGCTTCTGGAACGGATTTATCATGTTGTTGCCGAAAAGTTGTAATCTTCCCACGGAGAGCATTAGTCTTGCCCATGGGAAAGAACTTAGCCAAAAAGTTCGTAGAGCAGAGTGCCCACGTAGTGTTCTTATCCTTCATCGCGTAGAACCACTGCTTCGCTCTCCCCAATAGTGAGAATGGGAAAAGGCGAAGTAGTATGGCGTCTCTGGGAACATCTAATAAAGTGAATGTGCTGCAAATCTCTAGGAAGTGTTGGAGATGAGCACTTGCATCTTCGTGCGGCTTCCCACAAAACTGGTTGGCTTGTACCATGTTGATGAGCCCTGGCTTGAGCTCAAAGTTCTTGTCGATGGCCGCGGCAGGTCCAGTGCGGATGTTGTCCGTAGTGGGAGCTGAGAACTCGCGGATCGTCTTGTTCGCCATGGCTGCGAACTCTGTTGACAAATTCCGGATGAAACTTCGGCGGTCTTCTGAATTGGATGAAGTGTTGCGTCGAAGTGTTGACTTCTTGAGCTTGGCTCTTGCCCCTCTGATTAATGCTTCGGGGTTGTCAACAAAATTTTCTGGAAGATGTCCTCTATTCATACATCACCCTGCAAAACAATAAGAATGGAAAAATACAAGGGTAAATCTGTATGGGAGAATTGATGATCTCAATCACTTAATGATGCGAATGATGACTCAAATTCCGTATTCATTCCTTGTTAGTAAATCAACCTTCCCCGGCAACGGCGCCAAAAATGCTTGTTGGGCATTCTTAACGTCATTACCAAAAGTAGACTTAGTTTTCTAATTCTGATAACGGCGCCAAAAATGCCGAACCTATCCCTCATGCCACTTAAGCCAAGTTGTCATCCCCAGCATGACATGAGAGACGCGGTATTGAAATATGCAACTGCTCTTCTAAATAAATAATAAATAAGATCTGCAAGCGCACAGATTAATACCGATGTAGCATTTTAACCGGGAAGTATTCCAGGTATCGTTATTTATATTTTTACCACTGGGAAGGGATTACTAACATCAATGTTGATTATGGAATGGAATATAGGAATGAGTATCAATCATTGCATGTATAAGTGAGAGCATTCATCTATCTCTTGCATACAGGGGTAAGTGTCACATAAAATATAGATAAAGTATGAATGGTGACAAAGATAATTAATCCGATCAGCTAGCCACATATAATAATGATAAGCACCTCAACAGATATTCTAGCAAGTCATTAGCATGGTATTAGGACGAACTACAAGGATATTTCCTAAGTTATTCTTAACTATAAAGTCTAGCATATCATAGTTAGTGCAAGTACACTTGGCAATCATTGCGAGAAAGGACTACGCCCATGCATAGTGATATTATCAAGGAAGATGAGAAACATAGCAATCACTCCCCCGTAATAATGTTGCTCTGCCTGCCTTACACACGGGAGGGGGACTATATAAGAACCAACGAAGCTGTCACCATCGCGGACCACCCCACGATCCGGCATATAAGGTGCAATCGCAGATAAATATGGTCTAAGCACCACGCCTACACAATATTTATCATTTATCCATGGATTCAATGGATAAACGCTATACGATCCTAAACATGTATATAATTCCAATCTAACTAAGCCAAGCGTATAACTACGATAAACTAAGAACAATATAATTGCAAACATAAACAAGTAGAGCATAGTCATAATCAATATATTGAAATAGAACAAAGTTGTATTCATAACAAAGATGAACAATGAAGAACAGTAAAGGAATTACCAAGAATCCTCTTGACAGATCCGGAAACCAATCGAAGATTGACTCCTTCTAGTTCTAATCCTATGTAGCTATGCTATACTAGAGATCTAGTTGATGTGGTGGCTCTAGGGCTTGATCAGAGACTCTCCTCCTGAGATTAGGGTTTGAAGAATGAGAATGAGGGAGTGCCTCCTCCAGGGGCCAGGGGTCCTGCTTATATAGCCCCCTCAAGTGAACGTGGGCCGTCGGATCAAACCAACATTAATCGCACGGTTTTCCTTGATCCCTTAGGTCGGTGGAGCATAATCCACGAGACGGAGCCTGATTGGCTCTCAGGCCAGGGCGGGCGCCCTAGGGAGCAGGGCGGGCGCCCTGCCTCCGGGCCCGTTCGGCCTCCCGTTCGATCTCGTGGCTTCTGGAGTCTTCTAGATGATAGAAAATCGGTGAACACGTTATTATCTCTATGTAAACCCGACGTGTGGGTCTTTCCTCCGTATTTTCTGATAACCCCCCTGCAGAAACAGACAAACACCAAAACTCGTGGAATTCTGTCAGATAAAACCCTAAGTCTAGGTGTTGGTTGCATTTGGATCCTTTTCTTTATTTATTTGATAACTATATTTGGTACTTAAGGACCGTCAACAGCGGTGAGCCCAGGTCTCAAAGGGGAGAAAAAGGAAGTACAAGATGATTGCTTAAGATGTTGATCGCTATCTTGTGTATGGCTTGTCGTCCGTTGTCTTCTCCAGAGCCATGGCCTACCCTTTTATATGACGAGAGGAGGCCAGGGCAACGGATGCCTTGAGATGATGTTTTGTCGATCACTGTCGAGGTGGCTGTAGCGACGTGCTCTAGAAATGGGAGGCCATCCCTGGACACCATGGTGTTACAGAGGACGGGACGCCGAAATGACCCGGAGCGCTATGCCATGCCGTCCTCCCTTCCCTGTTGAGTCGTGCCGGGCGTCGAGGCCGGGTCGAGGGCGAACGGATAAGTCCGAATCCCTGGAATCGTGGCGTACGGACTTTGTCGTATTCTCCCTCGAGGGTTACTAGTGTCGCACAGTGCATGGTAAGGTGGGTACAGTGACAATTTTCACCTCCCATCACGGAATGGGCGGTAAAACAGTGACGACTGATACTGGCATTGTTCCCACGTCGACCACGCTCGCAGCCATGCCGGTAGGTGGTAGTAGGTAATCGCATTAAATGCTAAGGCTTTTGTCCTGAGGTAGGTAAAGAGAGGGGGTCGAGCGCCTCGACCCGGGCTCACGCGAGTCGGAGTGCGGTCGAGGCGTTTTGTCGTACGGGACGGGGTGCGGTCGAGGCCTCCCGTCGAGGGGGCCTCGCACGAGTCGGAGATGAGATGCGGTCGAGGCATTCCTTCGAGCCGGCCTCGCGCGAGACGGACCTTTCGTGCGGTTTGAGGTGGGTTGCGTTCTGCCGTGATTTAGTCGCTTTTGTTTTTATTATCGTTGAATGTGGGTACCCCTATACCACTGGTACCGACAAATATAGACATGCAAAAAAATATTTACACAATTAGAACATGAGTTTGTTCATGTGGAACAATATTTTTTCACAAATTTAAATAAAGCGTGGAACAATAATTGCTACAAATATCTTATAAGAATTTAAAATTTGTAAAATGATTGAATAATATAGTAGGATAAGAAGTTACAAACAGAAAAAAACACAAAACATATTACGAAATTAATTAAATCTAAAAGGAGAAAGAAACATCATCACTTTTTTTAACCTAACTTAAACAATACTAGGCCGAACATATAGTGTTATATGGCCAATATGGGCCCATCGAACAAGCATGGGGAAGACGTTGAGTTGTCGACCCAATGAGGCAACAAGAACTCTCAACCAGTCCATCCGAAAGCCCAAGTTAATGGCCCAAATGTTTAGTTCTCAGTCCTCATCTCTCACTCAGTCTATCTCAAGTTCTCAACTAGTAGGAGAATCTTGTGGTTCGGCGACCGAGAATCCGACTTTAATCAGTTCCAATCGGGACCTTAGAGGTTTTGAGTGAGAAATGATATGACAAGTCAAGATGGAGAATGAGGATATATCTATTTTTCACCCACCCAACCCCGCCCCCCCCCCCCCCCCTAGGCAATTGATAAGTGGAAGTTGACTCTCTAAACTCCCATTCTCCTTTCCACCTAAACTCCCACGCTCACAAAACAAACAAAAGATTTCTAAACTCTTACCTCTAAATTTTGAGAAAATTGCATATTTGGAACTTTCTTTCAGTTACCTCAAACCAAGCGTATCGAAAATGTTTTTCTAAAAGGAATTGTAAATGTTACTCACATATATGCATTGCATGTCACGTACATGATGGCGCATCCCCACGAAAGCACTCAGTTGATCCAGCCGTTTCTTCTTTTTGCTAGTACGATCTATAGTCAATAATGAAATCAATTTTGTCACTCGGTGCCATGGAATTCCTCGTTCCAACTCGGTCCTGATGGGAGCGGTGAACCAGCTCTTCACGAGTCCGCTCGCTGCGTCATCTTGGCCGACATTACGAATCTATAACGAGCTAGATTTCTATGGATATGGAATTATGGATCGATCAATCCTCTCGCCGGGCAGCTAGTCGTCGTTGGGCAGCGTGGAGTTGACGAGTCTGGCGATGGTGACCCTGGGCGTGGAGTAGTCGCCGGTGAGCACCTTGGCGGCGACGATGGCGTTGGCGGCCTCGGTGAAGTGCACGCCGTCCCAGCTGATGAAGCGCGTGCCCACGTCGCACAGCTGCATCTCCGCCGACATGCACGCCTTGAAGTGGTTGTAGTTGTACGGCGGCCCGCCGTAGCCGCAGCACGCCATCAGGGGTTTCTCAATCCCTGCATAATGCAACAAGTTCAGAAGTTCATCAGAAGCGATCGATTTCCCTTTTTCAGGCTGCATAATTGCATTGGGCATTGGCTAATAATATACGAGTGATGAGTTTACCGTGCATTGTGTGGTTTGCCACCAGGTCGTACTTGATGGTGTACATGTCGACGAAGACGAGCGCGGCGTCCACCATCCGTCGCCGGAGCTGGGCGCAGGCGTCGCTGAGCAGCGCGTTGAAGCGCTTGGCGGCGGCGTTGTAGGTGTTGAGGCAGCCGTGGGCGTCCAGGTTGGTGTCGTCGTCCCGCGGGAAGGCCAGCTTCTGCGGCAGGCAGCCCAGCGCGCCCGTGCCGTGGATCCAGAACTTGCGGGCCCCGTGCGAGTACAGCGTCTATGTAATGCATGTGTCATATCAAGGAGGTGTGGTGTCAATTACTCCTGTATTTGCAAGCAAATGCCAAGCAAACAAAAAAAAGTCCAGTAATCAAACAATTGATGATTGGTTTTTCTCCCTTTTTGTTCAGGTCTTCCTTCTTCAGAAGAAGTGTCCAAACTAGAATCATACCATAGCAATTCATTCCTTTTTCTATTATAGTATTAATTAGAGAAGAGAAAAAAAGAAGGGATTTATATTTATTAATTACCTCGATGGTGTACTTGATCTGAGCAACAAAACCGGGGATCTTGGCAAGCACTTGATCGTAGGGCAGGTGCATGTAAGCAGAGACGTCATTCTGCCCGATGTCGATGGTGTAGATGGCCTTTCTGAATCCTTCGCGATCGATCGGTGGCCTCTGCCCTGCATCACATAAACATCGACCGGTGTCAGTGTCACACCACCAAGTTATTAACAAGCTTCTCCTACTAGTAGCTAGTTTTAATAACTGAGACATATAATTAGGTTGGGTTTGTTCACTTCACATGGTTGACAGTCGACAGACCTAGGTTGATCATTTCCATGGACCTGGCCCTGAAGTAGAGCCACTGATGGAGCTGCACGTCCAGCGAGAAGGGAGAACCCCCCGGCGTCGCCGTGGAGCCGCCGATGGCGAAGTTGACGCCGTTGCTGAAATCCGCGCCCAGCGCCTTGAGGTATGGGCTCAGGTGAGGCGTGTGCAGGCTCTCACCTGCAGGCGATGCATGCGAAACCCATCCATATATATCAGCTCCAACAAACAGATCCCTCCAAATAAACTAACATGGTAAAAAATTCATCTAAAAAAAGAACAAGGTCCTAAGATCTAAGATGTACTTAAATGAGATGGCAACACTAAGTCAAGAAAGAACGCATCAGATCACCGACGCCTGTGTCGTCACAGAAGGTTTGCAACACCGACGGCTTCATCGCAGCGTGGATCTCTGGGCCTGTAGTGATTGATCGCTGCAACAATAATTTGCAGTGGGATTTTGCCCCACAGGTGTGCTGGGGGCACTTCATATTGACTGCTGTCCAGAGATGTACCTTTGGGTCGACATAAATCTCTTTTCGTGATCCCATTATGGCGATGCTTGACACGTTAGCACCTTTCCTCCACTTCCATCCCAAAAAGCCATTTGTTTCTTTTTAGCGTTTTGTTTGATCTCTTTCTACGTACTTATATGATAATTTTTAGAAGATAGCAGTCACCTTTTTTATGTGCACAAACCACAAGTAGGAGCTAGCTAGCGTAGCGGCCTACTAGATCGAACAGTGTTAGTATGTTTCAGTTTTGAGTCTACCTGCATGGAATCTGATTGACAGAGAAAAAATTGAAGGAAAAAAAAGGAATTTTTATTGTGTTACTTAAAGGTTTTTTTTTTTGACAATCTGTGTTGCTTAAAGTTGAATTCCAAGCGCGGGAAAGCACGCATCGTATCAGCGAGCGATCGTGAAATAAAAGGTCAGGATGAGGGTGGCGAAACTCACAGATGAAGTCGATGACGAGGCGGCCGTCGGAGAGCCTCCCGGTGGGTCTGCGGAAGAAGGTGCGTCCCTCGGGCAGGTTCAGGTTCATCCCGTTGACCGCCGCCATGCCGCCCGTGTCGGAGTTGGAGTCCCCGAAGTTGAAGATGATCACCGACGACGACGACGGGCGCGCCGGAGGAGGATCGTCCCGGCCGGCACCAGCATGAGCGGCGACAGCGACCGCGGCGGCTTCCACCGGCGGCGCGACGGCCAGGAACCCGTACCCCGCGGCGTCCGGCGCGTACCTGAGGCAGGCGAGGACCACCGCGGCCGCCACCCCGGCCATCACGAGGTAATGGTGCAGCCGCAGCGGGACGGCGGCGCCCTTGCCTCCCGTGGCCGCGGCGCCTGCTGCACCACCGCTGGTCATCCTCGCTCTACGTTAGACTAGATAGATCTCCTTCCGTTTCCGATCCTTTTCCTCTCTATCGTGTGCTCCTCACGCCCGGCGGATGCCCGAGAAGCAAGCATATAAACGCAGCAGCAGTGTGTCTCGGCTCTGCCTCTCCTCGCGTGCAATGCAGGGGCGTGAGTGACTCACTGTGTACCTGACCAGACCTGCCTGCGTACTCGTATGTATAGATAGGCCGGCTGGCAGGCAGCAGTTGAGCTGTGGCCTCATCAGCCTCGCCCAAAGTAGGTAGTAGCATCTCCTCGTTGTCGGGAGATGACGAGATGTCGCACGAACCGACGGAGCAAGATAATGGTGGGGGAAAAAGGCGATACATTAACACGCACACCGCAAGCGGAGAAAGGCGTTACATTTTTTTTACAACAAGAAAGGCGATACATTAACGCGCGTGTTTATGAATCGATCAGGACCCTCCCTATTTCTCTATGCTTGGAGTCAAGGGTGGTTTGGTGGGTGGTGGGGGCTGATGATGATGATTTTTGTGATAATAAAGGTGGGATGGGAGGCGCGACGCCCGCGGTGTGCGCTGGACGCGAGGGCGGAACGGCGACGGCGCATCGGTTTCGCTCGCTGCCTCGGGGACCGACGGCGCGGGCGGGACGGCATCATCAGGTAGGTGCCGGGGCGCGGCCACGGGCAGGGCCACCACCCGCCTCCCCGGAGAAAAGCCTGGCCGCGCACCACCTATTAATGGCGCAGGATACCGATCGATCAGTCGACTCCACTCTACTGATGTGGAGTACAGGAAGCTCCATGTATAGCTAGGCAAGTCCCCCCTGTGGCGGCAGCAGCAAGCAAGCAACGCCATCGTGAGCACGACAGCGGCGGCGGCTCTGCTCGTGCGCGAATGGGGGCGGGTTGCCTCCGGTCGATCAGCAGGATCCATCGACTCACTCCACGTATCCAGTACTACAGAAAGTAATAATCTGCTACCATACCATCAGCGCTCGTCGTATGCGTTCGGCCGTTCGCCGCACCTGCATCGGCATATCGTGCTCGACAGAGACTATATATACAAAGATAAATAACAAGAGTGAGCCCTACGATTGACGAACGTGTGCCGTTTCGCACATCGTGGCCTCCTTGGACGCAAATGCATTCTATTCCTTGTCCCGTTGTCCGGGCATGGCGACCGCACGCAGGCAGGCAGAAAAGCGAGGGATGTCGAGAGCAAGGGTGACGCACGAAGAGGAAGAGGGGTGGCCACAAGTAAAGATGCTCGTTCGTGACCAACACAGCACTGACGACGCCCCGGCAGGTGCGATGTCATTTTGCAATCAACCCAGACGCAGTTCATTTCCGCCGGCCGGGTGGCAGAAGCAGAGGCTGGAAAGCAACCCGCCGACGATCGACAGGCAGCTCGTGAGGGTTTCAACCGTCGGGTCGTCGGGAGAAGGAAGGTCCCCAACCGCAGCGCGAAGGCGCGTCGACGTCGCGTGGGGTGAGGCGCGCCTAGCACCCAACCCAACAGCGCCACCACGGAGTTCAATGTTGCGAAGAAAAACAAACCCCCACTCTATGAGATCTCACAGAGTACGAAGCATGGCCGATCTGATTTCCGGGCAACGCCCGTAAGAACCATATAGTACCACACCTGCCACAGCACAAGCAAAACAAACAGGGGAGATTCAGCAAGGAAGAAATCACACACCGTCACTCCGGAACGCTCAGATCCTTCTCCTTTTCTTTACTTTTAATGTGATTGAAAAACAACACGCCTTATGTTGTCTCATTTCTTTTCCAAAAGGAACCACCATTAGCATAGTGCTGCAAAAGTACCTTTCCTCCACCAGGAAACTAAAATCTAACATTTCTCAAAAACAAAAAAAAACTAGAATCTAACTATTCATCTTTCCCCCTGTCCCCCCCCCCCCCCCCCCTCCCCCCCGTTTTGATGCCATGCTGAAGCAGGAAACCACCAACCAATAAGACTGACATTTTCTACCAAAAGAGAAAGAGAAACTAAAAACCTGGGACCAAAGATCAACTCAGAAGAAAAAATTGGAAAACAGAAACTAAAGCTCCCGTCTAGCCACTAGACCTCAGAAGTCAGAACTGTCAACCCAGACCAGCATCATCGAGCCAATAGTCACCAGCCTCTGCTGTCTTGGAACTGATCTAGAGAGAACCAAGTTTCGTGTTGTTCCTTTGTTCCTCGTCAGCTTCTGGAACTACGCTTGCAGAGCCATAAACTCCGTTTTGCCGCTTTTCAGGCGCTTTCGATGAGCCCTGGGCAGCGCTGCTGTCTACATGCTGTTTTGGATTTTCAACCTTCTTCCAGTACTGTTGTTTGCCATCCATACCTGTTTTCAGGCTTGAAGCTCGTGGCTGGTTAGTTTCAGTTTTTGCCGCATTCTCTTTTGACTCTGATTACCGCTGCAATGGCTTTTCTGTAGTACATTCTCTTTCCCAGCCTCACTTGCCTGCTTTTCAGAGAGCTCTACACACTGTTCCTAAGGTTTGATCGCCTTGGGTTCAAGTGGCTTCTCTCACGCATTTTGCATCTCACGCTGCTGGATTTTGTCTACTTAGTGTGTTTGACGCATCCTTTGTACGCTGTGAGACAGGTATTCCCACATATTGTGCCTCAGCTTGCACCTTCTGTGTGGCTTACTCCTAAGTCTTTCGTTAAACAATCAGCTATTTGACCACTTGAGTTTACATGACTTAACTCCAATGTCCCATGCATCATCTTTCTCCCTGATGAAAAAGCGATCTATCTCCACGTGCTTGGTTCTATCATGTTGAACTGGATTAGTCGCAATATTGATTGCAAACTTGTTATCACACCAAACTCTCATGGGGCTTTTTCTTAGGACATTTAACTCTGATTAAAAAAATTTACCCATAATATTTCACTCAGTCCCTGAGACATAGCTCTATATTCAGCTTCAGCAGTTGAATGTGATACTAGTGATTGCTTCTTACTCCATGACACTAAGTCCCCCAACAAATATGCAATAGCATGAAGTTGATATCCTACCATCAAGACAACTTGCCCAATCAGCATCGCAATAGGCTTCCACATTTAGGTGACCGTGACTCTTAAACAAGAGTCCCTTTCCTAGACTATTCTTCAAATATCTTAGGATTCGGTAAACAACATCCAAATGACCACTTCTTGGGTCATGCATATATCAGCTCACAACACATATTGCGTAGGATATGTCAGGCCTCATATTGCACAAATACATAAGGCGTCCAACAAGCCTTTGGTATCTTTCTTTATTTATTGGATTACCTGACTCAGCACACAACTTGTGATTTAGATCAATCGGTGTTGATATTGGTCGACATCCAAGCATGCATGTCTGACTTAACAAGTCCACAACATACTTTCTTTATGAAAGAACAATACCTCTTTGGATTCCGTGCAATCTCAATACCAAGAAAGTACCTGAGTTGCCCAAGGTCCTTGGCCTCAAATTCCTTACTTAGGTTTTCCTTGAGTTGTATGATCTCTCTTTCATCATCACCAGTAATGATAATATCATCCACATACACAGCCAACACCAAACTCTGGCACCTTGAATGTCTATAGAAGACTGTATGATCTCCATTGCACTGCTTGTATCCCATACCACACAGTGCACGCTTAAATCTGTCAAACCATGCTCGTAGAGATTGTTTGAGACCATACAAGGAGCTTTCCAATTTGCACACCTTCCCAATTTATAGATTTCCAGACGGCCCATGGGCCGTCGGCACTGCCCATGGCACGGCCTTTTGGCACGGCCCATGGGCGGCACGACACAAAGGCCAGTGTAGTGCATGGGCCGCCGGCCTAGCCCATGACACAGCACGGGCACGGCACGGCCGGGAGAGCGGCACGGTGGCCGGCACGGCAGCCACCGCGCCAAGCCGCCAACGTCTCTTTTGGCCCAGCCCAAAGCCCACCACCCCGCGGCCACTATATAAGCCAGCCGCGGCCACAGCCCTCCAATCCCTAACCCTAATTCATTTCCCCCCCACCGCGCAGCGCCGCAGCCACCTCGCTCTCGCTCTCGAACTCGATCCGATCCGATCTGTCGCCGCCGTTCGCCTTGAGCTCGCCGGCCCTGCTCCGGTGACCTCGACACCTCACCGGCCACTCCTTCTCCCTCTTCTACCTCCTTTCCCTTCCCTCATGGCCTCCTCCTCCTCCAGTGTACCATGTGAGTCGTTGAGCTGTCTATTCTTCCGCCGCCACTCGCCGTCGGTCTAACGGTTCTTGTCTCGTCGTTCTCTGCTTGGATGCTGGCTCCCTGGCCTCTTCTCCGGCACTGGGCTCCGGTGGCATAGGTGAGTGTCGAAACCCTAACCCTAGCATCTTCTTCACCTTCTCTGCATCTTCTTCATCTTCTGATGCTCTTCTTCTTGTGTTCTTCATCATCTTCGCAGGTTGGTGCCTGACGCTGTTCCTCCTCCTCTGGAGGCGCGATGGCAAGGCCGTCAGCGACAAAGCGCCCCTGCCTACCGTTGAGGGACGGTGCTGGAGCTGCAGTTAGGGTCCGAAACCGGCCTCCCCACCCTCCTATGGCCGCGGTGACGATGCCAGTGGTGAAGGGTCGAGATGGCGGACTAGAGGGGGGTGAATAGTCCTTTCTAAAACTTAAACGCGTTGGCTAACCGAAACAAATGCGGAATTAAACTTATCAGTCTAGCCAAGACTACACCCCTCTATCTAAGTTTTCTAGCACCTTGCAAAGATCCTAATTAAGCAACTAAGGTGCTAAGCTTACCAAGAGCTCACCTAATCAATTCTAGAGCAAGGTCACACAAACCTATGCACTAGTATTTTGCTAACCGAGGGAGCTCCTACACAACTAGTGAAGCAAAAGCACAAAGCTCCTAAGCTCACTAGCAATGCTCAATAACAAGGCAACCAATGCCAAAATAGAGAGCGCAAATAACTTAGCTACACAAACTAAGCAATGTGACTAACAAGGTTACACAAACCGAATTAGCCACGCAAAGGGAAAACTTCTAGCTACACAAGCAAGAAGATATCTAGCTAGCTACACAAGCACAACTAGAACAAGAGCAACTACACAAGCACGATATATATATGAAAGTAAATACAAGCTTGTGTTGCACGAAGGCAAACCACCGAGAAGAGTAGACAATGTTGACACAGTGATTTTCTCCCGAGGTTCACTTGATTGCCACCAAGCTACGTCCCCGTTGTGTCGACCAACACTTCGTGGTCGGCGGCTAATCGGTCACACACTGAGCCTCTCAAAAGGCGCCGCAAGAACCCACCATCAAGTGTGGTAGCTCAATGACACGCTCAACTAGAGTTGCTCTTCGCGATCCCCGCGGGGTGAGCACAATCCCCCTCACAAAGCTTCTCCGGAGCCTCGAACAATCTTCTTGCGAGCTTCGACGGAGCCACAAGCCACCAAGCCGTCTAGGAGGTGGCAACCTCCAAGAGTAACAAGCACCACCGGTTTGCAACACGAACACCTAGTGCCACTCAAGCAATCCTCACGATGCAATCGCACTAGAATCACTCACTCGCTTATTGATTCGCAATCTAGCAAGCACAAGTGAGTTAGAGGCTCTCCTAGCACTCCCAAAGCATGGACACTAAGTCCCAAGGGTGCCAAGCTGCAGCCAAGGCCGGCCACCACTTCTATTTATAGCTCCACAACGAAATATAGCCGTTACCCTTCATTGGGCGAATTTTCGGGTCGACCGGACGCGCCGGTCGAATGGACCAGACGCGCATGTCAGTAGCGTGCTCCAACGGCTAGTTTTCGCGCGTATAAACTTGTATTGACCGGACGCGCAGGTCACTAACGGGACCGGACGCGCAGGTCGCAGCAAAACAACGAACAGAGAGGTTTCAGCAAGCTCCCAACGCGACCGGACGCGTCCGGTCATCACTGACCGGACTCGCTGCCGCGTCCGGTCACTTTCGCCCACGAAAAACACTGACTGGACGCGCTGACCGGACGCGTAGGTGCTGACCGGACGCGTCCGGTCACGAGTCCGGTCACAGACCACTCTTCGGTAAAACGACGATATCTCTTAGCTCCGAACTCCAATTTCGATGATCTTGGATATTTTGGAAAGCTTACTCAGAGGGCTACACAACCCACTAAAACACTTGATCCAATTCACAATGGATCAAAGCAGTATTCCACTCCAAGAGCCATCCTAGTGTCCGGAGAACACCGAAAAAACTTTCTCTCTTCTCCAAGTTGATCAACACCAACTCCAACACCTTCTCCTTTGCAAATGTGCAAACACCACCATGTGTAAAACAGCATGTGCATGTGTGTTAGCATTTTCACAATCATTTTCTCGAAGAAGTTAGGCACTCAACTTGCCTCGCCACTCGATCCTAACACGTATGCAAAGTTAGATCGCTCAAGTGGCACTAGATGACCAATATGCAAACAAGTTTGCCCCTCTTAATAGTACGGCCATCTATCCTAAACCCGGTCATCAACTTCTCTACACACCTATGACCGGGGAAATGGAAATGCCCTAGGTTATACCTTTGCCTTGCGCATTCCACTCCATCTCCTCCGACGTTGATGCAACACATGCACCAACCATTCACCAAATGATATGATCCACTTCATATCATCACGTGACCGTATTGGTTCATCAATCTTGACCTCACTTGCTCTTCACCGTTGCCTCGGTCCTTCGGCACCAAGCCATCACACAACTTGCCCTTCACCCTAGCAACCGGTCCATCAAGCCAAGTCTCATCTTGATCTTCTCCACCTTGGTCACATGACTCCATGTCATGTCTCATATGCAATGAGCTCCTTCATGATACCATCACATGTGGACTAATCTCCTGTGTATCTCACATAACCACATATTAGTCCACCTAAGTTGTCACTCAATTACCAAAACCAAACAAGGACCTTTCAATCTCCCCCTTTTTGGTAATTGATGACAACTCTACAAAGATATGGAAATTAAGTTCTTTTGGACTTTATGCCACTTATCCAACATTTAAGCTCTATGTTAGGATTTGGATAAGCACCATAAAATCTGACTCGGTAGTGATAACTCTCCCTACATATGTGCTCAAATGGTTTGGTTTCAAGCTTGCACATATGCATAAATATGAAATTTGTGGGAGGGTTAGCACTACTAAGTGATGCTAAGGTGTATAGAATAAACCTTTGTAGCTCGATACCATTTGATAGCTTGATACCATTTGAAAATCACAAGTTTGCCATTATCCTTAGCATCATGAGTAGCTAGACATCAAAAACACTAGAAACCCCATGAGATCAACATTATAAGCATGGTTCTAGTTTTTGCATGATAATCACAAGTCTAGCTAACACCCTATGCATGCTAGTTATCAAATCATCATTCAAGTTCTATAACTAGCATACACCACACAAGCATGCATATTGAATTTAAGAACTTATGCAATGCAAGCAAGTACATGAATTATGCATATATGAAATGCAATCAATCAATGTTCATGAGCTTGCTCCCCCTACTTGTGTGCTTTCTTTGTCCAAGAATTTTGATCCCCTTACATTCTTCAATGTTGCTCCCTCTTTGTCCATATCCATGTCCAATATCATCTATCTCTCCCCAAATCTATCTCTCCCCAAATCAATCTCTCTTGGTGCATTGACATATCTTTGTTCCAACTTCTCCCCCTTTGTCATCAATTTCCATAAAGGGTGTGCTTCTCATTGATGCAAAGACTAGCATTGGGGTAGATGGTTGAGACGTGAATCTTGCATTTTTGATGGACATTACCACATATGTTGGAATGACAAACTTTATGGTTGCTCTTGAGATACCACATAGGACCTTTGACCTTGATACCAATTGGTGGGGCTCCTCCCCCTATGTCATAGCATGTGTCATTCACTTGAGATACCACTTGAAGATGAGGGTAGCATTTCTTGATTTGTTCACTTAGAGTTGAGGATCACTTGTGAAACTATCATCTTGCATGAATGATACCACATGAAGATACCATGAGTAGGAATGTGATACCATTTGAAAGAATTTTCTAGTATGGATCCACTTTGAAGGATTTGGCCATAATATTCACTTCTTGAACATTTGCTATATTCATGAGTACCACTTGTAAGATATCACTTGTAGATCATGATCTAGACACCACTAGTGAATACCACGTGGAAGATCAATTTGAGTCTAGATATCATTTGAAAAACTAGATATCCGATTACATTGTTGTCTTTTTCTTGTACTCTTATCATCATCATGAGCTTCTAGTATGACTTAAACTAAGTTGATTTGCCTAAGATTCTAAGTCCGGTTTGATCCAATGACAAGCTTCTTCACACCTCATGCTAAGGGTTATCTTGCCAATGTTGTACTTGTCACTTGTTAGCAATCCAAACTAGATCAAGTACTTGGGTTCACTAGCTCATGAACAAATTCATACACATACCACTAGATCATTTAATCATTCAAGCAATAGTGGTAGGTTATGAATTTAAACTTTTTATTTGTTATGCATGATCCTAATAAGCATGTACTATATGCACTAACCACATACTAGTAAGGGATGAAATGATCATGCACATTACAATGATACCTTTGCTATGTTGGAGTAGAGGATAGTCACATAGATTCCAATTCATTACTCCAATAGCAATGTGAAGTCCAATTTATAAGCTTGGTGAAGACCAATCATCATAGATAAAACCATTCTTCACCCGTATGAAATGAAAACCACTTATGATCAAATGCACTATCTCTTGAGTTGTGGTTGGCTTGCTTCATTATATCATCTTTGCTTACATGAGAGAATCTCTTAGAATACCAATTGAATTACAATGACTAACTCTCTTTTGGGTGTTGCTTGCTCTTTAGATCAATCCTTTTGATTGCTTCAACTAAGCATCACAAGTTCCTCGAATCACCACTTCCATGTTAGCCTTCCAAGTCCCAAACTTGGTTTCACCTACACACGGCGGCAAGCCCCTCACTAGGGAGAAGTGACCTTTCTCCAAAGAACCACTCTTGATACTCACTTAAAAAAACATAGTTTGATTGATCCAAAAGATGAACTCAATCTTGATGAATAATTCTTGAATCTACATTCGAGTCAAACTCTTTCTACTTGTTTAAGTCCTTTTCTTTCTACCAAATGATCTCCAATCATTACTAGAACTTGAACCTCATCTTCATCTTGAGTTTGATCTTCATTTTCAAATTTGAGTACCAAATTTGTACACTAAGTACATTCCACAATCAATGCCCTTGTACTCATTTCTTGTCATGCTTCTAGATCATTTCAAAACCAAACTTAGGTGCCTCAAACACTTGTAAACATGATTCCAACTTGAGGACCTTTCAATCAAAGTGACTCCAAATATATCCAATAAGTGTCACTTTTCTGGCAGATTCTGTACCCTTCAAAGAATAATTCATATCTCCCAATGTATAGATCCAAATGTCATAAAATTTGGTGGAGATGTGCTTCACTAAGTCATCTAACAGCTGTAAAAAATTGAGATTCATTTGACATCTAGATTGCTACCATATTTCAAATCTTTCACCACTGCTACATGTTGAAAACTGCTGCACTATAGCTGACAAGATCCACTCCAAAACCGAAGCATCTCTTATCCAATTCTTATGAAATTTGTACAACATATCATATCATAAGCCTAGAGCACGTATACCAAATTTCAAGCCAATCCAAATAGATTTGATCACTCAAACATGGCTAAGATCACAGCTAGCTCAGATTTTCAACTTTGGACAGATTTCAATACATGAGCTATTCTTCATCAAATGTGAATCAAACTTGAGATTAACTTGTTTGAACACTCTCACAAGACATATATCCATTCAATCCACTTACTAAATGTCATCTCATGAATTTATCCAGCACAAATCAATTCAAACTTGATTGCTAAGCATTTAATCCATTCAATCATCTCATAGCAAACAACATTGCATATATATCCCATTCAATCAACTCATATGCACCCAAATGAAATGATCAACAAGAGATATACCTTGGTTAGCTCATGATCATCCAATAGCAAGCTTTCAACTTGAATATTTGCAAGCCATCAAATATATATCCAATAAATCACCACAATCTTTAACATTGCACTTGTATGTTGTAGCACTTGGACTTCACTCATTTTGACTTGACATTGGGATAATGATCATCACTCTTCATTACTTGGCTCAAACACATGATCAACATTATGAATACCACTTGAACCAAGTCTCCAATGCCATGGTACCTATAAAATTTCATCCACTTTTTGATGGTACCCAAACAAGTTTGGGTCCTCTCAAGTTAGGAGCAACATACTTAGGCAAAGCCTTAGTATAAATAGAGGGATGTTTTGCAATAGCAACCATGGAGGTACCATTACCATCCTTTCTAAGCACATTAGTATCATCAATTGAAATGAGCTTAGAATTTTTACCTAGGGGACATGAATGAGCCATGTGTCCCCTTTCCCGGCATGAGTAGCACATTCTCTTTGCTTGAGCCTTTTCTTCCTTGCTCATGTTGTGCTTCCCATTACCTAGCCTCTTATGAGTTGCTTGATCCCTCTTTTCAAGCTTGGTAGGACACCCCGAGGCAAAATGTCCTATGTCTCTACACTTGAAGCACTTGATGTGAGCACAATCTCTTTTCTTGTCTTGATTCTTGCTCACTATCTTGGCATCTTGAATTTACATTGGATGCCTTGCTCTTCCACCCCTTCTTGTTTTCTTCTTCTTTATCATCAAGTCACTAACATCTTCATGGTTGATCTTGACTTATTCTTGGGGTGACTTCTTTTGCTCAACTTGTGGCTTTGGTTGAGGCCCTACTTGTTGCTTCACCAATTGCTTGGTTGGGCACATCGAGGTGAGATGACCCCAAGTGCGGCACTTTGAAAGTCCCTAGTTTGGTTTTGGCTAATTGATGAAACCTAGGACTAACCTTTGTATCTAAGTGGATGATTTAGATAAAGGTGGTCATTGAATATGAGACATGACATTGACTCATGTGACCAAGATGGTGAAGACCAAGATGAGGCTTGGCTCGATGGACCGGTTGTGAAGGTGAAGGGCAAGTCGAGGCTTCGAAGCGAAGGACCATGCGATGGTGAAGCTTGAGCAAGACTTGGCGCCGACGGACCAATGCAACGGTGAAGAGCAAGTGAAATCAAGGTCGATGGATCGAGACGGTTATGTGATGATATGAAGTGGAACATATCATTTCGAGAAACAAAATGGGCTCAAGGCAAAGGTATAACCATAGGGCCATTTTGTTTTACACTCAAGACACCATAGAGGGTGTGAGTGGTTTAGGATCGATAGCCGAACTATTAAGAGGGGAAGTCTTATCGGTTATTCGACGCATGGGTGCCACTAGGTGAATTCATGAAGTGCATTGCATGTAGGGCCTAGTGAGCTAACTGGAAAACCTTTGAAAATGATTGAGAAAAAGCTAACACACAAGCACATGGAGATGTACACTTGATGGTGTTGGCACATTTGCAAAGGTGGCTTTGGTCGCGCTGTGGTTTGCGGGTAGAGAAGGGTTTGGTTCCTTTCTCCCTCCCGCCGAGCGTGCGAGCGCGGGATTCAGGCGATTTCAGGGAAATGAAATGCCTATTTTCCACTACGCCGGAAGTCGGAAAAGAAACGGAGGTGAACGCGGTCACAGAGGTGACCGGACGCTGCACCGGACGCTGCACCGGACGCGGTCAGTTTCGACCGGCGCGTCCGGTCAGTGCAGCGCGGGCGTCAGGCGCGCAGGCTAGGGTTTGACACCGGCGCGTCCGGTGACCCACGGGACCGGCGCGTCCGGTCTGGCGAACAGCGAGTCACGAAGTCTTCGGACGCGGTGCGCGTCCGGTCCCTCACCATCGGACGCGTCCGGTGGTCCAGGGAGCTTACTGGACTCGCACCGGACGCGGGTACTGTGGCGTCCGGTGGTTGCGAGGAGCGCGTCCGGTGATGACTTCGCGGGTGCGGGTGCTGTGCGCACCGGCGCGTCCGGTGGTTCGCAGCAGCGCGTCCGGTCGCTCGTTTGACCGTTGGCGCGCAGTGACCGTTGGAGGATCTAACGGACCAATTTGAAATTAGAGGACACGTGGACGTCGGAGGGACACCGGACGCGGTTGAGCGTGTCCGGTCTGTTACGACCGGCGCGTCCGGTGGTCCCGCGAAAATTGTGAGTGGAGTTATAACGGCTCTATTTGGATGGGATGCTTATAAATACTTGGTGGCCGGCCCTTGGGGAGGTCTCTTGCATTTACTTTCTCTAGTTTATCTTGTGTAGCTCTAGTAGTAGCTTTGCTAGTAGTGTTAGCTTGTTCTCTAGTGTAACCTTAGTGACATAGCAATTGTGTGAACTAGAGATCTTAATCTACTAGACTTGTGGATAGGAGGCTTGCATCACAACCTTTGGCTAAGCAAAACTCGCTTTACGCCGTTTTGTTATTCTAACAAGTTTGCTTAGTGGTTCTTGTAGAATTTTTTAATAGGCTATTCACCCCCCCTCTAGCCATCTAGGACCTTACAAGTGGTATCGGAGCCGTGGTCACCGTTTTATTCAAGGCTTAACATCCTTCGGTGTGAAAAATGGCTCAAATTGTGTTCAATCATGTTGGGGGCAAGCCACCGTTCTTTGATGGTGTTAGTTCTTTTGCTCATTGGAAGAGAAAGATGACAATGTACCTTGGTTCCATTCATGAGAGAGTATTGCAAGTCACCGAGAATGATTTTGCTATCATTGATCCCGATCATCTCACCGATGAAGATAGAGCAAATAGAACATGCAATAGAATGGCTCTCAATACACTTTACAATGGTATTGACACAAAAGTATTTGAGGGCATCAAGGATTTGGAAATGGCAAATGAAGTATGGACAAGGTTGAGTAAAACATATGAGGGTACTAAGGTTGTGAAGAGTGCCAAGCTATATGGGCTCAAGAGTGAGTTTGAGAACTTCAAGATGAAAGAAGAAGAAACAATCTTAGAGATGTTTCATAGATTGCAAGTCATTGTGAATGATCTCAAGAGCTTAGGGCACAAGACACAAGACCAAGATTTTTGCCACAAGTTCTTGTTGAGCTTACCAAGAAGATTCAAGATGTTGATCATGATGCTACAAAGAGATGGGCTTGAAACAATGAAGCCCAATGATTTGCTTGGAGAGGTATTGACCTTTGACAAGTATGATCAAGATGTTGATGAGAAGGAGGAAGAAAAGAAGAAGAAGACCGTGGCATTCAAGGCCACCTCCTCAAAGGGCAAAGCTTCAATTCAAGAAGAAGATGACGATGAAGAAGATGAAGAATTGGAAGTTGATGATGAGGCACTTGCTCTAGTTGTCAAAAATATTGGCAAAATGTTTATCAAAAGAAGAGGCTTCAAAAAGAGAAATGACAATTTCAAGAGCAATGAGCAACAAAGGAGGTGCTTCAATTGTGATAGCACCGAACATCTTCAAGCCGAATGTCCCTATGACAAGAAGAAGAACAACAAAAGGGGCAAGTTTGAGAAGAAGAAGAGAGAGGCTAAGATGACATTCAAGAAAGGCAAAAATGGTGCCTATGTGATCACTTGGGAAAGTGAAGATAATGAAGAAGAAGAAGAATCATCCAACAAGGCTTTTGCTTCCATTGCTATCAACAAGAAGCCATCATTATTTGATTCATCCTCTTCATGCTTCATGGCTAAAGAAGCTAAGGTATTATATGATGAGAGTGATGATGAAAGTGAAATGGAATATGCTCATGATAGTGATAATGATAATGATAATGAAAATGATGATGATGAACCAACTAAAGAACAACTATATGACTTGATGCAACAAACTAGAGACATAGCCATTGCCAAGGACAAAGAGTGTAAGAAGCTTTCAATGAAAGTAGCAATACTTGAGAAAGTCCTTAGTGAGCTTAAGACCACTCATGAGAGTCTAGTGGAAGACCATGAGGATCTTGATAAGGCTCATTCCAAGCTTGAAAAAGCTCACTCACTGCTACTTGAGCAACAAGCTAAGAAGGAGGTTGTTGTATCATGTGATATAGGTGTTACATGTGATATAATTGATGAATCCTTTAATGAACCTATCATCATGTCAAATACTAACCCTTCTTATAGCTCTTCATCCACCACCACTAACTCTACCTCCACTACTAGTGATGGTTTCACTTGTGATGCCTCACTAATGGTTGAGAATGAGACTCTCAAGAGAGAGGTGGATGAGCTCACTCACGCCCTAGGCAAGGCCTATGGTGGTGAGGCCCGCTTGCTTAAGTGCTTGGGTAGCCAAAGGTTCTCTCTTAACAAAGAGGGATTGGGCTACACCCCCAAGAAAGGCAAGTCGGCCTTTGCAACTCCAAAGCCTAGCTTTGTGAGGGGCAATGGTCGGTTTTGCAATAGATGCAAGCAAGTTGGGCACCTAGAGCATAATTGCAATAAAAAGAACCAAAGCAAGAACCTTGTTAATGCTATACCTTTTGATTCTTGCTATGTGCTTACCAAGGGTGTGAAGGGTGTGCAAGCTAAGTTTGTTGGTACACCGATTGTGGGCCCAAAGAAGAAGGCTATTTGGGTACCAAAGAGCTTAGTCACTAACCTACAAGGACCCAAGCAAAAATGGGTACCTAAACTTCATTGATTTGCTTGTAGGTCAATTACAAAGCCGGAGGAAGGCATTGGATTATTGATAGTGGGTGCACTCAACACATGACCGGTACATCAAGAATGTTTGATACAATCAATGACAATGATAGTGGTGTTGATTCTATCACATTTGGCAATAACAAGAAAGGCAAGGTTATTGGCTTGGGAAAGATTGCAATTTCAAATGACATGAGTATCTCCAATGTGTTACTAGTTGAAAGCTTGGATTTCAATCTTCTATCCGTGGCACAAATATGTGATCTAGGCTACAAATGCATCTTTGGGGTTGATGATGTGGAAGTTATTAGTGTGGATGGTTCAAATGTGGCATTCAAGGGCTTTAGATATGAGAATCTCTACCTAGTTGACTTCAATGCTAGAGAAACTTCTTTGACAACTTGCTTAGTCTCCAAATCAAGCATGGGTTGGCTTTGGCATAGAAGGCTTGGTCATGTTGGCATGAAACAATTGAAGAAGCTTACAACTCACAATCTTGTCAATGGTTTGAAAGATGTTGAATTTGAGAAGAATAAGCTTTGTAGTGCATGTCAAGCCGGGAAGCAAGTTGGAAGCTCACATCCAAAGAAGAGTACAATGAGCACATGCAAAGCATTTGAGTTGATGCACATGGATCTATTTGGACCAACAACATATACAAGCATAGGCGGCAACAAGTATGGATTTGTCATAGTGGATGACTTCACAAGATTCACATGGGTATTCTTTCTTAGTGACAAAAGTGAAGTGTTTGACACCTTCAAGACATTCCTCACTAGAGTTCACAATGAGTTTGAGATTAGAATCAAGAAAGTGAGAAGTGACAATGGAAGTGAGTTCAAGAATACAAGAATTGAAGAACTTTGTGATCATTATGGTATTGGACATCAATTCTCGGCCAAGTACACTCCACAATCAAATGGTCTAGTTGAGAGGAAGAATAGAACATTGCTTGATATGGCTAGATCAATGCTCCATGAGTACAATGTGAGTCAATCATTTTGGGATGAAGCAATCAATACCGCTTGCTACTACATCAATAGACTATATTGTCATCCATTGCTAGAGAAGACCCCATATGAGCTACTTCATGGAAGAAAGCCCAATATTTCTTACTTTAGGGTTTTTGGTTGCAAATGCTATATCTTGAAGAAAGGCACTAGATTGGGGAAGTTTGACAAGAGATGTGATGAGGGGTTCCTACTTGGTTATTCAACTACAAGCAAAGCCTATAGAGTTTGGAACAATTCAAGTGGCACTCTAGAGGAAGTCCATGATGTGCAATTTGATGAAACCAATGGGTCACAAGATGAAGAAGAGAATCTAGATGATATTGGTGGAACTCTATTAGTGGAAGCAATGAAGAACATGGACATTGGAGACATTAGAGCAAAGCAAGTAATTGATATTCAAGATGATGATAAAGATCAAGTGCTCAATTCACCATACAAGCAAGTTAGTGACTCTCAAGTGCAAGATCAAAGTGCTAGCTCTTCTCATCAAAAGACATCAAGTGATCAACCAAGCTCAAGCAATCAAATGCAAGTACTCCAACCACAACATATTGCAAGAGATCACCCCATTGATAGTGTTATTGGTGATATTAGAAGTGGTGTGCAAACAAGATCAAGATTGGCTATGTTTTGTGAGCATGCATCATTTGTGTCAACCATAGAACCAAAGAAGATAGAAGAAGCTTTGAGGGATGCCGATTGGATCATGGCTATGCAAGAAGAGCTTAATAATTTCACAAGAAATGATGTTTGGGAGTTGGTAGAAAGGCCAAATGACTACAATGTGATTGGAACCAAGTGGGTATTCAAGAACAAGCAAGATCAAGATGGCATTGTAGTGAGAAACAAAGCAAGACTAGTGGCACAAGGTTACACTCAAGTTGAAGGTCTTGACTATGATGAAACATATGCTCCAGTGGCAAGATTGGAGGCAATAAGGATTCTATTGGCTTATGCTTGTGCACACAACATCAAACTATATCAAATGGATGTCAAAAGTGCATTTCTAAATGGGATTATCAATGAGTTAGTCTTCGTTGAGCAACCGCCCGGATTTGAAGATGACAAGAGACCCAACCATGTGTACAAGTTGAAGAAGGCTTTATATGGCTTAAAGCAAGCACCTAGAGCATGGTATGAGAGGCTAAGGGATTTCCTTCTCTCTAAGGGATTCAAGATGGGCAAGGTTGATACAACTCTATTCACCAAGAAGATTGGAAATGATCTATTCATAGTACAAATATATGTTGATGACATCATCTTTGGATCAACCAATCAAGCTTATTGTGAAGAATTTGGTGCTATGATGGCCAAAGAATTTGAAATGTCTATGATTGGTGAACTTAGCTACTTCCTTGGTCTCCAAGTAAAGCAATTGAAGAATGGAACATTTGTGAGTCAAGGGAAATACATAAGGGACATGTTGAAGAAGTTTGGAATGCAAGATGCAAAGCCAATTTCAACTCCAATGGGTACAAATGGCAATTTGGATAGTGATCTTGATGGCAATATGGTGAATCAAAAGGAATATCGGTCTTTGATTGGAAGTCTACTCTATGTCACCGCATCAAGGCCGGATGTCATGTTTAGTGTTTGCATGTGTGCTAGATATCAAGCCTCACCTAGAGAGAGTCATCTCACGGCCGCAAAGAGAATATTGAGGTACTTAAAGCAAACAAGGGATGTTGGACTATGGTATCCCAAGGGGTCAAAGTTTGAATTGATTGGATATTCGGACTCCGACTATGGGGGTTGCAAGATCAATAGAAAGAGCACAAGTGGCACATGTCAATTACTTGGAAGATCACTTGTGTCATGGTCCTCAAAGAAACAAAATAGTGTGGCAATCTCTACCGCCGAAGCCGAATATGTGAGTGCGGGGAGTTGTTGTGCACAATTGCTATGGATGAAATCAACTTTGAAGGATTATGGTCTCAACTTCAAGAATGTGCCATTGCTATGTGATAATGAGAGTGCAATCAAGATGATACAAAACCCGGTTCAACATGGAAGAACAAAGCATATTGACATAAGACATCATTTCATTAGAGATCATCAACAAAAGGGAGATATTGCCATTGAAAGTGTTGGCACCGATGATCAACTTGCCGATATTCTCACTAAGCCACTTAATGAAAAGAGGTTTTGCAAGCTAAGGAATGAATTGAACATTCTTGATTTCTCAAACATGAGTTGAATGCACTCCACCCACTTATTGACATGCCTCTCCTTCGACATAGCAAGGTAAAGTTGATTGACATGTCATTCATTCTATGCTAAGGACTTGCTAGAGCATGTAGACATAATAAGTGGTATGCATGAGCATTCTTGTTAAATCAAATGAATTTGATGGATATATGTTACCACTATTGCTTCTATGTTTGCTTTGATCTAGTGGTGGCATATGACATGCTTGTGAGCTTGCAAACCTAATGTTGAATCTAGAAGATTTGCTATAAGTGTTTAATTCAACATAGGCAAGATAACCCTTATTATGAGGTGTGAAGAAGCTTGTCTTTGGTTCAAATCGAATTAAATATCTTTGGCAAGTGTTCTAGGTTGAACCAAATTTGATAAATTTTAACCTACTCCATCAAATATTTTCCTCTCTCCACAATTTGATCCCATTTTTGGGTAAGTTGTTGACAAAGGGGGAGAGAAAAAGATGATTCAACATGATAAAGGGGTAAATAAAATTTTTGATGCACACAAGTAGGGGGAGCAAGCTCATAAACAAAGTTGTTGCACTTGTTTGTGCATTTTCATATGACTTGCTCATTGCACATGTATTTAAATCCAATATACATGCTTGTGTGGTGCAATGCTAGTATAAAACTTGGATGATGAAATGATCTACTAGCATGCATAGGAATAGTTTTACATGTGGTATCTAGACTTGCCTAAAGCTTTACAAGTGGTCCAAGAACCTTTACATATAATGTTGATCTCACGGGGTTCTTGAGTTTTGTTGGAGGTCTAGTTACTTCATGATGCTAAGGATGGTGTAAAAGGCAACTCCGATTGGTATCACGCTTCAAAGGTCCATTTCTTACACCTTAGCATCATTTTGGTAGAATTACTCTCCCAACACTTCTATCTATGCATATGTGCAAAGCTTTCAATCCAAACTCTATGCACATATGTAGGGGGAGCTAATGCTACCAAAACCGAGCTTGTGATAATTGTCCAAACTTTACTTATGAGCAAAATGATTGGACAAGTATGACAAGTTCAAAACTTTTATTATCAAAATCATCTTTGTGAGGGTTGTCATCAATTACCAAAAAGGGGGAGATTGAAAGTCCCTAGTTTGGTTTTGGCTAATTGATGAAACCTAGGACTAACCTTTGTATCTAAGTGGATGATTTAGATAAAGGTGGTCATTGAATATGAGACATGACATTGACTCATGTGACCAAGATGGTGAAGACCAAGATGAGGCTTGGCTCGATGGACCGGTTGTGAAGGTGAAGGGCAAGTCGAGGCTTCGAAGCGAAGGACCATGCGATGGTGAAGCTTGAGCAAGACTTGGCGCCGACGGACCAATGCAACGGTGAAGAGCAAGTGAAATCAAGGTCGATGGATCGAGACGGTTATGTGATGATATGAAGTGGAACATATCATTTCGAGAAACAAAATGGGCTCAAGGCAAAGGTATAACCATAGGGCCATTTTGTTTTACACTCAAGACACCATAGAGGGTGTGAGTGGTTTAGGATCGATAGCCGAACTATTAAGAGGGGAAGTCTTATCGGTTATTCGACGCATGGGTGCCACTAGGTGAATTCATGAAGTGCATTGCATGTAGGGCCTAGTGAGCTAACTGGAAAACCTTTGAAAATGATTGAGAAAAAGCTAACACACAAGCACATGGAGATGTACACTTGATGGTGTTGGCACATTTGCAAAGGTGGCTTTGGTCGCGCTGTGGTTTGCGGGTAGAGAAGGGTTTGGTTCCTTTCTCCCTCCCGCCGAGCGTGCGAGCGCGGGATTCAGGCGATTTCAGGGAAATGAAATGCCTATTTTCCACTACGCCGGAAGTCGGAAAAGAAACGGAGGTGAACGCGGTCACAGAGGTGACCGGACGCTGCACCGGACGCTGCACCGGACGCGGTCAGTTTCGACCGGCGCGTCCGGTCAGTGCAGCGCGGGCGTCAGGCGCGCAGGCTAGGGTTTGACACCGGCGCGTCCGGTGACCCACGGGACCGGCGCGTCCGGTCTGGCGAACAGCGAGTCACGAAGTCTTCGGACGCGGTGCGCGTCCGGTCCCTCACCATCGGACGCGTCCGGTGGTCCAGGGAGCTTACTGGACTCGCACCGGACGCGGGTACTGTGGCGTCCGGTGGTTGCGAGGAGCGCGTCCGGTGATGACTTCGCGGGTGCGGGTGCTGTGCGCACCGGCGCGTCCGGTGGTTCGCAGCAGCGCGTCCGGTCGCTCGTTTGACCGTTGGCGCGCAGTGACCGTTGGAGGATCTAACGGACCAATTTGAAATTAGAGGACACGTGGACGTCGGAGGGACACCGGACGCGGTTGAGCGCGTCCGGTCTGTTACGACCGGCGCGTCCGGTGGTCCCGCGAAAATTGTGAGTGGAGTTATAACGGCTCTATTTGGATGGGATGCTTATAAATACTTGGTGGCCGGCCCTTGGGGAGGTCTCTTGCATTTACTTTCTCTAGTTTATCTTGTGTAGCTCTAGTAGTAGCTTTGCTAGTAGTGTTAGCTTGTTCTCTAGTGTAACCTTAGTGACATAGCAATTGTGTGAACTAGAGATCTTAATCTACTAGACTTGTGGATAGGAGGCTTGCATCACAACCTTTGGCTAAGCAAAACTCGCTTTACGCCGTTTTGTTATTCTAACAAGTTTGCTTAGTGGTTCTTGTAGAATTTTTTAATAGGCTATTCACCCCCCTCTAGCCATCTAGGACCTTACACACTTGAAGCACTTGATATACTTTAGCCTCTCTTCTTCTTTCATCTTCTTGAGCTTCTCAATGTTTGGGCATCGATAGCACATGGAATGCGAGAGCTTCTTTTGGAGTAGCCTCTTCATCCTCTTTTCTTGCTTTCTTTCGCCCTTTGCCATTTTCTTCTTGAAGCCAAGGCCACTTTTGTCACCAATGTTTCTTTGAGTCTTCATCATGTGCTCAAAGGTGACTTTTGAGTTGTAGCACCTCTCTAACTTGTTGCTCAAATTCTTCACTTCACTTTTGAGCTCATTGTTCTCCTTCAAAAGGTTAGTCTCACAAGACATAGAGGTAGAACAAGTATCTAATTGTGAAGAACATGGCATATCTAATAAATCATCACAAGAGGTGGATACATGCTTCTTGCCTACATCACAAGGGTTAGTAATATGTGATTGATTATTTGACCCAAATGATGAGCTCTCACTAGATTTGGTTTCTTCATTAGAAGGCTTCTTAGTGAGTAAAGCATGTTCTTGTGCCAAATTATCATGAGCAACACTAAGTTCCTCATGAGCCAATTTTAGCTCCTCATGTGAACAAGTAGTAACATAAAGTAGATGCTTTTGTTGTTCACATGTGGTTTTTAGAAATGAGTTTTCATTTTTCAATTTACCTGTTTTTGCCATCTCATTTCTTAGGGCCTTTGAGAGTTTATATAGAAGCTCAAAATTTGGACCATCACAATCAATAACAAAACCACCAATAGATACCTTAGTGTCACCATGTGACATGGAACAATGTGGTGATATTGAAGAGCTTGTTGAAGCATCACTCTCATAGCCATCATCATCACCATCAAGTGTGCTTGGAGTAGAATCATTGCTTGCATCACTTGTGGCATTATCATCATTCTTGTCAAGTGATCTTGTGGCATGATCATCATCATCATCACTTGACATTGAGGTGGAGCAATCCTCCACAACCACCTCGTTGTGGTCATGCTCAACATCCTCATGTACCTCCATCACTATGTGATCATCCTTCTTGAATTTTCCATCATCCCAAATTAAGGAGCCACAATAGTGATGCTTGAGCGCCGTCCACATGCTATGTGCACTTGAGAGACCCCTCACCTTGTCAAAAATCTCATCATTCAAAGCTTTGATTAGATAAAACTTAGCTTGTGCATCAAGTGTTCGGCAATCCTTTTGAGCTTGGGTACGGTTACCACACCCATCCAAGTCATGAGAAAAGCCAACAACTATGATCCACCAAAACTTAGGGCCAACAGCACGAAAATGATCAAGCATGTGATTTTTCCACCGTGCATAGTGAGTGCCATCAAAAATGTGTTCCACACAATCATCTAGCCCATAAGCCGCCATCCTCTCGGGTCGGTGAAGACCGCAAATGAGAGACCCGGCTCCGATACCACTTGAAGGGTCGAGATGGCGGACTAGAGGGGGGGTGAATAGTCCTTTCTAAAACTTAAACGCGTTGGCTAACCGAAACAAATGCGGAATTAAACTTATCGGTCTAGCCAAGACTACACCCCTCTATCTAAGTTTTCTAGCACCTTGCAAAGATCCTAATTAAGCAACTAAGGTGCTAAGCTTACCAAGAGCTCACCTAATCAATTCTAGAGCAAGGTCACACAAACCTATGCACTAGTACTTTGCCAACCGAGGGAGCTGCTACACAACTAGCGAAGCAAAAGCACAAAGCTCCTAAGCTCACTAGCAATGCTGAATAACAAGGCAACCAATGCCAAAATAGAGAGCGCAAATAACTTAGCTACACAAACTAAGCAATGTGACTAACAAGGTGTCGGTACCAATGCCATAGGGGTACCCACACTCAACGATAATATAAACTAAAGTAACCCAGTTACGACAAAGTGCGACCCGCTTCGAAAACACGCGACAAGCCCAGCGCGTACGAGGCCGGCTCGACGGAGTGCCTCGACCGCACCCCGCCTCCGACTCGTACGAGGCCCCCTCGACGGGAGGCCTCGACCGCGCTCTGACCCGCACGGGGCTCGACCGCCCCCCGGGAGCGCTCCGACTCGCGTGAGCCCGGGTCGAGGCGCTCGACCCCCTCTTTACCTACCTCCGGACAAAAGCCCTAGCATTTAATGCAATTACCTACTACCACCTACCGGCATGGCTGCACGCATGGTCGACGTGGGAACAATACCAGTGTCAGTCCTCACTGTTTAAACCGCCCATCCCGTGATGGGAGGTGAAAAACGTCACTGTACCCACCTTACCTCACACTGTACATCACTAGTTACCCTCGAGGAAAGATACGACAAGGTCCGTACACCACGATTCCAGGGATTCGGACTTATCCGTTCGGCCTCGACCTGGCCTCGACCCGGCCTCGACCCCCAACACAGCGTAACAGGGAAGGAAGGACGGTATGGCGCGACGCTCCGGGTCATTTCAACACCTCGTCCTCTACGACATCACGTCCCCAAGGATGGCCTCCCATTTCTAGGGCACGTCGCTACAGTCACCTCAACAGAGATCGACAAAACATCATTTCAAGGCTCCCCGTCGTCTTGGCCTCCTCCCATCCTATAAAAGGGCAGGCCGGGACTCCACAAAGGGGACGGAGATGGATAGACGGACAACCAGTCATACACAAGATAGCGATCAACATCTCAAGCAATTTTCTTGTACTCTTTCTCTTTCTCCTTTGAGACTTGGGTTCGTCGCCCTCTCTCGCAAGCTTGTAACCCCTACACAAGCACCACGGTGCAAGGAAATACAAACCTCTCCTCCCCCGCTGGACGTAGGGCCTTCTTTTGCCCGAACCAGGATAAACCCCCGTGTGTTCTTCTTGCATCACCATCCAGGAAAGGGACACGCAGCATTTTACTCGTTGGTTTAGGACCCCCTCGGGTCCGAACACCGACACAAGGTTACACAAACCGAATTAGCCACGCAAAGGGAAAACTTCTAGCTACACAAGCAAGAAGATATCTTGCTAGCTACACAAGCACAACTAGAACAAGAGCAACTACACAAGTACGATATATATATGAAAGTAAATACAAGCTTGTGTTGCACGAAGGCAAACCACCGAGAAGAGTAGACAATGTTGACACAGTGATTTTCTCCCGAGGTTCACTTGGTTGCCACCAAGGTACGTCCCTGTTGTGTCGACCAACACTTTGTGGTTCGACGGCTAATCGGTCACACACCAAGCCTCTCAAAAGGCGCCGCAAGAACCCACCATCAAGTGTGGTAGCTCAATGACACGCTCAACTAGAGTTGCTCTTCGCGATCCCCGCGGGGTGAGCACAATCCCCCTCACAAAGCTTCTCCGGAGCCTCGTACAATCTTCTTGCGAGCTTCGACGGAGCCACAAGCCACCAAGCCGTCTAGGAGGTGCAACCTCCAAGAGTAACAAGCACCACCGGCTTGCAACACGAACATCTAGTGCCACTCAAGCAATCCTCACGATGCAATCGCACTAGAATCACTCACTCGCTTATTGATTCGCAATCTAGCAAGCACAAGTGAGTTAGAGGCTCTCCTAGCACTTCCAAAGCATGGACACTAAGTCCCAAGGGTGCCAAGCTGCAGCCAAGGCTGGCTACCAATTCTATTTATAGCTCCACAACGAAATAGAGCCGTTACCCCTTCATTGGGTGAATTTTCGGGTCGACCGGACGCGCCGGTCGAATGGACCGGACACGCAGGTCAGTAGCGTGCTCCAACGGCTAGTTTTCACGCGTATAAACTTGTATTGACCGGACGCGTAGGTCACTAACGGGACCGGACGCGCAGGTCGCAGCGAAACAGCGAACAGAGAGGTTCCAGCAAGCTCCCGACGTGACCGGACTCGCTGCCGCGTCCGGTCACTTTCGCCCACGAAAAATACTGACCGGACGCGCTGACCGGACGCGTAGGTGCTGACCGGACGCGTCCGGTCTCGAGTCCGGTCACAGACCACTCTTCGGTAAAACGGCGATATCTCTTAGCTCCGAACTCCGATTTCGATGATCTTGGACATTTTGGAAAGCTTACTCAGAGGGCTACACAACCCACTAAAGCACTTGATCCAATTCATAATGGATCAAAGCAGTATTCCACTCCAAGAGACATCCTAGTGTCCGGAGAACACCGAAAAAACTTTCTCTCTTCTCCAAGTTGATCAACACCAACTCTAACACCTTCTCCTTTGTAAATGTGCCAACACCACCATATGTAAAACACCATGTGCATGTGTGTTAGCATTTTCACAATCATTTTCTCGAAGAAGTTAGGCACTCAACTTGCCTCGCCACTCGATCCTAACACGTATACAAAGTTAGATCGCTCAAGTGGCACTAGATGACCAATATGCAAACAAGTTTTCCCCTCTTAATAGTACGACCATCTATCCTAAACCCGGTCATCAACTTCTCTACACACCTATGACCGGTGAAATGAAAATGCCCTAGGTTATACCTTTGCCTTGCGCATTCCACTCCATCTCCTCCGGCGTTGATGCAACACATGCACCAACCATTCACCAAATGATATGATCCACTTCATATCATGACGTGACCGTATTGGTTCATCGATCTTGACCTCACTTGCTCTTCACCGTTGCCTCGGTCCTTCGGTGCCAAGCCATCACACAACTTGCCCTTCACCCTAGCAACCGGTCCATCAAGCCAAGTCTCATCTTTATCTTCTCCACCTTGGTCACATGACTCCATGTCATGTCTCATATGCAATGAGCTCCTTCATGACACCATCACATGTGGACTAATCTCCTGTGTATCTCACATAACCACATATTAGTCCACCTAAGTTGTCACTCAATTACCAAAACCAAATAAGGACCTTTCAAGTGGCTGCGGATGAGTACAACCACCGTGCCGATGGCGAGCACCCCGAGCCAGTGGAGGAGATGGAGATCGAGAACGATGATGACATCCACGAAGGCACAGCTGCGCTGTTCGGCATTGATCTCGGGGATGCCTCCCTGCCGATCGAAGTCGACGCCGGTGGCGACGGTCAGGTGGACGGCTCCGAGGACACAAATGGTACCTCATCTGGTAAGCGCACTTCTGCTTGTTGGGAGGATTTTGTGTCGATCTTTGACGAGAATGAGGTGAGAACACATGCCATCTGTAAACGTTGTGGTAAGAAATTTGCTGCTAGAGCTTCGATTGGCACTGGATCCTTGAACAGGCACATGATAGCTTGTAGGAAAAAATAGGCTGCTGATCATAGGGTCCAGTCTAGGCTTGCTATGAATGCTGATGGGTTGCATAACTGGGTTTATGATGCTGCTCGTGCTCGTAATGAACTATGTCGGTTGATTGCTAGGCTGGATCTTCCATTAGGCGTTGGTGACACACAGGCCTGGGAAGATTACATTAAGAATACTCATAATCCTAGATTCCAGAAGGTTTCTAGGCAGACCACTACTAGAGACATGCATAAGTTGTTTGCTGAACAGTGTGCTTTGCTTATGCATTCTTTGTTGCCTGCTTGTTCATCTGTTTCTTTAACTTCTGATATCTGGTCTGGTAATGCTAAGGAGGATTACATTTCTGTTGTTGCTCATTATGTTGGGGCTGATTGTGAGTTGCATAAAAATGTTATTGGTTTTAGGCTGATTGAGGCATCACATACTAGTGAAAACATTGCTAAAAAATAGCATCTATGGTTGAGGAGTTTGGTTTGATTGATAAGGTCTTTGCTGTGTCTCTTGATAATGCTTCAGCTAATTCTAAGGCTTTTGATATCTTGCAACCTGTCTTTTTTGGTTACCTGGGCTCTTATCCTGCTCCTACTTGTGATGATCCTCTCAAAGTCAAGTACTTGCTTGTGCATCAGCGCTGTGCATGCCATATTATTAATCTGATTGTTAAGTCTGGCTTAAAGAGATTCAATCCTTATCTTGAAAATTTTAGGACTGCAATAAACTTTTTGAATTCCTCTTATCAAAGAATTGCATTGTTTAAAAAATACTATACTGCTTGGGTATTAGGCCTAGAAAGTTTAGCTTGGATATGGATGTTAGGTGAAATTCCACCTATTTGATGCTTAAACATTTGCTGCCATATAAAGAAGTGTTTTCTGTGTGGTTTGAGTCAAATTATGGTGAGGCATTGTTGACTCCCCAGCATTGGTATGCTGTTGAACAGATAATGAAGTTCCTTGAACTGTTTTATGAGGTAACGATTACATTATCTGGTGTTTACTATCCTACTGCTCCACTTATGATGCATCATATCCTTGACTTTGCTGAGCATTTGCATAATGCTGAAAATGATCAGGGATTTAGAAGTATTGCAATTCCAATGAAACTTAAGTTCCTTAAGTATTAAGAGAAAATTCCACTGTTGTATTCTTATGCATTTATTCTGGATCCTAGAGCTAAGCTGAAAGGCTTCTCTAATGTGCTTGAATTACTTGCTAAACAAACTGAAACCTCTTATAGTGTTTACTATGGTGATGTGAAAGATGAAATGACCATGCCTCATGCTGGTCCTGGTAAAAGGAAGCAGGCATGGGGAAAGATCTATGCTGGTCCTGGTGCATCCTCTGGCCGTTCCCCTGCTTCATCTTCTCCATCCGGTGGTGTTAATGAGCTATCAACATACTTGGACAGTGATCCTATCAAGGATTGGGGGGAGTCCTTTGACATACTGTTGTGGTGGCGTGACCATAAGCTAACCTATCCTATCTTATCGATAATGGCTCGCGATATCATGTCTGTTCCTGTATCTATTGTGTCTTTCGAGTCTTGTTTCAGTTGTACTGCCAGGATACTCGAAGACCGGCGATGGCGCTTGTTGCCTGAGCATGTGGAGATGCTCACCTGCATGAAAGATTGGGACCAAGCAGCAAGAAAGGAACAACATGCACCTGAGGACATGGACCTGGAAGAGTTGTTCGACAACTTGTACCTGGATGAAGGTGAAGGCAGCGGCAGCGGCAGTACTGCAGCTGTAGCTCCTAGCGCTGGGTGAAGGTGAAGCATGATGAAGATGAACATCTAGAGAAGGTAAAGTAGTGATTCATCTTCATGTTCATTTCATTCAGTCCTTCATGTTCATCTTCATGTTCATTTCATCTTCATGTATTTGATTCTAATTCCTAATTTTGCAGGCATTTCTCCATCTTTTGGTGCTACAAGACTCAAGTGGTGGATGACTTGAACATGAAGATGAACATCTGGAGAAGTCTGTAATAGGATAGAACTTTCATGTTTAAACTTTGCCTTGCCACTTGATGACTTGAATAACTTGCCACTGATGTTGGCTATTGTAATAGGATAGATGAACTAAGACTTGTGAAACTTTTGAGTTGGTTGTACTCTTTTCCTTTCTAGGGTTTCTCACAAGGGTGAGTTTTACCTAGAAAGGTTTTTAATGAGGCAGCATTGCACAACAGCTCCTTTTGATAATCAATTAATCATTTTCATAAAATTTGTCTCTCATTCTGATTCTGTAATGTTGAATCTGGTGATTTTATAATGTTAATGTTGTCAGTTTGTCACTTGTGAGTTGTGAATTTCTAGTGAAGTGTTTGATGTTTAGAATGTTGACGTGCCATGGGTCGGCATGGCACGGCGAAAATGGCCGTGACCCATGGGCGGCACGGCACGGGTAAACGGCCCATGTGCCGTGTGATGGGCCGAAGGCCTGGCCCATAGCACAGACAGGCACGCTGCGGCACGGTGCAGTGCCATGCCGGCATGGCACGGCCGTGCCGCGTGTTGTGCTGGCACGGCACAGTGGCCAACTATATCCCAATTGCCCCAAGGTGAGACAAACCAGGTGGAATCTCTATGTACACTTCCTCTTGAAGATCACCATGCAAGAAAGCATTCTTGACGTCCAATTGATGCAAGGGGCCATTCAAAATTCAACGCACAAGAAACTAAAGTTCTCACTTTACTCATCTTTGCCACTGGTACAAACGTTTCATCATATTCAATGTCATATGTCTGACATTCTTGAGGTGATATATTACCCATCTTGAGGTCATATATTATCCGTCACCACATGGGTATGGATGACATTCTCTAACTAAACCATTCAGCTGACTCACGACTCATTCATGCGAATTCAAGACCCGAGACCCCAAAAATTACTTAAACAATGTTCAATCATTAAGGTGCTTGTGACCCTAAACACGACTATTCGAATGGATTATTACTCTGCAGAGTTTGTACATGTTACCCACGAGTTATGAGTGGCCCCTGTGGTACCCGTCGGCACCATGGACTCTCGAAGGGTGCACGTAGGTATCATATATAGCTACTTCGCTAATTGACCACTATTCTTGCCTTCCTCAAAAAGTATTAACCCCTCCTTTGTTATTTGAACCAAGTACCTATGAGGATAGTCCTCCAGAGGGTACTAATCGTTGTATGGGCAGACTTGGGTCCAACACCGTAGTAATCGAGGCCCCTCTGGATGGATTCATAGCCATGAACCACCCATACCCACATCCCGAACTTCTAGAAGGCAAGAATAATATCAACTAGGTAATAGGCTACAGTTGTCCAATAAAAATACCCGTGGTTATGCAATTTTCTCTTAAGTCAGGACAAAATACCAGTCCTTATGTGGCACAGGAGGTCTCCTCATAATAACCACACATGAGACAAAAGCTCATCCCAATATATTTTCACGGCCTAAACTTGCTGATGACTGACATACATCATACCTACAAGCATTGACTATCCTATGGACAAATCCCATTCCCACGAGAAATTTAAACATAACATATACATAATAATTTATTAAATAATGCAACTTAATAAATTTTCTTTTGCCAATATTTTATGTTAGAAATGCCTTGTTGAGAAACTCTTGCTGGCAGGGGTAATGCTCAGTTGGCCCTTGTTCTTCAGTGTACTCTTCGTAGTTCGCCTTGTCTACACGTTAATTCGAATAAAATCCAAATAAGCACTCGAATAAAATAAGCATAGATGATGAATTTACATGAATTATGCAATACGTCTCGTCCAAGGTGGAAATTGTAGAAAAAGATATGAAAGAGATAATTAAATTAAATTGTCATTTACTCTAAAGAATAGAAAACAACAGGGTTTCTTATATCCAGTTTATTTAGAAATTGTTCCATGGCAAAAAGGTTCTGAGAACTCACAAACATATCTCGTAGTGTCTTTCTAATCTTCATACTATTGAAAGAGATGGACACTGACGAGTATACAGAGTACTGCTATTACGTGAAACTCATGTGACCATTTATTATTTTCTTAAAACATATATTATTACTACTAAAAGTTGTTACTCTGGCTAACAGCTTGTGCATCAACTATAGCAAAACTTGGTGCGTGATTTACGGCTTGGAGACTTGGAGTACTGACTTAACGAGAGCTCAGATTTTAGTTGTCTGAATTTGTGTCCAGCGGTGCAAACCAGTATACTGAAACAGAGTCTTGCGGTTGCCGCAACACTCGCTCGCTGGCAGCGACTCACGACGCGACTACACTTTGATTAGGCCAAAGTAACATGTAGTGTCCAATAGCAACAAGTCAATAACCAGCTCGTCGCCACAGACGGCTGGACACCACGGCGCGTCTTCAGCTAGGTCAAGTGGCTTCTTTTTTTTTCTTTTTCTTTTTTTTGCACATAAAGTCAAGTGGCTTCAGGAATACATGGAAGTGAGGCCTTCCTTATCAAAAAAAAAAGGAAGAAAAAAAAACTCGGCTTGAGGTGGGCTGACAGCCCCTGTGACTTTGCGCTTAAGGAAGAAGACCTTCTCACGTATGCATTACCCCATGAGTAGGCCGATCCATTTTATCTGTGCTTTGGAAAACGCGGGACAGGCGAGAGCGTTTTAGCCATACTTTAGTTTCAGGTATGCAAAAGCATGCAGCTACGGCATAGAGTAGTAGCAGTAAAACAATGTAGCAGCAGCTCAAGGCGGTGGCAAAAGCAGCACCAAACCGAAGTCTCATCGTTGCTACAGTGGAACACATAACTAGATTTCTACTACGCGCCTGCTTATGTGAGGCCAGGCAGCCATGCGCGGTATGTGGGAGTATCAATGCCAAGAGCGCGTTATATCTCGTCCATGTTGGAGGAGCTGGCAACGCTAAATGCACCTGTCCAAGCGGCTAAGCCACGACATAAGATGATTTGGGAAAGGCCGGATGAAGGTTGGGTCAAGGTCAATACCGATGCTGCTTTTGATTCAAATATGAGTACTGGCAGCGCTGGTGTGGTGATCCGCGATCATATGGGCCAGGTGGTCTCGGCGGCGGCGCGTTGGTTCGATGATGTGCCGGATGTCTTGACAGCCGAAGCAATGGCGGCAAAGGAGGGGCTGGAGCTAGCGGTTGAAAATGGCTATGATCGGGTAATACTGGAGATCGACTGCTGCGGCTTAAAGAATCTGATTGAGGACAAAGCTGGTCTTAGGTCGTCTATTGGTGGTCTTTGTTTCGATATCACAGAGATAGGCAGGAGTTTTCTTGATTTTCGAGTTATGTGGGTGAGTAGAGATGCTAACTCGGTGGCCCATTGCTGTGCAAGCATGGTGTCAGCCACAGAACGCTCTCTTTTTTGGCTTGACTATATCCCGGATTGGTTGTTGGGAATAGCAGCCGCAGATTGTACTCCTGTTACTGATTAATGAAAGTTCTGTGATGCTCAAAAAAAAATGCCAAGAGTGCTGCTTCCAATATATATAAAAGATTGCATACACATTGATGTATTTATTTAATCATGCAAAATATAAAAGAGGTATTGTTAATCACAAGACTTATAATTTTTTTTACCATGTATCTCTTTTTTATAAGCGGGAAGTTGGTAACACCAATACACCATTTAGTTATCATTGTCGTTGCAATATTTGTGGGGGGCATTGATGAAATTTTATAGACAACAAAATACAAGTTTCTGATGAACATCACCTTGCTATTGGTATATATCGATCACAATGATATTCTAGAAATCATGGCATTTCAAAGGAGATAAAGCATTTCAAAGGAGATAAAGAGATAGACTCCCTCTGTCTCAAATTATATACTCTCTTTGTCCCATATTATAGGTCGTTTTGGCATTTCTGGATACATAATAGAAAAATATGTATATAAAATGGCCAAAACAACCTATAAATTAGAATGGAGGTAGTACATGGTAACATGAAACCTTCAAAATCGCATGAAGAAAAATCAGTAGGATATGTAAGTTGTGCATGTACTTCAATCGTTTCTAAACTCCATATTGAGTTTATATTCAAATCATGGTCACCACCTGACGCTTGCTAGAATCAGTGCAACTCTATTGACCAATCACTTTATCCATCTCTTTGCCATAGGTAGTGCAATGTGATGAGACATCAGATATGTCCATGGCACACAAAATTGTCATTTATACGTTTTATAAAAATCAAATCGGATGATACAGAAATAGAAGCATATAACTGAACCTGCTCAGAGTTCTACTTCTATCTGAACTCCTTAAACATGTCAAGAGTAAAAAGAGGGAAAGGTCAGAGACCTCAAAGGATAATGATCCTTCCTGGAGCAGAGAGAGCCTGGCATGTCATGACCTTGTGAAGGATCCAGGTATCTACTCTGTGATTTCCTAGAGCTTGATCAGAAGGGTCCATCAGTGTCACACTGTCTGTCATGCGCATTCAATTGGCAATGAGCTCCCACAGCCACTGTCATTTTGCAATGCATATACCCTTTGGCATTCTTAAGGTAAAATATTATCCATTCTCTAATCTATTATCATATAAACATCCCGCCGCCCCCGCCCCCGTCCCCGTCCCTGCCCTCGCCCCCCGCCCAGGCTGCGTCGCCAAGCGTCCTCGGTGCTCCTCTTCCAGCAGGCCCGCGCTGCGCCATGGCCACGGCCGCCACTCTCGCACCCGCCGCGGTAGAGGCGTTGGCAAGAAGGTGCTCGAGCTTGCTACTGCAGCCGGAGAGACGAGCACCTCTTGATCTCCAGGCTGCCGTGGTGCTGTTGTTGCACAAGGCTGGGCTTGGCCATGGTGTCCAGCGCACCTCCGATGGCGTCAATGGCGACCGGGGCATCCGACCGTGGGTTGCTGTCGCGCCACTGCTGCTCCTGTAGCCGTTGACGAGCCCATGCGGCCATGCTGGGAACTCCATCCCCACCTCGCGATAATGAGGTGATGCTGGTGCGAGAAGCGGCTCCAATCACAGCCTCCAGCCGATGAATTGCACATCACATGTAAATTGTGTTAAGCCATTAGTCTAAGAAATCATGGCTTGTCCCCAATCGCTTTCAGTATACTCACCTGGAAGGATTTTTAAAAAAATAATGAAATGTAATGAAGGGCACTCTATTTCTTTCTGGAATTTGCACAAACACCTCTTGTACATGCCTGCTGAATGCCGTTACAGCTAGCAATCCTTTTATCTGAATAAAGGCTCAACTTCTTATATAGTAGCCACATAGATCAGGTATGTATATTTTCATCTGTTTTTGAGCAGCATTGAATTAGTAACTACTTGTACAGGGGCAGTACTTTTTGTTGGAACTTGCCGGAGAGACAACGCAGATGCGCTGCCAGCAAGGTCACGGCCAGGAACACACACACAACTCACGCGAACACAGAGGACACGATCTCGTTTGGTGCTGTCAAACTTGGCAGCTTTTTCTGGCTGTATTGCTATGCTTAAATAAGCTATTACAAGGAAACTAAAACAAGCCTTCCAATCAGGCTGATACATGCACTGATCGTGCTACTAATTAGCTACTGCCTAATTAGCTACTATCCAGAAATGCTAAGAGCAAATATGCTAAGTATAATCAGCACACAAGGAATACAATCAACAATCTCCTCCTAAACCTTGCTGTGCTGAACATTTACATCAAGCATGCCGATCTTGGCACGCTGCTCATGAAACTTGACTCTGCCTAGAGCCTTTGTCAGAATGTCACCCAGCTGTTCTTCACTTCTGACAAAATCCACTTTGATTAGGCCATTGTCTGCAGACTCACGCACATAGTGATACTTCACCTCAATGTGCTTGCTCTGTCCATGGAGTATTGGGTTCTTGATCAGAGCAATTGCAGACTTGTTGTCCACTTTCAGCATAGGTGCTCTCGGTGTCCCTCCTTGCACTTCAGACAACACCCGAGCCAGCCTTGCAGCAGCGATATACTCTGCCTCACAGGTGGATTGGGCTACCACCTTTTGCTTCATGGATTGCCATGTAATTGGACTATCGGCCAAGAAGAAGATAACTCCAGTTGTGCTTTTCCTAGCATCAACATCTCCAGCGAAGTCAGCATCACTGAACCCAGTCAGGTCAGCATCAGCATTGCTGAAGCCTGTCACCTGGGCCTGATCCTTCTTCTTCCTTCCAAACCAAAGTCCCCAGCTGCTGGTTCCCTCCAAACCAAAGTCCCCAGCTGCTGGTTCCCGCCACATAGCGAAGAATTCGCTTGACTGCTGCAAGGTGATCCTCCTGTGGCTCCTCCAAGAACCGGCTGACATACCCAACAGCAAATGCAAGGTCGGGGCGAGTGTTTACCAGATACCTCAAGCTCCCGACGATGCTCCTGTACGCAGTTGCGTCCACCAGCGGCGCTGTGCTCTCCTTGCTGAGCTTCAAACGTGCCTCCATGGGCACCTGACTGCTTCTCCAGAAGCTTGATGGCGTAGGCTCCTTGGCTAAGCGAGATGCCATCTGCGCCTTGCTTCACTTCAATGCGAGGTAGTAGTGAAGCAGGCCAAGATCACTCATCTTGAACGCAGCAGCCATCTCCTTCTTGAACAGCTTGATGTCGTCACAGCTGGCGCCGGTGATTACCAGATCATCAACATACACACCTACCACCAGCTGCGCGCCACCGTTCGGCCTGACGTAGATGGCGTGCTCTGACGGACTCCTCCTGAAACCAAGCGACACCAGCGTGCCGTCCAGCTTCGAGTTCCAGGCTCGTGGCGCTTGGTGCAGCCCGTACAGCGCCTTGTGTAGCTTGAGCACCTTGTGCTCCTTCCCAGCGATGACGAAGCCCGCCGGCTGCTCCACATACACCTCCTCCTGGAGGTCGCCATTCAGGAATGCCGACTTGACGTCCATGTGGTGCACCTCCCACCCTTCATGCGCCGCAAGGGCGATGAGCAGGCGCACCGAGTCCAACCGCGCCACCGGAGCAAACACCTCATCATAGTCGATGCCATGCCGCTGCGCATATCCCTTCACCACGAGGCGTGCCTTGTGCTTGGACACCGCCCCGTGCTCATCCCTTTTCACCTTGAAGACCCATTTCAACCCGATTGCCCGGCGACCAGGAGGAAGGTCCGCTAGCGACCAGGTCTGGTTGTCCTTGATGGACCCCATCTCCTCCACCATCGCCTTCCTCCAGCTTGGGCTGCGTTCAGCTTCAGCAAGCGTGCTGGGTTCATCAGAACTCAACACCAGTAGCTCTTCAGCAACCAGCGCCCTTGGTACGAAACCAACCGGCGATGCTGGACCGAGAATGTTGTCAATCCTCCGGTACCGCAGCGGATCATCCTCGTCATAGTTGGCGTCCAAGTTGTCGCCATCCTCTCCTGGCGGCGAGGCAAACTCCACTGCCCCTGCCCCAGGAGTTCCTCCAGCGTGTGGTGATGATGGTGGTGTCTGTTCGTCCCCAGACACCGCAGCAGCAGCTCCAGGAGCCTCCCCGGTGTCCTCGACCACCGGAGGAGCCTGGGTCATGACGGAGTACTCCACCGTGAAGACGTCGTCATTCTCACCAGTTGCGCTGCTGTCGCTGCTGGTGCCCCAGTCCCACTGGGCTTGTTCGTCGAACACGACGTCCCGCGTCACATGGACACTCTTTGCCACAGGGTCATAGGCGCGATACGCCTTAGTACCACGCTCATAGACCGATGAAGATCATCTTCCGCCACCTGTCTTCCAGCTTCTTGAGGTGAGGCGTCGTGTTCCGGACATACACGATGCAGCCGAATGTCCGGAGGTGGTGAACAGCGGGCTTCTTCCCGTACCAGGCCTCGAACGGAGTCATTCCGTCCACGCTCTTTGTCGGGCACCTGTTCAGCACATACACAGCAGTATTTACCGCCTCACCCCAGAACCAGCCAGGCAGCCCTTTCGCCTTGAGCATGCTTCTCGCTGCAGCCACCACCGTGCCGTTCCGGCGTTCCACCACGCCGTTCTACTGTGGGCTGTACGGCGCGGTGTGCTGGTGATGGACCCCTTCCGCCATGCAGTACTCGGCGAACTCCGTGGAGGTGAACTCACCACCACGATCGGTGCGGAGCGCCCTCAGTTTGCGCCCGGACTCGCCCTCCGCCCGCCCCTGGATCTCCTTGATAGCAGCCGCCGCGCAATCCTTGGAAGGAATTGCGGCTACCCACATGTACCTGCTGAGGTCGTCCACCAGCAGCAGGAAATACTTGCTGCCCCTCGGAGTTGCTAGCGAAATGGGGCCGCACAGGTCGCCGTGCACCAAGTCGAGGAGCTCCCCCGCACGGTACTCTGCTTGCGCTGGGAACGAAGTGCGCCTCTGCTTCCCGGCTTGGCACGCCTCGCAGACGCTCTCCACATGGCCGATCACCGGCAGGCCCCGAACCAGCTCCTCCCGAGCTAGCTTCCACAGTGCCGCCATGTTCACATGGCCAAGGCGCGCGTGCCATCGCCATGCCTCCGGGTCGTCATGCGCTGTCAGGCAAACCGGAGGTGCTATCTTGATGTTGAGCACGTACAACCGGTTTGCCGCGCGCTTCACCTTCGCCAGCAGACGACGGCCTGGCTCCCGGATGCGCATGATGCCGTCGTCGATGTCGACCTTGTACCCGACCTCGTCGAGTTGCCCGATACTGACGATGTTCGTCGTCAATCGGGGAATGTAGTAGACCCCAGTGAACGAACGAGTCTCGCCGGTCTTGCACACGAAAGTGACCGTCCCCCGGCCCTCGATCTGTGCCACCGAGTCGTCGCTGAATCGCACCGTCCCCAGCACCTCGCTGTTGAGCTCCGCGAACGCCTCCCGACACCCAGACATGTGGTTGGTGGCCCCGGTGTCGAGGACCCATGTCTTGGTGTCGCGGTCTCCTTCTTCTTCGAGGTGGGCGAGCACCTTCTGCTCCCTCAGCTAGATCCGCGCGCTCGCTACACCCGCCGACGCGCTCGCCACGGAAGACGGCGGCGGCTGGATCCGCGCGCCCGCCGCACCCGACGACGCGACCCCCGCGCCCGCCGCGGAAGATGGGGAGGATGGCAGTGGCGGCGGCTTGATCCGAGCACCAGCCGCGCTTGCCGACGCGCCCGCCACACCTGCCGACGGTGATGGAGGCGGCGGCTGGGTCTCTGCAGGTGCGGGAGAGGAGGAAGACGACGCCTTCACGAGCAGCAGCGAGGCCTCCTCCTCTTCTCGTGCAACATGGGCCTGCTCCTTCTTGGGCTTGGAGCGGCACTCACGGGCCCAATGGCCCATCTTCCCGCACTTCCTGCACTCATCACCATTGAGCTTACCATTCGGTGCTGGCGGACCTCCGCACCCTCGGCCGCGGCCGCGGCCGCGCCCACGACGCGTCGATCCGCTGCCGGAGCCTGCGCTCGAGCCAGCGCTAGAGCGGTTCTCCGCCTCGCGCTTCTTCCGCCGCGCGTCCCACTCCTCCTCCGTGAGGTACAGCCTTCCATCATGCTGCAGTGACGTCGGCGCTTCCTCGAACGAGTCCTCTGCCACCTTCAGCCGCCCCACAAGATCCTGTGAGCGACATGGTTGACACGTCGAGCAGAGTCGTGATAGCGAGGACGATCTGCTTGAACCGTGCCGGCACGCTGCGGATGATCTTCTCCACGATCTTGGACTCGTCCACCACCTCGCCCAGCGTGGCGAGAGTCGCCACCATCCCTTGGAGGCGCAGCGCATAGTCTTCGACAGTCTCGCCGTCGTTGAACGACGCCAAATCGAACTTCCGCCGGAGCTGCACCGCGGCGGACTTCTTCACTCGGTCATCGCCAACTCGCATCGTCGCGATGGCATCCCACGCCTCCTTCGCCGTCTTCTTGTCGACGAGCGCCGGCACCATCTCTGGTGGGGCCGCAGTGCAGAGGGCGTCGAGCGCCATCATCTCTTCATGCTCGTCGACACCCCCGAGCCCGATGATGTTCCAGAGCAACCTTGCCTTCAGCTTCACCTTCATCAGGGACGCCCACTCGGAGTAATTGGTCTTGGTGAGGACGGGGTAGCTACTCCCGCCGCTTACCTCACGAATCACCCGCTGGAACTTGACGCCATCCTTCGAATCAGAGGAGCCGTCGGCTGGCTTCTTGGAATCACCCATCGAGTCCTGGTCTCAGCGAAACCGGCTCTGGTACCACTTGTTGGAACTTGCCGGAGAGACAACGCAGATGCGCTGCCAGCAAGGTCACGGCCAGGAACACACACACAACTCACGCGAACACAGAGGACACGATCTCGTCTGGTGCTGTCAAACTTGGCAGCTTTTTCTGGCTGTATTGCTATGCTTAAATAAGCTATTACAAGGAAACTAAAACAAGCCTTCCAATCAGGCTGATACATGCACTGATCGTGCTACTAATTAGCTACTGCCTAATTAGCTACTATCCAGAAATGCTAAGAGCAAATATGCTAAGTATAATCAGCACACAAGGAATACAATCAACACTTTTAAATACCACAATCTGCTGCCACTCATAAATCTAAAAATTGCAAAAGAGTACGTATGCCTACTCACTGAAGAACACACGGGATATTCTCTAATAAATTACCTCAAAGGACTGAGGAACGAAGCAACATCAGTAAGAGGAAGCACATGAATGAGAGCTCTGTATGCAGTATTTTTGGAAAACCAGCATCAGCACTAAAATTGGGGGAGACTGCCATAAAACAAATAGTGGGGGGAGATTGGGAGCGATGTGGACCAGCACCTGAGGGGAACGATGAAGGATGGCTGGTGATGCGAGAGAACGACGACGACGGGAGAGACGGTACTTGCGGCGTCGCACGGACAGGGCAACAACGAAGTGCTCGCAGGCTCAGGACGTCGTGGTATCTAGGCCCTTGGACCTTTGGATTTCTTGGCCGAGGTCCCTGCCCCTAGGGATGCGACCACCGTCCTTGTCGGGGACGCGGAAGAGGGAGGTAAGCCGGCGCCCATGGCGATGGCATAGGAAGCCTTGGCTGTGGGCAGCAAATGGGGCGGGCGTTGATGGTGGGAGGGCGGAGGGGCGCCGCAGGTGCAGGATGGCAGACCACCCGTGGCAGACGAGACGAGTTGTCCGCCGAGCGGGTTCAAGAGCGTTCGCGACGTTCCGGGTTCACAGCTTAACGGGTGGAAGACCCGCTATGGCCCCGATCGGACGGTCCATATCGCGTCTTGGCCAGATCCGACGGCTAACGGGTTAGCAGGCAACATGGCCATATCCACCGCCCGAACCTTGGCTCAGATTTAGAAGAATCTCACTAGGGTCTCGTGGATGTTGCTGAAACAGCGACGATCAAGCAACAGAGAATCACAGTGGAGCAGAGGAGCTACGGAGGAAGGATTTTCTATAACGTGAAGCTGCACAGCTGAACATCAAGAATTCGATTAGTACATGGCCGGTGATTGAGATGCAAGAAATCGAAGTGCAGCTCACCGGAGAGGGAATTTACAATGGCGATGGCAGCAGGGAAGATGGAGATCTCTCCCTGACTAACCCATCTCTGAAGGCGCCGACGTCCCATTCAACGTGCGGTCCCGCTTCTGAGAGCCTCCTTGTGAGTGAACGCCCCCAGTGGCTCCGCCGCCGGCCCCCGTTCCTCTTCTCTGGCGTCCTCACCGGCGATAAGGGAAGGCGGGCCGGCCCCGTCTCTCTTCCCCTTCTCTCCTCTTGTAGAGTTTCCCTAGTGGAATAAAGTGGCCCGGATGGGTGTTCTGAGGACCTTCGTCCTCCTCACCTTTGTCGTCTTAGTGGTGAGCGGGCTTCTAGAGGTCATGGTGGCCGCCGGAAGTCTCCTCCAAATCGACGAGGCGAGTATCTCAATAAAACCCTCTACTACCCCTAGTGCTTCCTCCTTGCTTGCTCTATGGCTGTGCGGGCTGCACGGTGCTATTCCCACTCCCATTCATCCAGAGCCAAGGCAGGCACGCTTAGCAACAACTCCCACAACAATGGCGTCAAGGCCACCTTCATCGAGCCGGCTCGCACGGCGAGCCTGCTAGGGCGTCAGGGCAACTACAAAGCTATCTCTCTCCGTGGGAGAATCAGCTTTGGGGCCGGCGTGGGCGTTGTAGGAAGCGGGTGCGTCATCGCCGCACCTTGCTCCCTTGCTCGCGCAGCGACTGCGTGGGTGGGAAAACTGGCGTCCAGAGCCCCGGATTTCGCCGCACCTTGCTCCCTTGCTCGCGCAGCGACTGCGTGGGTGGGAAAACTGGCGTCCAGAGCCCCGGATTTCGCGGGGGTTTGGAGCTCATCTAGGCTTCCTTCTAGGTGGTGAAGATGGCGCTGGAGTCCATGGCAGCCAAGGGGCGCGAAGTGGCGGTGCCTCCGCCGCTGCGAAGCCCTGGGGCTCGGGCTTCCCCTCGCGTGGGAGGCTTCGTGCGTGGCATCTCGGCACGGCGATCCCCGAGCTCCCAACCTCGGTGGTGCCGGTGGGTCCCTCCAACTGTGCGGTGGGGCCCATCTGCTGTGCACTGGGACCTGCCTGTGCAATGTGCTTCCCATGCATACGACTTCGGTGGCCCTTTAGAGCAAGCACAGTGTATATGGATTACTTGGTCCATAGGAGTGGGACCTTTGTCAGTGATCCATAGTTATTGCTGGTTCCACAATGTTATAGTCCATATGGACCAATAAGTGGGGCCCACTATCACATAAAAAATCTAAGCTGATTCTTCTCCTCTTCTTCTCCGCACCAGCACCGCTCTCCTCTTCTCGATCTGCACGGCGCCGCTCTCCTCTTTCTCCTCCACCGGCGCCCACCTCCTCTTTCTCCACCGGCGGAAGACCGGCGCCCACCCACCTCTTTCTCCTCCGCCGGCGGGAGGCCGGCGCCCCTCCTCTTTCTCCTCCGCCGGCGGTAGGCCGGCGCCCTCTCCTCTTTCTCCTCTGCCAGCAGAAGGCCAGCCCCTCTCTCCTCTGTTCCTCCACCGACGAGGCTACGGGCGGCCGAGGTTCGGCCCCTCCCTCCTCCGCTTCTTCGCCGGCGTGGAGGCGGCGCCGTCTAGTGGCCAAGATCCGGCCCTGAGATCGCTTCGTCCATCGGCGCCCCTCCTTCTCCTTCGTCCAATGGCACCCCCTCCTTCTCCTTCGTCCAACGGCGCCACTTGGTGGTCGAGATTCGTGGGCAGTCCAGGCAACGCGGATGGCCAGGGCGGCATGGAGCTAGCAGTGCTCATCCGACCGGCGGGTGTAGCAAGGCGTTGGTGGCAAGAGACGAGGGAGAGAGAAAAAGTATTGTTTTTCTATTTCTATGGCCAGTCCATAAGCATATGGGTAGCTGATGCTATGGATCACTCTATAGACTACTCCTACAGTGTTTCAGCCAGTCCATAGAGAATATTTAAATGCTTATGGACTGGTTTTGGAGGACATTGTGGTTGCTCTTATGCTCCAACTTCAACAGGCTAGTGACACGCGTCTGCCACGACACAACCTTTCTGATACTCTTTTATGGTGGCTGGCGGCTGCTTTTCTATCCCTCCGTAGACACGGAAGTGGTAAAGTAGCTGTTGGTGTTCTGGTTGACCGCGCAACGTCAGTTGATGCAGGTCTTCAGATTTGACACTGACAGTTGTGGATCCAATTTCTTTAGCTTGGTGAAGCCTCCATCCTATCTACTGCTCAAGACTACTTATCCTTGAAGGCATAGGCCGATCAGACAGTCGAGGGAAGCGCCAGCTATGCTACCAGAGTGCCAGAACGAGGAACCTTGATGCTTCTATCGTGGGCCGTGGCCACTTCTCGTGGGCCCTGTGGTCCCGACAAGCCTCGCGCCCCCGACGAAAGCAGCACCTATGTCTACAAGAAGCAGATTAGCAGTAGCTTTTATTTGTCTGTGCTCTGTAATATGGGAATTCTGTTTCCACACTAGTATACTGTGCTTTAATATTATATATTAAAAGTTGTTGTTGTAAAAAAACCCATCTCTGCTGATAGAAATGGGTCTCTAGAAGGTGCAATGGCCAGAGAAGGAAAAATCTATCTTCATGAAGGTGAAAGTTCAATAGGAACGGCCACCAAAGGTATACTCCTTCCATCTCAAAAAGGAATGTAAATATCGTTTCTCGAGGAGTCAAAGATTTTAAATTTTAATTAAATATATATAAAAAGTATCGATGTTTATGATGCTTAATAAGTATCATTAGATTAATCCTGAAATATATTTTCTTAATAAACCTAATTTGAGATCTAAATGTCCTCGAGAAGCGAGATTTACATTTCTTTTTAGATGGAGGGAGTATACCTTTGGTGGCTGTTCCTATTGAACTTTCGCCTTTGTGAGGATAGATTTTTCCTTCTCTGGCCATGCACCTTCTAGAGTTCGCTGAAATTTAGCCTATACTGATGCTTATGCTGATTTATTGTGAGAGGAAAATACTGAAAAGTGTTAAAGTAGTTCAAGCGACATATGCATATGGAAGGCCACTTAAGGAGGTCCACCGGCAGTCACCCAAGACATGAAGATTGAGACTGTAGCAAGGATTGCTCCCGAAGGAATAAAATGGATAATTCATCAAATTTTAAAGCTGGAAAGAAATAACTTTTACCAAGGTGATAAGCATTGCACGGTAACTTGAGGCAATGAATGTATCAGCTGCACTGCTACTCTATACGTAGCTATGGATAATGTGGTATGCAAGAAATAGGGCCAGGTGCAGCGCTGACAGTGTAGAAATGGAACGCTGGTCGGAGGCATACTGTGCAGCATGGCAACAGCGTTGAAATATCAATGAACAGTGAGCAAACATGCAGGAGGTCGAAGATGAGGATAACCATGTTGGACTAAGCCTGAGTAGGCTTAAATTAACGAGAAGAAATTATTTCAGCCATGAATGGGAAAGAAGCAAAACAGATAGGTCGAAAATTCCAAACGTTTCAGTCTCTGTTCGTTTCGCTGGTTTATTGTGACGGAAAGTACTGTTCACTGGTTTGTTGTGAGAGAAAAACACTGCTGGATGGCTGTTGATTCCGCTGAATAGCTCAAACGAATAGGGACAATGAATGGAATCGTTCTTCCCCTTTTCTTAATATAAAGAATAGGAAGCCAAAGAGGTGTACACGTGCATTCGAAATGATGACCAGTAAACATGGAACACTTTGGGCTTTATGAAAACACTACTAAGAGTTTTGAGAACTTTTAAGTGAGACCTAACTCATTGGCCGAATTCCGGTTGTGGCGGTACTGTAGCTGCACGAGAGGGCTGTGGGGGTGAGCTGTAGCTGTGGCATGTGGCCTACTGTATCTACGAAGCGGGATGGGCCAAATTCAAGCACTGTTCACACGAGTTACTATAGCGTCATGAAACACTATGCAACTAGATGTTTTTTTTATTAAAACGTACCTGTATTACTGGATAAGGAAAACCTACAAAGACGCGTACGAATGCAGATGCGTACGAAGAGGATACAAGAACAGCTGTCCCACCCATCTTACACAAGGGTCCCTAGCAAAAGTGTAAATTACATTAAAGTCCCTTGACCCCGTGAATCCCCAAATTACCAGAAGCTTCCATCGTCGTCGGCCGCCGCCGTCGATTTGCCAGCCACCATCGTCGAGGAAGTTTTTATGCCCGCCCCAGATCTGGAGGAGCCCCATCGCAAGAATGCTTTGGAGAGAGCCGTAGAAGACACCCGACGCGGAAGCTGGGATGAAATCGTCGATGAAGAAATATCGGCCGGGGACACACCCCGAGCTCCTCCAACCATGGATCAACGCTCGCCATCGACTCGTGCCACGGGAAGCTCGAGCTCGATCCACTCTCCTTCGTACCGCTACACCTTCAGCCGCCGCAGTATCCTGAACACAGAGCACCACCGACATCGCCATCCCACGTAGACGACGAACTGCCAGCCGGCACGGACTCCTATACACGAGCCGACGAAGTCGGACTCCATCTCCACACGCTCGTCGACAGCACCGGAGCAAAGCACCACCGAGACGAGGAAGAGCACGAGAGGACCTTATTCCTAGATGACGCTGCCGCCTTGACGCCATCGTCGGACACCAAAACCTAGACCTACTAGGACCACTACCACCGACCGGGGAGGGGCCAGCGGTCCCCGCCACCTCGCGAAGCCCAGGGGGCCATCGGAGGCGAGGAAGACCGCCGGCACCCCCGGCGGAGACCGGTGCGTCGCTCGGAGTCTCTCTCAGGAACCCGGGCTGAGTACGGTACCGGGCTAGATTTTTGCCTTTGTAGCTTTTTGGTTGATGGACATCCGATAAAATTGGAACTGTGCAACTAGATGTTTAGTACCGTACTGTGAATTCTAAGTTCACCGAACCAGCTTAAATAGTCCGGGCAAGGACGTGTAGTAATCTTCGGTTAACCGTTTTACGCGAAGCAAGGACGAAAACGCAAACGGGTTGCTACTTAGGTGGGGCCCATCCCTCGGTAGAGTGGGCTTGGGTCTAGGGCGTTACATTTTACCTTAATGAAAATGAAAATTTCCCTGTACGTTTGCATATGAACTGGATAAGACATGCATGATTGAAAAAAAACTTAGCAAGATGCTGAAATGCATTAGAAATATAATCAAGCACCATTAATATTTTCATTCCCTTATATTTAGGCCACTAATATTTTGAGGAGTCACCCCACACCTCTCACAATACAAATGAGATGAGAGGACGAGTGCGACAACATCCTTGAGGTGACCTGAATGGAAAGAAGAACAAAGAGCCCGATTTACGAAAATCTGGCGCATACCATATTTATTTTGAGTGTCTATATTAGTTTGGAGAATCATTTTTAGAAATCTAAATTTCTCTATGCTCTTGGAGTTGCTCTTGTGTTCCGAGGTTAATTTTCTGAAATCTGAAAGTGACAGATTAATCCAGAATTAAAGGGCCTTTTCCTTTTGACAAGGACAACTAGTACAATAAAAGTGATTGCAAGACTTTGATCCGAACTCAAGAGAACTAGCCAGTTCCCCCGCGCTTCGCGCGGGGATCAGAATACTAATCTATGATAACACGCAAAGAGGGTATAAGAACCACAGGTTACCTATTTTGGATGTATGTATTAAAGAGAATCGAAACTGATTAGGCTATTTCGTGGTTTCCATGTCAGTTAGTTATAGCAAGTGTAAAGTTTAGTTTGACAGAAAAAACTGAGGAAACTAAATATGAGAAATAGTTTAGTCTGCACAGTTGCTGCTTCGTGCTTATGTAATTCAGCAAATTTTGGTCGTCCAGCTCCGATGTTTTTACTGGAATAGAAGTAAAGAGCAAAGACATGAGACTTGGTTAATGGCATTTCAAATATAAGCGACTTGGTAATGTTATATAAGGGAAATACATAAGTAGAAACCTGCATGGTTCTGTAGTATAATTTGTCAATGAATGGATGCGTTTACATGCAGAGTCAATAAATGTATGGTTTGAAATAGTGTAGCTTAAGTAGATAGGAACAGATGGATATCTTGTAGCAGCATGTTAGGGATACAATGTAATTAGCAGTTGGGCACATGGTGCACTGAATGCAATAAAGTTTTGTTGAATCAGTTTTTGTGATAGCTGTAGAAAGCATAAGGAAAATTGCAACACCTAGGAGGAAGTATGTTTTACAGATATACACTCCATACATATTTGATTCAATCGTACATGTTGTTGTATATGACCCAATTATAGTTGTGGGTTATCTAGCAAATTAGGCATTATGTAAATTGGAGACCATCACATAATCAACAATAGTTTTGCAATACCTTTTTTTATTAATGAAGCATTATGGAGTTTTCGGTAACAGGCAGCAACCGATGGAGGTACCTACAGTTCAGCATAAGGATTATGTGAGCATACAAATGTCAATGATAGCAATAATATATACATCCAGATAGGTGTTATGATGTGAACAATATAAGTGAGTTTTATTCATCATTGCCATTAAAAGGTATTTTTAATACTTTGAGTTACTACATAACATGAGTTAACATGGAAATAATGCTGACCAAGATTGGTGTGGGTATGAGACGTAAATGGCACCATGTAAGTGTTGTCAAGCAAATGAGATATGATGTAAAGGAAATTAGAGAAAAAAAAATGCATATCATTTGGTGTGTTTGTGATATTCTAACCTCGGCTACATTTGAGTACGTGAACTGCATATATCTTCAAATATTTCAGTGTAGACAACATTATGGGTGCTTTCTTCGTATCCGGGGGGGTTGTTTTCAATGAGGACCCGTAGGCCCTTTGGAGATGTGACACGTGAGAAGGCAACATACAATTGGCCATGGTTAAACACAGGTTTTGGTAGATATACACCAACTTTATTGAGTGTTTGCCCTTGGCTTTTATTGATTGTCATGGCATATGAAACACGAACAGGGAACTGGCGTCGTTTCATTTTGAATGGCCATCTTGGGTCATCTGAGATGGCTATTATCCTTGGAATGTATGCAAGTACTCCTTTTGCTTTTCCTGTGATAATCTGTGCTTCAATTATACGATGAGTAAGTTGTGTGACTATAAGTCTTGTTCCATTGCATAAGCCTTCTGTTGGATCTAGATTCCGAAGTAGCATTATAGGAACACCAGTCTTTAGTTGCAGATGATGGTCTGGTAATCCACTCATATGTATTGTGTTGAGGAATTCTGTAGGGTACAGGGACTGTACAGTGCAGTAGTCAGGTGATGACTCATCAATGGTGTCACAGCTGTAATATGACATTTCTTCAGTAGCAATTTGGCTCATAATCTGCACATTTATGGCATCAGCCAATTCATTGGTTGGAGCTAGTATTGCTCTCTCGTATAGGTAATCTGGTAACTCAGAGATGTGAGGTGTTGATCCGTACACAAAAGAGATCAAACCTGCCAGAGTCCTTTCTTCAGGTGGTAATAATATGCAGTCTGGTATTTGGACCCAGGTAGTATCTTCCTGATCTGCAGGAATGCTATTTGGGGTTGTACCATCACCTAGAGACAGAAGCCATTCAGCAAAATGTTGAAGCTCAATTTTGTCTTGAGGTGAAAGCGATGAAGCACGAAGCCTCATGTTTTCTGTTAATGGAAGGAGAATGCAGGACTGCCACAAATAGGAGCGAGTGATCGATGCATTTAGAATTTGGTTTTTTTTGGCATTGGGAATCACAGGAAGTGTTTGCCTAAAATCTCCACCGAGGACTACTGTTAATCCACCGAACTGCTTGGCCGCTGAAGTAGGATCCATTGATGACATTATATCTCGGAGTGTACGATCTAGTGCTTCAAAACAATGTCTATGGTTGACAGGTGCTTCGTCCCATATAATGAGTGAAGTGTGCTGTAGCAATTCTCCTAGTTTTGTGTCTTTCTTTATTGGACAAACAGAGTATTCGTCAAGGCGCAATGGAATCCTAAAACGTGAGTGAGGTGTGCGACCACCAGGTAACAATAACGCAGCTATTCCAGATGATGCCACCGCCAGAGCTATTTTTCCTTGGCTCCTAGTACTGTTGAGCAGGGTATTCCATAGAAATGTTTTTCCAGTTCCACCATATCCATAAACAAAGAAAGTATGACCACAATTATTTGATACTGAATACTGTATGGTATCAAAAATTTGCTTTTGGTTTAAGTTCAATTGTCCAACTTGGTGAACTGCTCTCTCTCTCGTAGCATTGGAGGCATAAGAAAGCTCATCCAATATCAGTCTGTTGTCTAGGAATGATGAGGTGCTATGATCTGGTTGGGGTAGGTTGAAATGGCGCAATGTGTAATTGGCATTCCTTAGTATGTTGTCTATTTCAAGCAGAACATAGGATCTGATTTGGTTATGAAGAAGGTCCTTCGATAATCCCGGTGTTAGTTGGCAGATGCGGTACCTCATGTCTTCGCCCATCTTCTGTGCAAATTCATCAAACAACTTTACCGGGTTTGTGACCTGGCAAAATAAGAGCATAGTCACAAATAATTGCCGGAGTTGAAATGGGAGTGCCCAATGGGCTGCATCAGTCATAGCCTGGGACCATTCACGATCATCACCAAGTAGGCCTAAAGCCTCACATGCAGCCTGGAAGGTAGGATATTGATGACCACCAATATTTCTTAAATCTGAATAGCACTGTGCACCTTTCACTATGTGTAGCAGCATGCGCAAGTAGAAGGCCTCACCGTCTTTTGGGTTAACATTGGTTATGCGGCCAATCTTTGGGCGGTTGTTGTGACGTTGTTGCCAATATTTGCCATCAGCATGCCATGTCCAGTATTCAGGAAATTCTATATATGTAAATTGCCTTGCTGCTGGAATTGCTTTGTTAGCTTCAAACCAAGCTGTAAGTTTGGTGACTATGTTACGGGGATTGCTTACTACTTCCTCAAGGTTATCATCTTCAGCATATATGATGTGGTTCTCAAGTGGAAGATGGACATGTAGTCGTTCAATAGATGGATCTGTGTGATGGATATCAAATTGAAGAAGTCTCCAAGCTGCATCATTGGGTGTTATACATCTGCAATCTAAATATTGTTTTATTTCATTGGCTGAGGATGCATCGTTGTCTTGGTTGTCTTGTATAATGACTTTTGCACGGTCTGGACCCTTGTTGGTGTACTTGAATAGGTATTTCTCCATTCCATCACGATTAACACTTTCTACATTGATGTGTGCATCATACTTAACACATAGGTCAACATTGTGAGGTACTACAAATCGATTATCAACATGGACACCATTCTTCTGCACTGCTCTTTTATTGTTTGGTCTTGCATAGATAACATGACCACTTGATGATACAGTTGTTGTGGTTGCAAATTCTTTGGGATAGTATTTGGTGCATTTGCCATCAGCCATGCAAGCAGAGGTTGGACAAATAGCGCCGCACGGACCATGTATCATAAATTTTGATACAGCATCATAACCAACCTTATCAAGCAATGGATCAGGTAGCTGTGCTGATATGTAAGAATCAACTTTTTCAGGAGTACGGGGGCCATCAGTTTTGAGCCATATGATGATGTGGACATGTGGTAAACCCCGTTTTTGGAACTCTATTGTGTAGACAACTGATGGGAAAGTGGTAAAAAAAGAGAGAAAAAAGGGAAATAATGAGGGGATGTGTTACATAATGTAAAAGAACTGTATGAAGTTTTATGTGGACATTCTGGTCATACCTCCATGTATGTCGCCAAAGAATGAATGCTTTGTTATGTCATCCATGAGTAGGTTAAGTTTCATATGGAACACTCGGTTGACAATGTCAGCTCGATCAGATGGGTGGTGGCCTGGTATATGTGATAGAGCCTCTGATATTTCTGGCCAAGAAGTATTGCATGTGAAGGTAATGAAAAGGTCCGGGCATCCGAACCGACGACACAGAGCTACACAATCTTGGTAATTTTGATAGTACCATCGTGGCCCTCCAACAAAAGAACCCGGCAAATAAACCCGTTGTCCTGTAGCTGAAGCCTCTGTAACACCAGCACTAACTGTATGCATTAAAGATTTGTAACTGGCTGTCCTATATTTGGCCTGGAATGTATCTTTTCTAAAGTGGCTTAGCCGGCTTTCCTCAACACTGCAATATGCATCAACAATATATGCTTGGGTGAGCCTTTTGCCACATAAAGGGGTATTGAAGTCACCCACTCTATCATGCAATCTATATGTATAATATTCTAACATGGTGATATTTTTCCTTTTACTTGCATTTGACTGGCGAGATCGACGGTACTCCAAATTTTCATGGAAACCATCCTCGCCATAGGGAAACAGTAATGGGTACTGCATTGCCATGAACTTACAGTGTGTTTCTTTGATCCTCTGCGGGTTGGATGCATGGTCTTGCACAATCAAGTCTCGGCCTTTGTCAGACATTCCTAGGTCATTAACCACCAGACCAACAACCTCAGCTGCAATAGGACCACTGTAAACATTACCATGTTGTCTTGGAGTTTTGAATAGCTTGATAGAGAAATGGTCATTGTTTTCACTTGTTAGCCTATCTCTTGCAGTTCTGAAAAGTTGGATGATTGGGTTGTGAGAGTTTAACATGTTCATCAAAGAAGCAACAATAGCTTCATTTGGTTGGAACTTACCATCTTCATGTGAAGAAACAGCCATTCTGTTCCTCACTTCATTTTCGGTGTCAAAGATGTAGAGCTGACAATATTCTGGTCTTTTGCCATTTGATGGCATTAGTGATCCTATTCGATGACACAATTGGCCGCTTATTTTGAAGACATAAGGTCCTCGGCCATCATTAATAGATTTGATAACACGGACACCCATCGATGTCATGGCAAACATCGAATTGTAACATCTAATGCCATCAAAGAAGTGGTTGGACAATCTATTATCTCTTGAAGTCAGAAGGCTAAGCAAGGGTTCTGGAGGTGGATTGTATGTAGGAAGAAAAATTTTGCCACCTTTACAACACTTATTATAAATTGGCATTTGTTGAGTACCACGGCCACGGACACGTTCCTCATTCCAAAATAGGGCGCCGCAGTGTGGGCACACATTATTTGGGCCCCCCAAATGAAGAGCAGAGGAAACCGTGCCTATAGGTTACAGAGGAGGGAAAAATATATATATATATATAACAAATTTAGTAAAATCGGGTTTTAGAAATGAAGAGTAATAGTGCTGATATGTAGGACCAAATATAGGCTTTATTGAACGCATAGGATAATTGTGTATGTTTAGTAAGGGTGTGTTGTAAAACATAATTTGTTTGGAGGAAAGTCTTACGTTTGTGTGTGCCGATGTTTTGAACAGTAGGATCGGCGGCTGCATTCCTTTGGGGAAATGAAATCCGACGACGGACAGTTGTTGAGGAGGGAGGCCCTGAAACAACAAAAATGGTTTGAGCGAGGTGGAGGCACGAAGTGATTAAAATATTTTTTTTTGAAGTAGTTGTTAGTGTTTTTGTTTGCTGTGAAACGGATGTAAACGTGGCTGCTCTTACCATCGGCTTGGAGGATACCGTTTGCCATAAGCTCATGATTCGTTGTACAACTAACAGATGTTGCAGGTGCTGGAGACGCGGATACTGTATCTTGAAGGGCTGTTGAATGCAGTGGAAATTTGCATGTTTCAGCAGGGGAAAAAATAATGTGACAAAGATTTCCGTTCGAAATTAAAATGAGTCAACTGACCGGCATTGCTGAGGATCATGTTTGGCCTACGCATGCGAATCATCGAAGAAGTAGCAGCTCCTGTAAGCAATGTGGCTACTGTATTTTGTGAAAAAAAAGATGCAGGAATACGTAAGTACGACTCAAGGGTGTAATTCGCTGTGTAACTTACAGATGTTTTCACGTGGTTTAATCGATGTGAAACATTTAGAAGAGGCATAGCACTTTACAGGTATAATCGAGGAGTTGTTGAATGAAGCGGAATTATGCATGCCTAATGGGTAAGAAAAATGAATGCCATGGAGAGGTTTGGTCAAAATTCAATGATTGAACTGACCATCATTGTTGTGTATCACGTTTGGCCTACGCCTGCGAATCGTGGAAGATGTAACAGATGTTTCAGGTGGTGGGGGCTCTGCAAAAATTGAATTTGTAGAGATGCATGAGGTTGACCGCATAAATTAGAAGGCATGTGCAGCGGAAGAACATTCATTGTGTAACAAAAGGGATGTAAATACCATAAGGAGAGGTGATATTGATAGATGTTGCATCCCCTTCAGGAGGGTTCATAGGAGGATGTCTGCGCGGCTGGCGTTGCCGCACCTCTGATCGCGACATTGTAGTTCGACGGGGCGAGGTGCTGTCCATTGATCGCATCTGTATCTATGGGGACCAAGCTGCAGCAGGCACGTTGAATCAGTAAGGAGGTAACACTGAATTGATTTAGCGGTGCATATGGAGGCCGATAGATTAGAAGGAGTAAAGGTGTTACCTGTTGATGAGGGCCAAGGACAATAGCAGGCCGCCATGACGGCGTTGCGCGTGAGCTGGAGCAGAAGTCGCGAGCGGGATGTAGGAAGTCCTTGATTCTGGCACGACGCCGTCGCGGAGGGGCCCAAGGGGATGAACGGCAGATACAGCGGCGGCGGCGGCGGCGGCGTGATGAAGGAGAGAAAGAAGTTGCGAACTGCGCTTGATTGAGGGGCAGGCGGTGTGTTGTCGGGATTTCGTGGTGACGCCGGGGAGATGCGCTGCACCGGAGTCGTGAGGAGGTTGGTGGTGTTGGCGACGGAGGGGTTTGCGGCGGCGTGATGCAGGATGGCGTCGGTGCCGTCCGTTGTTGTGGTTTTCTTTTTTTTTTGTTTATTATTTTTTCTTCCCTTTCCTTTATCGATGTGCTGGGCCGCTGAGGTTGCGTTGGGCCATTTCTGGAAGCTTCAGGCAGGTTTCAATGGGTGGATTGTTTTTTTTTTTTAAGAAATTGTGCTGGAACGATGAGGTTGTGACGTGTGAGCCCTGGAAACTTCGGGCAGGTGTTATCGAATAGCTACTGTTAATGTACAGTGGGGGCATAGAGGAGGGCGCACTGTTAAAGTACAGTGGTTTTCACCGCACTTAAAGAATCTTTATAGATTCGAGAAATCAAATGGGATCTTACACAATGATTGGTTAGCGCCGTTTATCCCATTCCTTTGTGTTTGCGTTTCCTTATGTCGACCAAACACCACCTAGAAGAACGATTGTTCATGTCGAGGCACGCGGCATTGATTCAGCGCGCCACGCGATGAGGGGTTGTTTTTTTTTTTTCAAAAACCTACGCAATGCGCGGTTGTGGAAACAACAGAAACGAAAAGAAGGTCGCCCACCAACCTTTTTTCGACCCACGTGGCGAGGTTGACTGCAAGGCTCAATAGACGCGTGACACGTGCCCCCCTTCCGCCTCGCTGGTGCAGCTTTCCTCGGCTCCCCGAGAGCAGGAAAGCGAGAAACACCCACCACACGCTCCGCCCGGCCCCACTCCCCGGTCCCACTACGGTCCGGGCCCAATCCAGGCCCCGCAGGTCAGTGAGGCGAGGCCGGACGAATGGCAAGTTGGGCAGCGCGCTCCGCGGGGCGCCGACCCGACCCGACCCTGCTGGAAACTTCCAACAACCAAAACCCCTAATGCCTCGAGGTGGCGCGCCCGAACAAAACTGGCTCCGTCCGCCTCCTTCCTCCCCCCCTCCCCTCCGGCCTCCGCCGCTGCCTTCTTTTACCCCGTGCGCAAATTCGCTCGCAGCGGCGCCGACACCACTTCATCCGCACCGGAAACACGCACGGAAGTGAGGAGCAGCACCTACCAAACGCCGCTCTGCTTCTCCTCTACTTGTTCCTCTCGCGGGGCCGCCTCCTGTGTGTAGGCGTGTGGCGAGTCCATGGCGGCGGCGGAGACCTCGGAGGCGTCCGCGGCCGGGATCGCGCTCGCGGAGGCCAACATCAACTGGGAGAGGTACGCGCCACGTTCCCCTTCTTAGATAGAGAGTTAATAAGAATCGAAAAGAGGAATCTTTTCATCCGGGCAGGCGGGTTACGTTTGCGGACTCGCATCTTTTGGTCCGTCTCCGGATCGGCAGCGTGCTCTTAGTTTGGTTGGGCTCTCAGCCCGCCGCTTGTTCCCGTGCTCGGCACGGGGCAAGGATGAGGAATGGGCAGCCAGGGAGCGTGGGTTACATGAAGGTGATTCGCGGGCGCATTGCGTCCTTTTCCCCAACCTTTTGGTGGCCTGGGGCGCGGGGGAGGGCCACGAGATCAGTGCCGCAGATGTGGACGGGGAACGGAACTTGATTCTTCTGAAAAGCTGTAAATTTAATTGGCAAAACTTGACGTGTTAGAGAGGAATCGATTGTATTTCCCCAATTCCCGCAGTGGCTGCTAGGTCCACAGGCTGGTAGTTAATATACTTCTATCTGCTTCAAACCCGTGCGATTAACATGTAGACATGTTTGTTCATCTTTGTATGGAAATTTGACAATGAGTTGACTAAGGAAATCGAACTTTTTAGCTTTTATATATGACGTATTATTTTGCTAGACATCACTGCAGTTTCAGATTCTAAGTGTGCTTCTGAAGTCCTTGATTCAAGCCATACATTGGATTTTTCCTGAGATCTTATGTAGTTGGTTCCCCATTGTGTCATATGAATTCTCAATTTCTATTAGACAGGCAATCGCTGACGCACAGTACTGAGTTTTGCCTTTAAAAGAATGGGAGATTCATTTGTGAACCTAGGTCTCAACCCATCAATTTCATGAGCTTCTATGCATCAAAAAGTTCTTCAAAGATTGTACATGGGGAAATATTTGGAGAATTATTTTAAGTGAAGAAAGAAGTTCAGCTACCCTAATGGTTGTAGATCACTCTAGGGTCCATAAAATTCCTTTAAAATCACATTTTGGAACTGTAATTGTTCCCTGCATCTTTGTCATCAGTGATGTGATGGACAGTAATTTTGGTTATCTTGTCACCTATATGCAAAGTCCTGTAGAGTTGCGTGTTATTTTGGAAATGTCATGCTGGCAACATGGCAATTTGCATAAATTATGGACTTCGAATCTATAAAGAAAATATCAATTTACATATTCCTGTAACTGATGTAGCTATCTTTTTGTATCACGCTGAAGGTTGGACAAGACGAGGTTTCATGTGATTGGAGCTATCCTGTTTACTGCCCAGCAAGGTGCTCTGCACCCAACAGCTGTTGTGAAGACTAGGATGCAGGTTGCTGAAGGGGGGCTTGCACATATGTCTGGGTTTACTGTTTTTAGGAGGATATTGAGAAGTGATGGCATCCCTGGCATTTTCAGAGGATTTGGCACCTCTGCTGTTGGAGCTCTACCTGGGCGAGTGCTAGCTCTAACATCACTGGAGATATCTAAAGAAATGACGTTTAAGTATTGTGAACATTTTGATATGTCAGAGGCGTCACGAATTGCTGTAGCAAACGGCGTTGCAGGCCTGATGTCGAGTATCTGTTCATGCTCATATTTTGTGCCTCTAGATGTGGTGAGCATTCTTTCACACTAGCTCCATATTGTCGTAAGTCCAGCTTTTGTGCTTTGCAACTATTAGTCAAATCACCAACAGCATGTTAACAAGTTTGTTGAATATAGAGTTAACTGTGTGGGCGGCTCCTGAACTTGTCAAGGGATGCCACTTAGGTCCACAAACTTTGAAAACGTATTTCTAGGTTCCTAAACTTGTTAAGTGGTCACTCACACGGTCAGTATGGTCCAGAAATGAACCTGTAGTGCACTATTTAATAAATTTAGGGCCTGCAGTGCACCCACATTTCTGTAAGTTAGGTCCAACGGAGGACATAAGAGCATAAATCTGAATATCTGATACATGACGTACGAAGCGATCAACACAGAAACATTCATTTGACGGATAATTTTACTTTTTGGGTGATACTTCTGTAGTGAAGCTATCATGTTGCAATTGCTTGGAAGTTGAAACCCTATCAGCTCTTTATACTGTCTTTAGATTTCTTTGTAAGTTTAAGCATTATTACGCCGCTTCATGATGTATAGCTAGCTACATGTCACATCGTGGTCGTTGTACTGTTTTCATGAAGTTCCTATATGACTATATCTATCTTTCTGTACAGAGCCAGGGCTGACCACTTTAGGAATAATTTCTTCATATAAATCCATTCCATTACACAATAATTATAGTTCTTCACGACAAGCGTGATTAAAAGCATTTTTCTGTCTGGCATCCTTATTTTGTTATCTAATTTACATGATGCTCTTCCATATTTCTGAACTTACAGATTTGCCAAAGGCTCATGGTTCAAGGATTGCCAGGGATGGCAACATACAGGGGCCCATTTGATGTGATAAATAAGGTTGTCAGAACAGAAGGGATCCGGGGGCTTTACCGAGGTTTTGGAATCACTATGTTGACTCAGTCGCCAGCTTCAGCCCTTTGGTGGAGTGCATATGGTGGTGCTCAACATGCTATTTGGAGGTTTGTGTATTTTTATTTAACATTTATTGTTCATTGTGTTCTACAAAGATATTAGTGCCATGCTTGACTAATATTCTTGCAATCCTAAAATAGGAGTTTGGGTTATGGAAATGACTCACCAACAAAACCATCTCAGTCAGAACTTGTTGCTGTCCAAGCGACAGCAGGAACAATTGCTGGTGCTTGCTCGTCGATTATCACCACTCCAATAGATACCATCAAGACTCGGCTTCAGGTAAGTGTTTTTCTGAATGTGTGGTTATGTATCTTTGTAGACTCTAGTTTCCTATGGCATTCGTCATGTTTATTTGTGCTAGCACGTTATTTCTGGTATAAGAAACCTAGTATCCCAGCTATTTGTTACCATCTTATTTATCAGACAAGGTTTTTGGACTAGGAAGTTGATCCATTTTCTGAGTTTCAGAAGATCACAGGGGTTTCATTCGGTGGTTCTTCCTGTAATTTAGAAGATGACATGCCATGAAAGTAGTAATATTATTGCTTTCGACCCCTTTTTACTATAATTCATTGTGCAACAGAGGATGGACATGGTCGTAGCCAGAAGGTGCAGGATAGAATTTGAAAGGGCTGTGGGGCCTAGGCTATACTTTCTGCCTTGTGAAATATGGGTAGCTTTAATATACAGGATTTCAACTATACCCAAAGCTCCTCAATATACGATGGAGAAGGACAGAATGTCCATTATTCTAGGTAGCTTGTGAGATCATGTTTTAGCTTTTAACATGGGTGACACAGGTCTGGTCTCAAGCTTGTTGTTCCTCTGTGTCAGGTGCCTCAGTTTCGCAACTGCACCTATTATTCAATTTCAATATGACATTTCAAGGCTGGCACTGCAGCATTTTAGTTGTTGCCTGTGCTAGCGAATGATGTCTACAATACTGTGATGATCATGTTATACCTTAGGTATGCAGATTATCTTTCAGTTGTCTGTTTAAGGTACCACCTTTGCTACATAGGATAAGTACCCGAACTTAATGTTGGCACAGCTAAGTAGCTAACTACTGTCACAGAAGGAACTATTATCATGCATGATACTTGTGAGGATTCCATCATCAAGTATTCATAATTTGCATGTGATTTCAGGTTATGGACAACTATGGTAAGGGTAGGCCTTCTGTCATGAAAACTACCAGGCTGCTGCTTGATGAAGATGGCTGGAGGGGGTTTTATAGAGGTTTTGGACCGAGGTTTCTTAACATGTCTCTCTGGGGCACATCAATGATCGTGACATATGAGCTCATAAGTAGGCCATTTTTCAGTAAATCTATTACCTATATATTTCAGTCTGGAAGGTCTATTAACTTTTTTCTTCTTTCATATTCCGAACCTGCAGAGAGGCTATCCGTGAAGTCTGAATGACGCATTTTGCAGCTTCTCAACTGAGGTGGTTTACTATTCAAGGTCATCTATACCAATACATGCAATCTAGTTAGTTTGCCTCACGAAAAGTATAGGCGAGTATCATGATCGGGTAGGATGCAGAATTATGGTTTAGTTGCATAACATGCTTCTGTATGAGACTTGCGATGTATATATTTGTGCTAAAGGCCCTCCTTTCAGGATGTTGTAGCCAGCTTCTTTAGGATGTAACAGATGGAGGCCAAGATGCCTGTTCTGTCTAATGAGGCACATCATAGCTGCACCTGTTCGTGGTCCAGCAAAATTTTGGCATAGAATTCTGCATCCTTTTGGTCCAGTGACTAGCTCTCCGGTTGTTGGTGCTGTCCTGCTTACATTTTTCTTAGAATCAACCGAGATTGTTCGTCATTGTGTATCTTATCCTGGTGTTTTTTACTTGGATGACAAATAGTATCGAATCTAATAAGTTTTTGAGGACTCGACTGCGTATTTCACCCTCTTGAATTCATTGCAGTTCAAATTCCAGTAGCTGTGAGCAGGCCATTCGAGAAATTCGCATTGTTTGCCTATTTGTAATTTGTAATATATTGAATATCGAGTGTATTAGCATTTACTGTCACAGGACACAAAGCTTTGTTAGTGAAGAAAACAATGTCATCTCAGCAACTCGTGAGCGGATCTTGGAGAGACTCCGGGCTGCCTTCCAGCAAGCAGTACACGGGTGGCAGCGTGAGCGTCTCCATGACTCCGTACGCGTTCCAGCAGTAGGGGTCCGCGAGCAGCGCTCCCTCGTCTCCGCCGGCCGGCAGCAGCTCGACGCCGGACATGGTGATGTCCGTGCAGGCGACGGCGTCGCTGCACGCGAGGCGGATGGGCGCTCCGGCCTGCGGGTTGTACGTGCCGTGGATGTCCCGGTACGTGACCCCGGCCACGCGCACCGCGGAGGTCTGGTTGGCGCACCCGTGCCCGAGGCAGTAGTACTGGTCGATGACGATGCAGCTCTTCACGTTCTGCATCTGCACGCCGGCGAACTCGACCGCCGACACGGCGCCGGTGCCGCCCTGCCACGTCTTGATCCGGAGGCCGTTGTCGGAGTCGAGGATCCGCGCGTTCCGGACCGTGATGTTGGACACGCAGGCGTGCGTGTTGTGGACACCCAGGCTGCCGATGCTGCGAGGATGACAACAGCTTGCCGCGTCAGGCTCACTACAAATGGTTCCGCCATGGAAGCATGTTGTTGACTACTGACTGACAGGTACCTGATGCCATGGCCGTGGCCGCATGTTATGTTCTCGATGTGGACATCGGAGCATCCGGCGCCGATGGAGACACAGTCGTCGCCTGCGGTTACAGGTGGAGATCAGAGTTTGATGGGAACTTGATGCAAACAAAGTTGATTCATTTTTGAGTATGTGCGTCCAGTCACTGTTTCAGCTTACCGTTGTAGATCCTGGAGTTGAGGATCTGGACAGACGTGGTGTTCTCGACGTGGACGCCGTCCGTGTTGGGGCTGGACGCCGGCGAGCTGACGAAGAGGCCGTCGACGCGCACGCGCTCGCAGTCGTCGAACCTGAGGTGGAACTGCGGGCTGTTCTCGATCCGCAGGCCGCACACCGTCACGTCGTTGCTCAAGAAGAATCGTATGAGCTGCAGATACCACACGATTTCCACGAACAGGTCGTCAAGGATTTCGACAAAAAACACAACAGGATCGGAAGAAATCCAAGTGGCCGGCCGGCGAGCTTTACCGCAGGGCTGTCGCATGGTCCGGGCAGCGTCGATCCGTTTGGACCCTGGACATGGCACGGACACAGACCCAAACGTCACGCATGTTTCTTCGGGGTAAACTCAACTCCGTGACACATTGATTTCGGTAATTGGCATGGCACGAGGAGAGGACTGACTGAGAAGAGTAGGAGTACCCTGTGAGGTTTGCACGGGAGATCCCACCACTCCTCACCGTTGCCTTCGATGGTGCCTTCCCCCGCCAGCGTCAAGCGGTCGGCCTTGTAGAAGACGATCCACTGCTTCCGGCTGTCGGTCGCCGGCCAGCTCGCCGGCCCGTCCGGCGGCATCAGGACGCCGTCGATCTGGTGCACAGTCACGGCAGCGTGAAAACTGGGCCTTGCTGGCTTACTCGGGTCGATGATTTTGCGGGGAGGCAAAAGGCAATGCAGCTCGAAGCTTACTTGGAAGGTGAGCTGGGGCTTGCACGGCCCGGAGAAGATGGTGGAGCTGATGGTGAACACGCCGTCGGACGGCACCAGCAGCGTGGCCGTGGCGGAGTCGGAGGAGCACGCCGCCTTCCACGCCGCGCGGAACGCGGGCGTGTCGTCGCTGCACGAGCCGCCGTCGCCGCCCGACGCGCCGAACGCCCTCACGTCGAACACGTCGCCGCAGTCGTCGTCCTCGGCAGGCGGTGGGAGCGGCGGCGGCGGCGGCGCGCCGCCAGCTTCCGGTGGCAAACCCGGCGCCTCGGGCGGAGAATCGCCGTCGACGTCCGGAGGGAGCGAGACGTGGTTGTTCTTCTTGTTCTCCCTCGCACGGTGGTGCTGCCTCCGGTGCTCCCGGTTGTAGTGCAGCGCTCTGCTTGCGTCCGCGGCGACAGGAAGGCACAGTAGCGAGATGAGCGCCACGGACGCGGCCACCGTCAGCAATGACACTGGACGACGACGGCGATGCAGCTGCGGCCGCGTGCTCGTCTCCGGCGGCGGCCTCATCATCGACGACCAGTGGCGGAGCTCTGCAGATGGCAATGCTCCGGTCACGAAAGCAGTAGCAAGCGCGATGTCTGTGTAGAATTGGAATGTAGAAGTATGCTGGTGTGGATTCGCCCCCTCTAACATGAACTGCTGTTGCTAATAAGTACTACCGAAGTTTGGTTCTGAATACGACAACGAGACTAAGTACTGGTACTGCAATGGAGCAGCCAAATAAGGCTACGTTCGCAAATACTGAATCTAAGCCTTGTTTAGTTCCACCAAATTCACCCCAAATTTTACTATGTAAAAAGAAGATTCTCCATCACATCAAAATATTGGTACATATATGGAGTATTAAATGTAGATGAAATTAAAAATTAATTGCACAGTTTTGTTGTACTTTACAAGACGAACATTTTGAGCCTAATTAATCAATGTTTGGACAATTATTATCAAATAAAAACAAAAATGCTACAATGTAGCACAGTAAATCGGGAACACCCGATTTCGGTATCTAAACGAGGCCCTATTTTGTTCACTAAATTGTCAGCGACCGACGACATCCTAATCCTACACCACGAACGACTAGGGACCAACTGAACAAGACACAACACAAGAGGTCTGCGTCGTACCTGCCGTTGGCCGTTGGCCGTTTTCCCGGGCAGGGGCAGGAAAGCCACGCCCACGCAGCTAGCAGGCTCGCCGCGGATTCGCGAAGGCGGAGCACGGGAGCAGACAGCAGAGGCGTAGTAGCGCCACCCGAGACCCAACTGATCGACCCACCCACAGGTTCGCCTCCCGGCTTGCCCGTGGTCACTGTCTCGCTGATTTTGTTCGTCGGATCCTGGTCGCTCTCATGATCTCATCCCACGGTCCGTCCTAGGTAGCGCGGCGGCCGGTGGTCAGTGTTCGGTTGTGGCGGCGACACGTGGACGTGAGTGATCACGGGAGGCAGCGGAGAGCAGAGTGGGACGGACTAGGGGAGTCACGGGTCGGGACATCAGGAGCGACGTGTTGGGGTGAGTGAGGCGCTAGGTTGGCGGTACGCACAGACGGCCCGTGACTAGTAGGCGGTGAGGGCTGCAATGGACCAGACAGTCGCTCCCTCCTGTACTGTACTTGGAAGGTCTTTTGTGGTTGTGCGTGAGGTGAGCCGGTGAGAGGCTGAGGAGCTTCGCCAGTTTGCCCTGCCTTCCAATGATGCGGGCCATCATGTGATGACTGTTGCTTTACGGGCGGCGCCTTCTCCACCGCACATTCAGATTCATGTGGGGTCTCTCGTCCCCGTCTGTCACTCTGTGCTGATTTGGTTACTGTATCTTGTTGCACGCCCTAAAGTTGATTTTGTCCACTTACGCACACACGGCCCGTGAGGGCTTCTCCATTGGAGAATTGAAACTCAGACCGGGCAATCGATTAAAACCGACATTTCGGTTCCGTTTATTCGGTTTGTTGAAATTTCAGTTTCCAAGAATTGAAAGCCGATCGGTTATCTTCATAATAGAACACTGACGAATTCAGTTTTGGTTTTGTACGTCGGTTTTTTCGGTTTTAAACAGTACTAACCAAACTCAGGATTGAAGCCGTCGGAGCCGCTTGCTACCGCGGCGTCCACGCGCGCCGCTCCTGCTCGTAGCAACCGCCGCATGCGCCGCTATGTCCTCGCCGCTGGCGCGCGCCGCTCCTGCTTGTAGCAACCGCTGCGTGCGCCGCTCCCTGCTTGCTGCCGCCGCATGCGCTGCTCTGTGTCCTCGCCGCCGACGCGCGCCACTCCCGCTCGTAGCAGTTGCCATGTGCGCCGCTCCCTGCTTGCTGCCGCCGTGTGCGCCGCTCTGTCCTTGCTGCGCCGCTCCCTGCTTGCCGTCGCGAAGTCGTGGTCGAGCGCGTTGCCTGCTCGCATAGCCGTCACAGGAGCAGCCAAGCAGGATTGCAGGAGCTAGGAGCAAGAAGGTTAGGGTTTGGAATGGCTGTGTGGGTGTGCCGATGGGTATGGGAGTTGTTTGCAGGGTGCCTTAACTAAGTTAACTGGGCCGTTGGGACTCTGGGCTGGTTCTCTAGGCTGGACGGTGGGAGCCTAGGAGGGGGTGGTGAGTAGCTTGCATGTAGGACGGACGGAGAGGTTTTAAGACTTTGGTTGTATCGGTTTACGGTTCGGTTAGACGTAGAAACCAAAACCGAAGCCAACTTCTGGAACCTAACAAGCGAAGCCGAACCAAAAAACCAAAAAACCGACATTTCGGTTGAGTTATCGGTTTTCGAGTAAAATGTGCCCACCCTGAATTGAAACCAATGCATCAATGAGCTGGCATAGGAAAGAGTGAATCAACCACTACAAGAGACAATGCATAGGGGAGAGAGAGGAAAAACAATTCAAGATTTAGAGTCGACTCTTGGTGAATAAAAAAGTTAGATTTACACCTACTCGTCGGTGTTGAGATGTCAATTCAAAGGTGGAGGCAGACGTCTGACTTCCCACTCTCGCTCAACATGGTAGATCTCCGGCCTCAGGCTCAATGTGCGCAATGGCGTAGGCGACGGTATGGCGGCAACGAAGTAGGGCGTGCAGGTGTTGGTGGCGGCCGAGGATGGGGCCATAGCGCCACGGAGCTTGGTGGCCGAGGTGGTGGTGTTGACGCAAAAACGTGGCGATGCGAGCAACACACAGCAAGCCGGATGATCCGCGCTGGAGATCTGCTTAGCTTCAACGCCGGGCCGGTTGGATCTGATCGGAAACCCGAAAGACGTGCCAGTCAATTTGACCTGCAATTGACAAGGGAAAGAAAGCTTATCAGTAACACAAGGTGGAACATGCTGGTTTTGCTCCAGACAGTTCCGAATATGCGGCTCCGAAAGCCAGCGGGTGAGGCCATCGACTAGACAATCGATATTCGATGTTTATGTAAAAGAAACCTCACTGATTTCGATTAATCAGATAATTGGTGATCTTGCGTGACATGATCGATAACTAGTGAATCAACCAAAACAACAAGGAAGACCCTATTAATCTTAGCAGATTCGATAACTGGTGATATTGCATTAAACAACGAGTCATCTAATGCAAGATCGATCGATAACTATGATTGATATAAAAAATTCACAAGAGGTCAATCAGCTGATGTAGCCGTACAACTTTAAGATATAATCGATAACTAGCTTATATCACTTTGTAAGAGATCAATCGGTTGATGCAAGTCTTACAAGCAATATAAACCGTGATGGTACTCACAAGCAAACCAGAGGTCGATTAGCCGATGCAGCCCTGTTCACCAAAGAACTCGTAGGAATCTACAGTACTCCTATTCCTAGGTTTTGGCGTGTTGCTGAAAAGTTATGTTATATTGATTGATTGGTGTCCTGTTACAATAACCGGGGCTTAATATTTATATCTGGAGCTTAAACATGAGTTCTACTCGAATACGACTTGTTACGATTCTTGAAATTAAAGAAAACTTTCTATCTTTAATGATAACTTGGACTCTAATCCTTCCCTTTCTGTAGAGTCTGACATGTCTTTCCTGATGCCGTACAGCTTGATGACGTCATCCTAAAAAATAGTCGATTCCGACCCGTCCTCAAAACTAGCTGATACCAATCCTTGTCTGGTTGCCCTTTTGACGATGCAACTTTTGGAGGCCTCGAATCCTTGAGTCTTCTCTTTCCAAATTTTGGTGTAAATAGGTAGTGATGGCCGTGGAGATGGTGGTGGCAGCCAATGGCGGGGCCAGGGCGGCGCGAAGCTCGGCGCGGCGTGTGGTGGCCATGGAAGCAGCGGCGGGGAACTTCGGGGGCGTTTGGTTGCTGGGCTAGAACTGAGACTAGCCTCGCTTGCCCAAGCTAGCCTCACCTTGCTAGCTGAGGAGAGCCAAAACTACTTGTCTCCTGCCAAAGCAAGGGAAAGGCTTGCTAGCACATAATTAAATAACTATTTAGGTCTTGTTTAGTTGAGCTATGGCTATTGGAAGAGCTATTGTGAGTTGTGGGCTATGGAAGAAGCAGAAGACCGATTTGTTAGAGCAACTACGAAACTGTAAGCTGTAGAAGAAATATTTGTAATGCCCCCGAAGGCCTGAGATATTGTTTATATGCAAATTAGCTGTAAAAAACTAATCTATTCGCTAATTCGCATGTAAATGACTATTCTGGAAAGGAAAAAAAATATTTTTTCTACGTTTTTCATCAATCAAAGTGATAGGTCACAATTGTTGCATTTCTGAAATTAAATAAAAAATTAGCAAGGCACACCATAACAAAGAATGGGGAAAAAATATATTTACACAGTATAGTTCTTACAGCCAGAGGCAGAGCCAGGATCCATAGATAGGGGGGGGGCAACTCATCAAGGCATCAAGCCTCGACAAAATTTATGGAACAATGAAAAGAAATATGAAGTATATATAAATATATATAATTACATATGCCAACTCGTCAATGGCACCGATAGAAAGAAGCGCAGCGACGAGTGAAATTTGCTGGCACGGGAGGAAAGAATTTTGGAGCGCAGAGGAGAAAGTAATTTTGGAGCACGGGATGAATGAATCTTTTGGGTGAGATTTTAGCAGCAATGTCACGGAATAATTTTTCGTACATGAGGCAAAAGGCGCGGCAGGAAAAGGAAGCAAAATCCCGCTGCACCTGCGTGCATCCAATCAAATGGGTGAAAGTAACGGAAGGCGGGAGGACATGAAACGTCCCTGCATGCATGCATGCACATTCCCTGAGAACACCCGCAGATTCCGGGCGGTATCTGTTTTTGTGGAGGGAGTAATTACCGGTGACTAATGGTAATTAAAAGTCATATCTAATGAAGACTGTGAACAAGTCAACAATTTCTTTTGCCTCATCCTATCCAAACCCAATGGCATAGTTCTTGAACTCCATAAACGTTGAATATTCTTTTTTTCAAAACATCTAACTTGTCTTCAATTGTTTTTTGTTCGCCTATCACCGGAGTTTTATGCATACTTGGATACAACATTCTTCCAACCGGTAGTAGTGAGTAATTCACATCGGCCTATTCCTAGATTCTATCTCTCCTTCGCTGGCATCAATCAAACGCCTTAAAAAAACATCATCCTAATCTACCTTGTCACCCATTCTTGAACCAAACAAAAAAATTATTAAGGGTTATGCTAGGTCTTGGACATCCGGACGGACGCGCACGTCTGAACACTGCATAGCCTGCCCCGTGCGCTGATTTTTGTTTCGCCCCGCACGCGCACCTGCTACGTCGCAGTGCCCATGCGTCCTGACAACTTGCCTTGCACGTGTAGCCCGCCCTGTCCGCCTCGATTCGAGGCAGTTCGCCCCGTCCCGCACACGCACCTCGCCCCTGTCGCGCCCCGTCCGCAAGACACTGCCGTGCTGCGCACCCTGTCCACCAGCCCCCAGCTCACCGGGCCCCATCCCCTGGCGCCCGTGCCGTGTCAACATTACTCCCCGTGCCCCTTGACTCTCCAAACAACATGAAACACGTGCAACATGAAGTACTTGAATGCAACATCCGTATGAAATAGGTAAAATATCTAGAACATACACTTACAACATACGGAGTATATGTGAAACATTTGCAATATTAGACAAAACATCTACAACTTGCAACATGAAAACACTTAATACAACATAAGACTAAAATAGCTGAAACATTTGTAACATATTGTTGCAACATATGTGTGAAACATATGCAACCTCCGGATCAGAACGCTTGCAACATACGTGGAATAGATGAAATATTTTGAACAACACTTCTGAAACACTTGCAACATGCCTCTGAAACACTTGCAACATGTGCAATATCCCCCATCTATTTTTGCAACATCCATAGGAGATATTGCAATGAAAACATATGTTGCAAGAATATGTTTAAGACGTTTCAGATGGCTTGACCATTACTTAGCGGAGACAGAATGAAACGACGTTTACTATCTCCTCTTGATTACAAGCGATAGCGTGTTAAGATGGTCCTGTAGTTAAAAATCCGAATAATATACCTCCTGAAGAGGAGAAAATATTTGAGGCTGTCGAGTCGATAAACAGATCAGATGTACCCGTAGAGCATCTGGCGGTTAAAGAATTTATGCATTTTCTTTTTCTAATCGAGTGTACGTCTTGAAACGTTATAATTTGTACATATAAAAGAAGAAAGGTGTCATCTCAGCAACTGGTGAGCTGATCTTGCAGAGACTCCGGGCGGCCTTCCTGCAAGCAGTACACAGGAGGCAGCGTGAGCGTCTCCATCACCCCGTACGCGTTCCAACAGTAGGGGTCCGCAAGCAGCGCTCCTGCGCGTCCTCCTCCCCCGCTGGCCGGCAGCAGCTCGACGCCGGACATGGTGATGTCCGTGCAGGCGACGGCGTCGCTGCACGCGAGGCGGATGGGCGCGCCGGCCTGCGGGTTGTACGTGCCGCGGATGTCCCGGTACGTGACGCCGGCCACGCGCACCGCGGAGGTCTGGTTGGCGCACCCGCTTCCGAGGCAGTAGTACTGGTCGATGACGATGCAGTTCTTCACGTTCTGCATCTGCACGCCGGCGAACTCCACCGCCGACACGGTGCCGGTGCCGCCCTGCCAGGTCTTGATGCGCAGGCCATTGTCGGAATCGAGGATCCGCGCGTTCCGGACCGTGATGTTGGACACGCAGGCGTGCGTGTTGTGGACACCCAGGCTGCCGATGCTGCGAGGATGACAACAGCTTGCCGCGTCAGCTGACACACTAGAAACATCACCGGCACAGATGCACGCTGACAAGTTTACCTTATGCCATGGCCGTGGCCGCATGTTATATTCTCGATGTGCACGTCGGAGCAGCCGGCGCCGATGGAGACACAGTCGTCGCCGTTGTAGATCCTGGAGTTGAGGATCTGGACAGACGTGGTGTTCTCGACGTGGACGCCGTCCGTGTTGGGGCTGAACGCCGGCGAGCTGACGAAGAGGCCGTCGACGCGCACCCGCTCGCAGTCGTCGAACTTGAGGTGGAACTGCGGGCTGTTCTCGATTCGCAGGCCGCGCACCGCCACGTCGTTGCTCAAAAAGAATCGTACCAGCTGCAGATACCACGAACAGAGTGAGGCCAAGGACATGGACAAAGAACAGAGTGAAATCCATGTGGTCGGCGAGCTAGCTTACTGCAGGGCTGTCGCATGGCCCGGGCAGCGTCGATCCGTTGGGGCCCTGAACCGCGAACATAGACATAGACATAGACACGAACGTCACACATGTTTGGTCCAGGTAAACGCCATGACAAGGTGACCCCGCAGGAGAGAAGCAAGCCACGTACGTACGTACCCGGTGAGGCTTGCACGGGAGGTTCCACCACTCCTCCCCGTTGCCTTCGATGGTGCCTTCCCCAGCCAGCGTCATGCCGTCGGCCTTGTAGAAGACAATCCACTGTTTCCGGCTGTCGGACGCCGGCCAGCTCGCCGGCCCGTCGGGCGGCATCAGCACGCCGTCGATCTGGTTCACAGTCACGGCCAGCATGAAAATTGGGCCTTGGCTTGGTTCAATGATTTTGAAGAGGCGGCTCATCAAACTTACCCGGAAGGTCAGAACGGACTTGCACGGCCCGGCGAAGATGGTGGAGCTGATGGTGAACACGCCGTCCGACGGCACCAGCAGCGTGGCCGTGGTGGAGTTGGACGAGCACGCCGCCTTCCACGCCGCGCGGAACGCGCGCGTGTCGTTGCCTGAGTCGTTGCCCGACGCCCCGAACGCCCTCACGTCGAACACGTTGCCCCAGGCTGATGAGCTGTTCGTGGCTGCCGGTGGGAGCGGCGGTGGCGGCGGCAGAATTGGCTTTGACGCGGCAGGAGGGTGCGCCGGTGGCTTCGCTGACACCGCAGGAGCTACTGGCGGTTTTGCGGTGGAACACCGCGGTGGCTGGGCTGGCGATGGAGGCTTGGCCGGGGCGAGTCGCGGTGGCTTGACCGTCGAAGCCGCTGGTGGCTGTGGCTTGGCATGGGAGAAAGAGAAACCCGGTGGACTGGCAGGAGCTGTCTTTGGCGGCTCGGCCGGTGGACTTGCTGGGGACATCTTCGGTGGATGGGCTGGCGATCGCATTGGTGGCTTTGCAGGGGCAAGTCTTGGTGTCTGGGCCTGCGGTGGCTTGGCCAGAGTGCACGATGGCGGTTTGGCATGAGAGGGTGACCGCGACGGTGGCTTGGAAGGGGAGAATGGCAATGGTGCCGGCGCCCTTTTTGGCTGCTGTGACGGTGGCCTGGTCGCATATGACGACGGTGCCTTGGCGTCTGGATGCTTGCGCGGCGGCTTGGCATGAGAATGAGATGGTGCGATGTCCGGCGCCGGCGCCAGCGCCGACGACGGTGGCTTGGACGGGGGCAAGGACGGTGCCTTGGCGGGACGATGTGTGGGCGGCTGAACCGGGTGGTGCGACGACGGTGGATTCAGAGGAGAATGAGACGGTGCAGTGGCTGGCGCGGGCGACGGTGGATTGGCCAAGGAGAAAGCGGGAGGCTTGGCTGATGAAGTGGGCGTCGTACTTGGCGCGCCTGCCGGAGCCTTTAAAGGGCTACGCGGAAGCGGGCACGGCTTGTCGTGGCAGGAGCTCGGCGGCAGGGCGCCGCCAACGTCCGGAGGCAAACCCGGCGATTCGGCCGGAGAATCGCCATCAACGTCAGGAGGAAGCGCGACAGGGGAAAAGGAGATGTGGCTGTAGTTCTCCGCCCGGTGGTGCCCGTGGTGATGCATCCGGTGCTTCCGGTGGTAGTGCAGCGATCTGCTTGCATCAGCAGCGACAAGAAAGAACACGAGTGACAGGAGCGCCATGGAAACGACCGTCGTCAGCAATGCCACCGGACGGCACAACTGCGGCCGCGTGCTTGTCGCCGGCGGCATTGCATATAATGCCAGCTTATATCAGCTCCCTCTGCTAGCTAGGGATCTAAGCTCTTGCCGAAGCTGTAGTGTTCGCAACTTCGCATCGGTCGAGAGGGAAATGAAGACGCTATATATACTCCCTCCATCCCAAATTATAAGACGTTTGACTTTTTTGACTCCAAGTTTGACCACTCGTCTTATTCAAAAAATTTGTACAAACATAGTCAAATTTAAGTCATTCTTGAAGAACTTTTATTAATATACCAAGCCAGGATAAAAGAATTGATATTTTGCACAAATTTTTGAATAAGACGAGTGGTCAAACTTGGTGTCAAAAAAGTCAAACGTCTTATAATTTGGGATGGAGGGAGTACGTCATGAGCTGCAGTCGCTTCGTGTACTCGTCTGGTCTTTTGTGTGTGAGAGTCTAGCTTCATCAGCCTGCAATGAGCCAATGTCCCAATGATGCAGCCATGGATCATGTGACAACTGAGATACCTGCTCCCATCCGGAGTATAGTACTCCATGCTCCAGCTGATTTCCAGTCGATGCTTATACCTTTTTTTTAGCTTGGTTCATGAATGGATGAGAATCTCTTTCTCTATGATGACGTGGTGTGAAAAGATTGCATTAGGTAGTAGCGATAGATCGAACTTGCGGTAGGAGTTAGAGGAAGATTTAGGGTTCGCTGAAAAGCTGCGTCGTCGTCCTCGCATCGCATATACTTTGTGCACCAAATGGATCGCTAGACGCCCATTTGCGCAGCAAATGAAAAGGACATGCTATATACTAGTAGTAGCTTTGCGTAAGCCTCGATTAATGGTTAATTTCGTCTGTATATGAATACCTTATGATTGTTAACTTGGATTATACGGAGTATGTTTTATGCCACTTCGATCATAGTTCACATGTGTGTGTAACATCTCAACAATCAGAGGATGCTTTGACTCATCACTGAGACTGTCACGTCAAAACGAAAGGTATGGTAGTTTTTAAATGGCGTCGCGATTAGTTTACTGCTGCCAATAAATTCAGTGACGGGAACGTACATGTGTGTATATGTCATATGAGAAGCTTCTAGTTCTTCACGAGATGGTGAAATGGTGGGTGGCGGCAGGATTTGTTAGAGGAAGAATATAAGAATTTGATATGAAATTGAACTACTTTTTTTCCTTTTTTCCACGTGGGAAACCCCATTTCCATTTGAGCTAACGGAAATACACAGCATTAAGAAGATTACAGACAGAAACAAAAAAGACACCCTGATGTAGCAGACGACATCCAGGGTGACAGAGCACAGCTTAGTAGAAACATTCAGCGAAAACCTCCAGACTACTTGTGGTGTGTCTTTTCGTTTGCAGATATATAATACACTTATTCTCTCTGTTCTCCGTAATTTTATTAGTTTTAGTTTTGTTTTAAGATAAATTTTCAAATTCTGATCAAATTTATAGAAAAATATATTAACATCTACAATATCAAATAATATGATAAATACATTGTAAAAATATATTTTATGATGGATTTAATGAAACTAATTTGATGTTTAACAGCATATCTTTACATGGACATAGTTTAATAAAATGTATTAATAGAAGTTTTGTCTTAGAACAAAAACTAAGACACCTATATTTATTTTTGAACACAGAAGGGAATGATATATTTCAACTAGTGTACTGTTGACGTTCTTATTGGTTGAGCTTTAATTTTAACGTCTTGCTGTCAAACTAAATAAAGAGTTTTATATATAGCGCCTTCTTTTTCATTTCAAGAGGAAACATGTAACAAAAAAGCCAAAGAAAAAAAAGGATGTGCCATATATATAAGGCCGGTGCATGCATGTGAGTTTCTAGCGCTACGTACCCTTGTGCCGGCCATCAATCTGCCTGCCGGCCTCCCTATTAGCTTGCGGATGCGACAGGGGACAGTACGCTCGCCTGAAAGCAAGAGAATCATTCACTGGCCATATACCATCCCTGCTGTGTCTGTGACCAGACATGCCCATTAGTTTTATATTACTTATTACTTGAGAGTACTGTATCTAATCACCGGCATGTGAATGATGTAGATGGTGATGAGAGAGGTCGTCACCCGTGAACCCAAATCGCTTTGCATTATTATTGTGCGTAGAAGAATTTTGTTGACCGCGCATATTTGTGAGCTTACCAAGGAATTACTCCCTCCGTCTCTAAATATTTGTTATTTACGCTTTCCGAGAAACAACTTTGACAAAATATATATTAAAAAATATTAATATTTATGGTACATAATTAGTATTATTGGAAAAATCTTTGAATCTAGTTTTTCAATAAATTTATTTGGAGATACAAATGTTGCACGTATTTTCTACAAATCGAATCAAACTTGTGGCACGTACATCAATGGTGACAGATATTCTGGGACGGTGGGAGTATATGTGAAAATAAATGAGTTTAAGTTCACGTTCTACCACTATTGCCTCTATGTTTGCATGCTTCTAGTGGTAGCATATGAATTGTCTATGAGCCACCCAAGTGTTTGAATCAAGTTGATGAGCTATACAAGTGACAAATTCAACCTCAACAATATAATCGCTCATGGCACGTGAAGAAGCTTGAAGATGGTTCAACTCAAGTTTGAAGCTTATGCAAATCAACTACTTCAAGCCAATGAGAATGAAGCTCGTATAAGCAATCAAAGTAGAAGATTTGAAGTGATCCTCAACTTTAAGTGATTGTCTCCAAAAGTGTGGTGTCTACCCCAAGATTTCAAACATATATCTCAAGTGGTATCACTCTTTGTGGTAATTAATGACAAAGGGGGAGAGAATAGACCAAAGATATCACCAAGGGGGAGAAGTAGGCACAAAGATCTTGTGAAGATAGAAGATGATGGACATAAGAACAAGATTGGAGAATAGAAGGGGACCAAAATTTGAAGAAGCACACAAGTAGGGGGAGCTCATGAGCTATTGTTTGTTGCATTTAAGATGTGCATAACATGTGCTTGCTTGCATTTGCATGTTAGTATTTCTAGTAGTTTCTTAATAAGTGATGGTTGCTAGACATAGACTTTATGATGAATTGAGCCAGTTTTCAGTTAGTATCTAGAGCTTAGTTTGTAGTTGTTGTCTGTCAAGTGATAACTAGAAACTTGCTTTTAATGTAGATCTCACGAGTTTTCTAGTGTTTGTGTTTGTCTAGTTAAGTAGCTAACCATGATGCTAAGGATGGAGTTTCCAAGTGGTAATCATGCTACAAAGGCTTAATTCTATATCGAACACCTTAGCATAACTTAGTAGTTACTAGTGTTAATTCTCCCACAACTCAAATCTAGCATATTTGCAAGCTTGGAACAAAACCTTTATAGAACATATGTAGGGGGCAATTAACACTACTAAGTAGGATTTGTGAGACTTGTCCATTTCTTTTTCAAGTGGTCTCATGCTTGGACAAGGAACACAAAATCCAAACCAAATTAGTAATTTATGCTTGTGTGAAGTACTCGCTTGGAATTTCAATTATTTACGTATCTTTGTAAAGTTGTCATCAATTATAAAAAAAAGAAGAGAGATTGAAAGCCATAATTTGGTTTTGATAAAAAGGTGCTTCTATACATTGCAGAGGGCCTAACGATCCTTTACTGTCCACTCTAGCATGTTGTTGAAAAAAAGTCTTAACATATCGGTCATTGATATGCTTTTTGTGTGCCACTCTAATTTAAGTGTCATTGATATAAATGGTCTTAGAAATTGTTGATAAAAGACATATAATTAATTAATAATGTAATAAAAGTGTCGACATAGAAGTTGACAACTGTGTCAAAATAGCTTTGACTTATAAATCTATATCTATATCTATACCTAATAATAAAGAGGCAAAATTTCAGGCTCTTTTTTCCGTCCATCCATTTTTTTGGTCTGTCTCCCCCTAACTACCGGACAATGGAGATTTCTTTCTTTGTCCAGACTTATATGACCCATGCTCAAGGAGTTCCATTATATCGCGTCTAGTGATAATCCATACAGACAAGTCTGACTTCAATACGTATTGGATTCATCCTACATATCTCATATATCCAAATCAGGTGGGTTCCCTCCATTGATATATATGGATAAAAAAACAAAGAGTCGTACATAAAGTCCGATCCATCCTGTAGATGTTTTTTAAAATAAAATCCTGCGGATGTTACATAAAGTAGTATTATCGGACTCAAATATATTAACAAATACTACGTGAGGCTAAGCTTTTAAGCTCCATATTAGACTTTGTATGGAATTCTATTGAGGACTCCAAACCTATGCCTAATCCAAAATAAATAGACTTTCTCCCGTACCTCAAATAAATCTAAACAAAGAAACATGATCTATATATTCTCCAATATGAGTCCAAGCTTTCAAGCTCCGTACCAGGCTTTGTATGGAAATTCTATTGAGGAAGCCAGGCACGTTCCAATGAGACCGTCGTCGTCGCCTTGGGTGTGCACGTCATGCTACAAAACCTGATGCGTCTAGATCTGCTGTCCCTGCACTCTAGCGGGCTGAGGATCCACCGCCCTCTCGACCCTGGCCAGATCCCTCGCATCGGTATCTGCTCCACTGTGCTCTTATTCTCGAGGTTCGACCTGCTGCAAGGGACTCACGCCGCCACGAGGAGCTCCGCTCAACGCAAAGGCTAGCACCATCATGAGGATCGGCGGAGCTCATACTGAGGCTGGCCACGAGGCCCAAGCCCAATAGCAGACGGAGGGTTGTGCTCTGAGGCATCGGCAGAAGTGAAAGTCCTAGTTTGGTTTTGGAGAATTGATGAAACCCTACGTGCTAACCTATTTGATCAAGTGTGAATGAGATAGGTAGCACAATTCCACATGGTGAAGCAAGAGGTGATGATCATGATGGCACAAGTGATCAAGGTGTTTTGGACTTGGAAATGAAGGAAAAGCAAAATGGACTCAAGGCAAAGGTGATAACCATAGGGCATTTTGTTTTGGTGATTAAGACACTTAGCGAGTGTGATCACATTTAGGATTGATAGCTGTACTATTAAGAGGGGTGAAACTCGTTGTGAAATACGGTTGTCAAAGTGCCACTAGATGCTCTAACTCATTGCATATGCATTAGGATCTAGTGTTGTGCTAACTCCTTTGAGAAAATAATTGTGAAAATGCTAACACACGTGCACAAGGTGGTGAATACTTGTTGGTGTTGGCACATTTGCAAAGGAGGTGAAGTCTGATTCGGCGCTTTTGTGGAAGTGAAACGCTTATTTTCCACTGCGCCGGAGGTGAAGAAACAGAGGCGAATGAAGGTCACTGGGGTGACCGGACGCTGGACCGGACGCGGTCTCTGAATGACCGGACGCGTCCGGTCAGTGCTCCATGTGTGTGCGTAGTCTCGGTCTTGTGTCCGACTACGGTGGCACGTCCGGTCGTAGTGCACCTGACGCGTCTGTCGCACGTGGATGCTTACTGGAATCGACCGGACACTAGCACTGTGGCGTCCGTTGTGAAGTACTATCATGTCCGGACTTGTCGCATGGTTCGTGGCTCGGTTTGACCAGCGCGTCTGGTCAGTCACGGGACCGGCGAGTCCGGTCGACCACGGTGCGTGGCTGAACGCGTGAGTGAGCGACCGAACTGTCACACTCCAATTAAAGGACAATATAGAGTGCATACATCTTATGTGCGCCCCAGGAATCGTCACACACACAAGCTGACAAATTAACAGGAGTATCATCACTGAGTACATACATAACGTTATTACAACACGTAGTTCTCACATAAACAAACGGAAAGGTAAATAGCAACTCTCAGGCGGAGTGTCTGATCCACAGGGAAGGACGACTGGTTGACCCAAACCAAGAAATCTTCTGGGAAGTCCTCGTAGAAACTGTCATCTGTTACCCATCTGGGATATTACCCAAAAACAATATAGCAACAAGTGTGAGTACATTTGTACTCCGCAAGTATAGTATGAGGATTCATGAGGCTCAAAAAGGTTAGACACGGTTGAATGCAGTTAGCTCTTTTAGTAGTTCAACATTCCATTATTAATCATTATTTAGTTATGCTCAAGCTCCCATTTATCCCACATGATCCACTACTAGAATTAAGAAGAGAAAGCATCAGTGTGATCTCATCATCATCATCATAGTTCATCACGTATCAAGTAACCATTTATTCTGTGAGTTTTTCGGGCCGCTCGTGACCGTGAGCACGGCTGTTATAACAGTTTTAACACTCTGCAGAGGTTGTGCATCTTTACCCGTGAGTCGTGTTACCCATATGCCCGGGGCCCGTCGACCCCCTAACACTTCCAAGGTGAGCAGGCAGGGTACACTATGAAGCCTTCCATAGGCCTCTTCTAACCAGTTAGGGACGCTAGGTTTCCTCGGCAGGCAGATATAGAGAACCCCCCTTTCGATGGCACAATTCTCGCAGGCTATACACATCTGAACAGAGGCAGTTCTATACCCAACGTGGCAAGCCCCTATTGCGCCATTTCGGGTAACCTCTAACAAGTTAGAAAAGATCCTACTACTGAGCCAAAGTCAGAGCCATTTAACTCCCACGGTTGCACTGTAAGTCCCAGCTTTTGCCCTACAGATAAGTCCTTACGGAGGGTTTAGGGCAACATGATCAACATCATTTACACCATCACCCTTTAGTTCCACTACTATCATCATGATTATCCGTTGGTTCCATTAATCAATGTGTAGATCATGTTTAGTTAGAGCACTAGCTTTCTACCCAAATGCAATTAATCCCCATAGGAATCAAGGTACAGGTCATCAATTTGCTAGGAAGTCCTTATAATCGAGCAATATTAGACACATGCATGATGAATATGTTATATAATGAATAGGACAACAAGGTAGGCCCATGCTATACTTGCCTTGGTTCACGAACTGCTGCTGGTCCTGCTGCTCCTCGTACGTGTCCGGATTCCCGACGTACTCCTCACCGTCTGAACTCGAACGACACGAAGTACAATAGGCAATTCGGAGCAAACATACAAGCAAAACATAGCTACTATTAGAACAGTACATCAACAATAAATAAATCTGAATAAAAGGTTTACCAAAATCATCTACGTCTCGCTACGATCACATTGACGCGAATTGCACGAAAATCGGAGCTACAACGCAAAAGTTACGCGCTAAACAAGGTTCCAAAACTAGCTACTAAACTAGACTTAATTGAGAAACTTAAAAGTTTCTAACAGGTCCATCAGTGGCACTAATACGTAGATTACGAAATTACAAAACTAACGCAAGTTGAACTGGTCGAATCGGAGCTAAAACGACGATTTTATACACGTTTTACTGCAGTGGCAAAACTGTAAATATATTGAAAGTATTTCAGAATTAAAATAAATCGAATTTCAGAAAATTCATTAGAACCGAGGACTGTGGGTTAATTATTGAAAAGAACGGGGTCTCTTTAGCAAAATGGACCCCGAAGGGGTATCGGCTGCTCTCGGCTGTTGATCTCGCGATGAACGGCTAGGAAAGAAAGGGAGGAGAAGAGAGAGAACCGGCCGCCGGATTTAGGGGAGGAGACGGCGGCGCCGCCATTGCCGACGACCGGAAGCTCACCGGAGCGGTCGGTTAGGGCCCTACGGTCCACGGTTTGATGAACCGAAGGCACCGGACGAAAGCGGGGACGGTGGCGACCTCGATGGAGGGCATCACACGGCCGGAGAAGACCCGGTGCGGCGCTCGCCATGGCCGGCCCGGAGGGGGGCTCGCCGGAGCTCGCGGACACGGCCCTAGAGACTACCATTCGAAAAGATAGAGGCATGGGGAGATAGAGGGGAGTACGGGGAGTCTCACCACGGCTAAACCAAAGGCGGGAAGGGAGCGGGTGCGGCGGACCACGGCGGGAGGCGGACGAGCTCGGGCGGCGATTTGCGGTGCTGCGGTTGCGGCCTCTCGCGAGCGAGAGAGAGGGAATTGGAGTGGGGGAAGGGCGGATATGGGGTCACGCTTCCCTTTAAAAGAGACCCGAGGCGCAGGGGGGAGATGCTCCCACGATGGAGCGTGGCGCGGGCGGCGGTTGCGCTCAAGTGCGAGCGCAGCGGGAAGGCTGGAGGTTGGGGGCGACGCTGACGTGTGGGCCCCGGCTGCTAGTGACTGCGAGAGGGAGGGCGGCAACGGCTTGGCCGAGATGGGCTAGGCCGTGGCCCAAGAGAGAAGGCGCGGGCGAGATGGTGATGGGCCGGCCGGGGAAACGGGCCAACAGGCCGATTCCGAGGAAAGAAAAGAAGGCGGGAAAGAATTCATTTTCCTTTTTCAAATTTGATTTGCAAATCACATTTCCAAATGATTTTCAAATCCTTTCAAAAATTTATCAAAGCCACTCATCACAAAAATACTTGTGCAACAGCATGCGTGCATAAACATTTTCTAACCTTATGATTGATTTTAATTTCCCAAAAATTTATTATTCCCTAAATTTGAATGCACAACAAATTCATATTTAAATCAAATTTATCTATTTTTAAATAATACAAAAATTTAGGGTGTCACAGTTCTACCCCCTTAAAAGAATCTCGTCCTCGAGATTGGATGATGCTTACTCAAAAAGCTGTGGATAAGACTTTCTCAGATCTTCTTCTCTTTCTCACGTAGATTCATCTTCTGAATAACGATTCCATTGCACTCTGCACATCTTTATAGCGCGGCTCCTGGTAACTCTTTCTGCAGTTTTAAGAATCTTTACCGGGTACTCCTCATACGTGAGATCTTCTTTAACAGTAAGCTCCTCCAAGGGAATCTGCTCCTCTGGTACCCGCAAACACTTTTTCAACTGTGAAACATGGAACACATCATGCACACCTGCTAAACTTTCTGGCAATTCCAATTGATAAGCCACTTCTCCACGTCTCTCCAGAATCTTGAAAGGTCCCACATATCTCGGTGCTAACTTGCCCTTCATATTGAATTTTCTCACATTTCTCATTGGTGACACCTTCAAATACACATATTCACCTACTTGGAAACTCAACTCTCTCCTTCGGGTATCAGCATAGCTCTTCTGTCTAGACTGTGCTACTCTCAAATTATCCCTGATCATCCTCACTTGTTCCTCTGCATTGCGTAGGACATCAAGTCCAAACACTTGGGTCTCACCTGTCTGATTCCAGAATAGAGGTGTTCTACACTTTCGTCCATATAAAGCTTCGAATGGCGCCATCTTGAGACTTTTCTGGTGACTGTTGTTGTATGAAAACTCAGCATATGACAAACTCTTATCCCAACTAGTCCCATACTGTAAGGCACAAGCTCTCAACATATCTTCCAAGATTTGATTGGTCCTTTCGGTCTGCCCATCAGTTTGGGGATGATACGCCGAACTGAAATTTAACTTGGTCCCCAAAGCACTGTGTACCTTATGCCAAAAATGTGATGTAAACTGAGTTCCTCGGTCAGATACGATCTTCTTTGGAACCCCATGTAGACATACTATTCTCTCCATATACAACTCCGCTAGCTTTGCACCACTATAAGTGGTTTTGACTGGCAAGAAGTGGGCTACCTTAGTAAGTCGATCCACTATTACCCAGATCGAATCATATCCTTGTTGAGTGCGGGGCAATCCAGTAATGAAGTCCATACCAACTTCTTCCCATTTCCACTCTGGTATTTTCATTGGTTGCAACAATCCTGCAGGCCTTTGGTGCTCAGCCTTCACCCTTTGACAAGTATCACATATGGCCACATACTCAGCCACATCCCGTTTCAAACCATACCACCAATACTTCTCTTTGAGGTCCAAGTACATCTTGGTGCTTCCAGGGTGTATAGAATAAGCAGAATCATGTGCCTCTCGCAGAATCATATCACGGATAGCTTTCACTTCAGGTACACATATCCTTTTTCCAAACCATAGAGTACCATTCTCATCCAACCGGAAACCTGGTGCCTTTCCAACCACTACATGCTCAGCAATCTCCTTTAATTTCTCATCCTCCAACTGACCCTTACGTATCTCTTGCTCCAATGTAGGTTCTATAGCCAATTCTACTACATTATTGACAAAACCCAAGTTGAGATGTTCTATTTCAGCTCGCAACTCTGCTGGTATAAATGTCAACTGAAGTCCGTTGGCATAGCTCTTCCGGCTAAGTGCATCGGCAACAACATTTGCCTTTCCAGGATGATAATGCACTTCCAGATCATAGTCTTTAATTAATTCCAGCCAACGACGTTGCCTTAAGTTCAACTCGGACTGAGTAAATATATATTTTAAAATCTTGTGGTCAGTGTAGATGTCACACTTATGTCCGATCAAATAATGCCTCCAGATTTTCAGAGCATGGACAACTGCGGCTAATTCCAAGTCATGGGTTGGGTAATTCAGTTCATGCTTTCTCAACTGCCTGGATGCGTAGGCCACAACCTTTCCTTCTTGCATAAGCACACATCCAAGGCCTAGGCGAGATGCATCACAATAAATAGAGAAGCTCTTACTTAAATCAGGTAGGGTCAACACCGGGGCTGTTGTCAACCTTTTTTTTAGCTCCTCAAAGTTAGCCTGACATTTGTTTGACCAAACAAATTTGGCATTCTTCTCTAATAGGGCTGTCATAGGCTTGGCTAGCTTAGAGAACCCTTCAATAAACCTTCTATAGTATCCAGCCAAACCCAAAAAGCTACGGATTTCACTAGCATTGACTGGGGCTTTCCAATTCAACACATCTTGCACTTTACTGGGATCTACGGCTATTCCACCGTTAGAGACCACATGTCCCAGAAAAGATACTTCTTTCAGCCAGAACTCACATTTGCTCCTTTTTGCATACAATTTATGTTCCCTGAGTTTTTGTAAGACTAACCTTAAGTGTTCAGCATGTTCCTCTTCATTTTTGGAGAATACTAGGATATCATCTATGAATACCACTACAAACTTATCCAAGTACTCCATGAATACTTTGTTCATTAGATACATAAAGTATGCAGGTGCATTTGTCAGTCCAAAAGACATCACTGTGTACTCATAAAGGCCATATCTGGTAGTAAATGCTGTCTTGGGTATGTCAGATGCACGAATTTTTAGTTGGTGATATCCAGAATGGAGGTCAATTTTTGAGAACACACAAGCACCTTTCAGCTGATCAAATAAATCATCAATTCTAGGGAGTGGGTATTTGTTCTTGATGGTGACTTCATTAAGGGACCTATAATCGACACACATCCTTCGTGTGCCATCTTTCTTATCCACAAATATAACAGGTGCTCCCCAAGGTGAAGAACTAGGACAAATAAAACCTTTCTCTTGCAATTCCTTAATTTGTTTCTTTAGTTCTTCTAATTCATTTACCCCCATTCTATATGGTCTCTTAGCTATGGGTGCAGTTCCAGGTAAAAGCTCGATAAGGAATTCGATGTCGCGATCGGGTGGCATACCTGGCAATTCATCGGAGAACACGTCCGGGAGTTCATCCACCACCTGGTTCTCCTGGTTAGCAACATCGCTCAGCAGATTGACGGTGGCGGTAGGTTGAGCTTGCACTTCCACTTCAACACAAATTCTATCACCACTTGGAGATGTCACAACCACAAATTTCTCCTGACATTGTATCACTGCCCTATGTTGCTTCATCCAATCCATTCCCAGGATGAGGTCAATTCCAGCGGTTCTCAGAACAATTGGATTTACCTTGAAAGCTACCCCCCTTAAAAATATACTAGTAGAAGGGCTCCAATAATTTGCTGGCATGCTACCCCCCGATGAATTAACTAGCATGGGATCCTTCATGGCACACAGGGGTATGCTATGCATTCTAACAAAAGCTTGGGATATGAAAGAATGCGAGGCACCGGAATCAAAAAGTACGGTAGCGGAGGTGGAGTTGACGCTAAACGTACCCAGCATAACCTCAGGCGCCTCCTGAGTTGATTCCGACGACACATGGTTCACCTTGCCAGTAAACGGAGGTCGAGCGTTGGGTCTCTGATTGTTCTGCTGGTTCTGCGGGGCCTGCCGGTTCTGCTTCTTCGGGCACTGGTACGAATAGTGTCCCACCTCTCCACAGTTGTAACAGGCATTGGGATTACCTGGGGTGCCACTCTTGATTAGGGCATTGTTGGGCACTCCCTGACGTGGAGCTTGGTTGCTAGCTTGTTGTTGCTGGGGGCGCTGCTGACTCTGATTACCCAACTGCGGTGGGTACTGGGGACGCTGCTGGTACTGGTTCCTCTGGGGGTACTGGCCCTTGTTCCATTGGTTGGGTGGCCCTTGGTTCCTCTGCGGGAAACCTTGCTGCGAAAAGGCTCGCGGGCGAGTGTTGCTACCTGATGCCTGTCCCTGGAGCTTCCTCTTCTTGAGGTCCATTTCCTTACGCTTGTTATCAATTATAATGGCACGGTCCACCAACTCTTGGAAACTGGCATATTTGTTGGACATCAGTTGCAATGGAGTCCATCATACAGCCCCTTCAGAAAACGGCGCTGTTTATCAGAATCCCTAGCCACTTCAGCCGGGACATATCGCGACAATTGTGCAAACTTGTCGCGGTATTCCGCCACAGACATGGACCCTTGCTTGAGAGCCCGGAACTCCTCTTGCTTCAGCTCAATAAGTCCCTCAGGGATGTGATAGGACCTAAAGTTCTCCGTGAACTCTTTCCATGTGACCTCTGAAGCATTCTCTGGACGTCCATACTGGAATGACTCCCACCAATCCTGAGCAGCTCCTTGGAGTTGGCCTGAGGCGTACAAGACTTTCTCCAAGTCGTTGCACTGTGCAATGTTTAGCTGCTTTTCCACAGCTCTCAGCCAGTCATCCGTCTCCATAGGTTCAGAGGCGTGTGTGAACACAAGTGGGCGTCCCTTCAGAAACTCACCATGCTTGTCACGGACCTGCACAGGTGGGGGTGCTCCTGCGGGTTGCTCACCGAGACGGTCCATCACGGTCTGCATGAGCTGCGCTTGCATGGCCATCAACTGCTCAATGGTCACCGGCGGTGGCGGAGGTGGGTCCACCAAAGCTCCGTGTCCACGACCACGGCCACGGCCTCGGCCACGTCCTCCTCTGGCGGCCATCTGTTTCCAAGCAAATGTGCAAACTTTTAGAGATCTCCCAAAAATTTACAAATTATTTACAAAAGGTAAATAACATAACTGAAAATTTCTAGACGAGTGTCTACAACAGCAGACCGAAAACTGGAGTGTAACTCAAGTTCCAGAAATCCAAAATAGGCGTGGCATACATCGTTGGAAAGCTTAAAGAGTCTGCTACAACTTTTGTATAGAACTTTTTCACTGATACAGACGGCAACATCATCAAAAACTGAGCTAAACAATTTCTGTTCTAGGTTACAGACTGCACAGACTTGCCAGGTTGTAGCAGGAATATCTCTCAAACCAGAATTGATAATGAGGTGATTCAAGTGGGAAATGAGAGGTGCACAAGTCTAGTTCTTCCCACAAAAATTTCATAATTTTTGGACGTAGAGATTTAGAGATATGAGACAAACATTGCAGACTGCTCTGAGAAACAGCACAGCAGTAAAGCAGAAATTAAACCCCAACTAAGTTAAACAAACACTAACTTAAGGTTTTGATAAAAAGAACATGTGGACAAGCCCACACTGTTCCAGAAATCACACAAACTCCAAATCAACCAAGTTCAACAACACAACCATCGAGACAACGAAGGGTTCACAAAACATACACCCACTTGACACGACTCTCGATTCTAAAACGCATTTAGCAAGACGGGGCTGCAAACACCTAAGGAGAGCGATCCACCATGGTGAACACCCTAGCCTTCTTCTTGTAAATGGTAGGCTGTCCTAGCTGAACGGCCATCTCATCTGTCTGGTTCTGAAGGCGCTTTTCAGATTTTTGCGCTGCACGAAGCTCTTCCCTGAGTGCTTCGTTGACCTCCTGCATGGCGCTGAGGTGCCTCACTGTGGTGTCCAAGGTGGGATCAGAAGCTGGAGGAGCCAACACCGCCCATGTCTTCTCCCTCGGGTCATAGCGTGGGAGATACCGGTAGCGATCGTTCTGCATATCCTCAAAACGCCTACCATGGTAATGCAGGTACGCCGCCTGCGCAGCATCTTCCATGCTGTCATAGACACTGGCACGCCTGGCTCGGTGGCTATGGGTGGTCACAATATCCTGAGATTGGTCGGTGTTGTTCCAGGCGGTGATGATCACATTGGTCTTCCAGTACGTCGCCTCCACTGGATGTGTGTGCTCCGCACAGTAGTACTTCACAGAGGCAGCAAACTCTGGATAGTACTCAGCTAGCATGGTGGTGAGGAGGTGGTGGTAGTGGGCATCTTCGGGAGCTTCCTTAAACTTGTTCCTGGTGGACCATCCTATCTCTTCTGGCTCCTCTGATGCAGCTGGGGAGGGCACTGGTGTTGGTGCAGAAGCGGCCTGGGACGCTGGTGGAGGTGTAGCAGCGGGGACTGGCGCATCCACATGTGGGATGGGTGTAGCCACGGGAGTCGAAGCGGGTTCATCAGATGCAGCATCTGAAAATGCCTCCTCCTCCATGGGTTCCTCCTCCTCCTCGTCAGTGACGTGGACGACCTCTGGCTCCACTGGTGGTACTGCTGGTGGTGCTGGTGGAGCAGGTGCTGCTGGAACGAACTGGGCGACGTAGGCAGCGGCACTGAGGCGAGGCATCTATAGTTTTGATATAAAATATTATCAGAGTCAATATTTTATGCAATAGAATTAAGAATAGAGCATAAAATTTTTAATAAAATATCAAGAGTGAGGTAGTAGCAAATAAATAAATAAAGTCAATCTCCTCGAAACGACCATTTCTACCTAGGTTTGCGTCCTACAGTCGACACAGCTTTGATACCAATTTGTCACACTCCAATTAAAGGACAATATAGAGTGCATACATCTTATGTGCGCCCCAGGAATAGTCGCACACACAAGCTGACAAATTAACAGGAGTATCATCACTGAGTACATACATAACATTATTACAACACGTAGTTCTCACATAAACAAATGGAAAGGTAAATAGCAACTCTCAGGCGGAGTGTCTGATCCACAGGGAAGGACGACTGGTTGACCCAAACCTAGAAATCTTCCGGGAAGTCCTCGTAGAAACTGTCATCTGTTACCCATCCGGGATATTACCCAAAAACAATATAGCAACAAGTGTGAGTACATTTGTACTCCGCAAGTATAGTATGAGGATTCATGAGGCTCAAAAAGGTTAGACACGATTGACTGCAGTTAGCTCTTTTAGTAGTTCAACATTCCATTATTAATCATTATTTAGTTATGCTCAAGCTCCCATTTATCCCACATGATCCACTACTAGAATTAAGAAGAGAAAGCATCAGTGTGATCTCATCATCATCATCATAGTTCATCACGTATTAAGTAAGCATTTATTCTGTGAGTTTTCCGGGCCGCTCGTGACCATGAGCACGGCTGTTATAACAGTTTTAACACTCTGCAGAGGTTGTGCATCTTTACCCGTGAGTCGTGTTACCCATATGTCCGGGGCCCGTCGACCCCCTAACACTTCCAAGGTGAGCAGGCAGGGTACACTATGAAGCCTTCCATAGGCCTCTTCTAACCAGTTAGGGATGCTAGGTTTCCTCGGCAGGCAGATATAGAGAACCCCCCTTTCGATGGCACAATTCTCGTAGGCTATACACATCTGAACAGAGGCAGTTCTATACCCAACGTGGCAAGCCCCTATTGCGCCCTTTCGGGTAACCTCTAACAAGTTAGAAAAGATCCTACTACTGAGCCAAAGTCAGAGCCATTTAACTCCCACGGTTGCACTGTAAGTCCCAGCTTTTGCCCTACAGATAAGTCCTTACGGAGGGTTTAGGGCAACATGATCAACATCATTTACACCATCACCCTTTAGTTCCACTACTATCATCATGATTATCCGTTGGTTCCATTAATCAATGTGTAGATCATGTTTAGTTAGAGCACTAGCTTTCTACCCAAATGCAATTAATCCCCATAGGAATCAAGGTACAGGTCATCAATTTGCTAGGAAGTCCTTATAATCGAGCAATATTAGACACATGCATGATGAATATGTTATATAATGAATAGGACAACAAGGTAGGCCCATGCTATACTTGCCTTGGTTCACGAACTGCTGCTGGTCCTGCTGCTCCTCGTACGTGTCCGGATTCCCGACGTACTCCTCACCGTCTGAACTCGAACGACACGAAGTACAACAGGCAATTCGGAGCAGACATACAAGCAAAACATAGCTACTATTAGAACAGTACACCAACAATAAATAAATCTGAATAAAAGGTTTACCAAAATCATCTACGTCTCGCTACGATCACATTGACGCGAATTGCACGAAAATCGGAGCTACAACGCAAAAGTTACGCTCTAAACAAGGTTCCAAAACTAGCTACTAAATTAGACTTAATTGAGAAACTTAAAAGTTTCTAACAGGTCCATCAGTGGCACTAATACGTAGATTACGAAATTACAAAACTAACGCAAGTTGAACGGGTCGAATCGGAGCTAAAACGATGATTTTATACACGTTTTACTACAGTGGCAAAACTGTAAATAGATTGAAAGTATTTCGGAATTAAAATAAATCGAAATTCAGAAAATTCATTAGAACCGAGGACTGCGGGTTAATTATTGAAAAGAACAGGGTCTCTTTAGCAAAATGGACCCCGAAGGGGTATCAGCTGCTCTCGGCTGTTGATCTCGCGATGAACGGCTAGGAAAGAAAGGGAGGAGAAGAGAGAGAACTGGCCGCCGGATTTAGGGGAGGAGACGGCGGCGCCGCCATTGCTGGCGACCGGAAGCTCACCGGAGCGGTCGGTTAGGGCCCTACGGTCCATGGTTTGATGAACCGAAGGAACCGGACGAAAGCGGGGACGGTGGCGACCTCGATGGAGGGCATCACACGGCCGGAGAAGACCCGGTGCGGCGCTCGCCATGGCCAGCCCGGAGGGGGGCTCGCCGGAGCTCGCAGACACGGCCCTAGAGACTACCATTCGAAAAGATAGAGGCATGGGGAGATAGAGGGGAGTACGGGGAGTCTCACCACGGCTAAACCAAAGGCGGGAAGGGAGCGGGTGCGGCGGACCACGGCGGGAGGCGGACGAGCTCGGGCGGCGATTTGCGGTGCTGCGGTTGCGGCCTCTCGCGAGCGAGAGAGAGGGAATTGGAGTGGGGGAAGGGCGGATACGGGGTCGCGCTTCCCTTTAAAAGAGACCCGAGGCGCGGGGGGGGGGAGATGCTCCCACGATGGAGCGTGGCGCGGGCGGCGGTTGCGCTCAAGTGCGAGCGCAGCGGGAAGGCTGGAGGTTGGGGGCGACGCTGACGTGCGGGCCCCGGCTGCTAGTGACTGCGAGAGGGAGGGCGGCAACGGCTTGGCCGAGATGGGCTGGGCCGCGGCCCAAGAGAGAAGGCGCGGGCGAGATGGTGATGGGCCGGCCGGGGAAACGGGCCAACAGGCCGATTCCGAGGAAAGAAAAGAAGGCGGGAAAGAATTCATTTTCCTTTTTCAAATTTGATTTTCAAATCACATTTCCAAATGATTTTCAAATCCTTTCAAAAATTTATCAAAGCCACTCATCACAAAAATACTTGTGCAACAGCATGCATGCATGAACATTTTCTAACCTTATGATTGATTTTAATTTCCCAAAAATTTATTATTCCCTAAATTTGAATGCACAACAAATTCATATTTAAATCAAATTTATCTATTTTTAAATAATACAAAAATTTAGGGTGTCACACGAACTCTACCGTCGTGTCAGGTCATGCCGAGCGGCAAGTCCGGTCGATCTATGTTGAGCGTTGTATCATTTCAAGTGACTGTTACGATCTAACGTACGAGATTTAAAATATGACACGTGGCGCGCATCGGATGGTCGTGGTGGAGCGGCCAGATGCTGTGGGCATTCGGTCAGGCCGGACTGGCGCGTCCGGTCGCCCCGATTTGTGCTGTGCAGTGAGCCCAATGGCTCTATTCGTAGGGGGACCCTATAGAAGCTTGTTGGCCAGCTCTTGCTCTTTCTCTTGGCCATTTGCATTGACATAGCAACTTTGTGAGTATAGCCAAACCTCTCCCACTCATCTCCATCATAAATTATTCATCTTTGTGAGATTAGGAGATAATCCAAGTGCATTGCTTGAGTGATTGCATCTAGAGGCACTTGGTGATTGTGTTTCGTTACGGGATTCGCTTGTTACTCTTGGTGGTTGCCACCACCTAGACAGCTTGGAGCAGCGAGGATTGTTGAGCGGAGGAAGGTGTTGTCTCCGGCTCTGATCATGGTGATTGTGAGGGGTTCTTGACCTTTCCCCAGCGGAGATCCAAAAGATACTCTAGTGGAATGCGCGTGGCTTGTGTGATCCTCTCTTGTGTTGGTTGTGCGGCACCCTATTGAGGGTTTGGCGTGTGATGCCAATTAGACCGTGAACCTCCAAGTGAGTGCATCGTCACAACGAGGACTAGCTTGCCGGCAAGCAAGTGAACCTCGGTAAAAAATCATTGTATCATCTTTAATTCCGAGGTGACTGGTCTCTATCGGTATTCTCTCTTGTGATTGGGTGACTTCATTTGTGATTGGCTCAATCCTCTACACGGTGGTATAATCTTCCATCACATCCTTTACTTATCGTTGCTTAGTTGTTCTTGTGTAGCTCACTTGCTTAGCTTTAGCTTATCACCTAGGAGTAACTAGTGACATAGCCTTGTGTGCTACATTAGACATCATAGAAACTAGAAAGGGTAGGTGGCTTGCAACCCTCTTGTAGTGCTAGCGCAAAACTAGCTTCGCCATCTTAAGTACTAATCAATTATTTCTAAGTGTTGTTGTATATTTTTTATAGGCTATTCACCCCCCTCTAGCCATTTGGACCTTACAAGAAGGAGGCGCTCAAGTTGATGATGCGCATGGGGGTTATGAGAGCTGCTGTTCATGGTCAGAGATCTACCATGCTGGTGTCGATGCGTACCCGGCTCGCCCCTCAAAAATAATCGTCTGCTATCAGGCAAAGATGGTGAAAGGTCCAAATTGGCTAGAGGGGGGTGAATAGCCTAAATTAAAACTCTACAAATCATTAGAGCAAAATTAGTAACATAAATGACGATAAATGTGGTTTGCTCTAACTCTAAGTGTTAAGCAAGCCACCTAGTTGCAATTTTAGTTACCTAATGTCTCTATGGCACACACAAGACACAAGCTAGGTTGCTACAACTACCACTACCTAGAGAGCTAGCAACAAGAACAAGCATAACTAAACAAGCTAAAACACAAGGTAAAGTTACGGTAAGTAAACGATGGGAAAATGATTTTATACCGACATGTAAAGGCAAGTGAACCAATGAAGAATACCAATGTGAAGCCAATCACCCAGAGACAATCAATCACAATATCAAATGAGACACCAAGATTTTCTCCCGAGATTCACGTGCTTGTCGGCACGCTAGTCCCCGTTGTGTCGACCAACACTACGTGGTTCGGCGGCTAATTAGGAATCCACACCCAAGCTCTCCAAGAGCGCCGCAAGAACCTACCGCTAGTGAGGTAACTCAATGACACACGCAATATATTAGAGCTACCTTATGACTCTTCGTCGGGGAAGGTGCAAAGCCCCTCACAAGTCATCAGAGCCGGCCACGAACAACCTCCAACTCGTGCTAGACCTCCTCCATTGCTCCAAGCCATCTAGGTGGAAGCAACCACCAAGAGAAATAAGAATCCCTCAGCAAAAGAACACCCAAGTGCCAACTAAATGCAAACTCACAAGCAAATGCACTTGAGATCACTCAATCTCACTTTGATTAGGCAATCAAGCAAGGGAGATGAGTGGAGGGATGTGCTCAGCTCAAGAGGATGTTAGAGAGTCAAAATGTCCAAGAGACCTCTCCCAAGGCTGGTCAACAAGTATTTATAAGCAGCCCAACACGAAAATAGCCGTTAGGCACTTAACCCTGCTGCTGTCAGGCTGACCGGACGCACAGGTCGAAACGGCCTGACGCGGCTACAGCGTCCGATCACGCCACGCTGCTCCATTGGATCGCTGCCACGTGTATGCATTTAAACTAGAGCCGCACGATCACCAACAGTCAAGAAATGAAGTCACATGCGCAGACAAGTGACCGGACGCGCCGATCAGAACTGATCAGACGCGCCCAAGCGTCCGGTCGCCAGATACTCGCGCTGCTGAGAGGCCTGACGGGACGCGCCGCTTGTACTGGCCGGACGCGGCACACCCAGTGTCCGATTTGAGTATAGAAAGGGTCCAGAGAGCATTTTTATCGACCGGACACGTCCGATCGTGTAACTGATCGGACGCGCCACCGTGTCCGATCAACCCCTCACGTTCTGCTATCCCTCTGGGCGCCTGACCGGACGCGCCGGTGGCATACCCTAGTCCGTGCGCCTCTGTTGCAGCATTGAACTGACTGGACGCGCCTGCCGCGTCCGATTACTTCGAACTCAGCGTCCGGTCACTACCGGTGACCTCCGTTCACCTTCGTTTCTATCCACGATGACTTAGAGAAATTCCGCCTCCGGCATAGTGGAAAATATGCATTTCACTTCCACGAAAGGCCTCAAATCCAACTCTACCGCTCAAACTCCATCGTCTTCGTAAATGTGCTAACACCACCAAAAGTACATTGTCATATGAATGTGTGTTAGCATTTTTCGCAATTATTTTGAAGGAGTTAGGTTAGTTCTCCACTAGATCTAAATGCATATGCAAATGAATCCTCATCTAGTGACACTTAAATGATCAATAGTCTCGAAAATTCCTCTCTTTATAGTACGGCTATCGATCCTAAGTGTGATCACACCCTCTATGGTGTCTTGATCACCAAAAGCAAATCCTATCTATACCTTTGCCTTGAGCACCATAGGATTTTGCCTCTTCTCCTCTCCAAGTAAGTCCTTGATCACATTGTGGTCATCACCATCATCACCATGATCATTTAGACTTCACCACTTGGTATGAGACTATCATTTCATGTCTACACACTTAGCATAATGATTAGTCCATAGGTTTCATCAATTATTCAAAACTAAACTAGAGCTTTCAGATGACAAGCAGCGTTCGCTCACCACACGCGGCTTGCTACCATATCCTGTGCTTGTGCCCCTTTCCCAAGCACACAAAGGCACGATCCACAATCCACAGACCGTAGACGAAACTCGAGTCCACGCCTCCATTTGATTGAACGGAGCCGCTGCCGCTTGAACGCGAACGCCAGATCTGCTGAATGTTGGCCGCAAGAACACGACGTCTTTCCAAAGTATGGATATAGAACATGCTGCTCCAGGTGCACAAAAGCACCCGTTCATTTTTAATGAAAGACCACCACCGCTGTACGTCGTGGCCAACCGTCGTTACTGCTTCTCTAGCGTCGAGAACCGGCTGGATGATCTCGTCGTTGCATCATGATGCTGCAGAGGCTGCCCTTACATTTTTTGGTGCGCCGTAGCTCAAGGTCGAGGGGCTAGTGATGCAGCACCCATAAGGTTTATAATACAAAATTGCTTATTAGTATTTTATTATTTTTGAAAATGATCTACCCAGCTTAAATAAGCTTAATTTAAATTTTCATATTATTGCTAATATTTGCTTATATTTTGGATCGTCACAAAATAAGTTATAGGTCCAAATTTGATAAAAGGAAAAACATAAATAGATTATGCAGCATGTTTATTCCCGTTGCAACGCACAGGCATATTTGCTAGTCGATAATAAAATTATAAAATAACGATTTTGTCGGTGTAAGAAACGGCGGTTCTAATACCAACGAGTAATATGTGTCTGCGTGTCGGGGATCCGGATGGTGTGCAAGAAGAACACAAGCGATTTATACTGGTTCGGGCCGAAGAATGTCCTACGTCCAGTGGGGGAGAGGAGTCTTGTATTATCTTGCATCGAAGTGCTCGTAGCAGGGGTTACAAGCTGGTGAGAGAGGGAGGAGCTCTCAGGTCTCAAGATGTGTAAGTGTAGAACACTCGCTCGTCAGTCGAATGGCGTATGGATGCCTCTTCTCTCCCTCTCCTTTGGAATGGCCCCTGCCCTCCCCTTTTATAGAAGTAAGAGGAACGCATGGTTACATGCATGCGCTACGGGATGTCTTCCTTGGGAAAGATGATCCGAGGTCTCCTCTAGTCGGTGGCGCACCACTGTTAGAGGAGTGGCTCCTGTCCTTTGATGCTGCAGCGACGTATCTTGTCATACGTAGCCTTGTGAACGACGCAACTACGACGCATAGAGTCGTGATCATCCCTGTGGCGACGCGCCTGTCTGTGCAGTTTGACTGTCGTAGAGAGCCGAGGCCTCGGAGGCATGAATCATGGCGTGATTTCACCCTGTTCGAGGGAATAGCAACCTAGAGCGGCGCCTCGTACGTCGCGTAGACCCGAATCGTGCGTATAGTGCCAGTATGGGCGGCATAGTGATCAGCAGCTCTTCCCCATGCTGTTATGGGCGATGACATCGTGATTTGACCCCTGTCATTCCTGGCCTGTCCGGTCGGTCGGCGCAGGAGCGTGGGTGACGTCACAGGGGTCTCGAGTGCGCCAACAGGGGAGCGGCATCAGAGGCTGGGGTCGGACGAGTCGGAGAACTTCCCATGTCCGAGACCTGTATCGGGGCCTCTGGTGAGGCGGAGAATCGGCCTGTGAAAGGTTGCTGACCGAACCGGTCTCGGGCGAGGCGGATAACTGCCTGTGGGCGGGCTTGCTTAGTTTTGGTTGATGAAAAAGATTTTATCCATGATTTGGGTACCCCTAGTCATGGTACCCGACAGATTTCAATCTGACTTAAAACGGCATTTACATATTTAGAATTTTCCTCTACAACAAATTTGTATATCTATACCTAATAATAAAGAGGTAAAATTTCAGACTTTTTTTTCGTCCATCATTTTTTTTGGGTATGTCTCTCTTTTAACTACCGGACACTGGAGAGTTTCTTTCATCTAGACTTATATATAACATAGCACATGCTTATACGAGTTATAATAGTTCGCGTCTAGACGGATATGGAGTCTGATTATAAGATTATTTGGGTTCTGTACAAACGGACTAGGATTAGAATTCTTACTTCTCTTTTCCTTTCAGGATAGAGTCCGTATGTTTTATAGCAAGCAGCTCGTCTAGAAAAAAAACAGCCGGCCATGGTACACAGGTAGACACTAAACAGGAATTAAAGTATCCACAATATATGCTATATACGCATGCATGCTATGATTAAGGGAGAATCCTAAAGAAGCTTAGGGCACTTGTTTATTTGGTATACGTATGCACACGTAATCTATACAAGAGTCTTTTCATATGATTGGTTCAATACAAAATATATATCTTCTTGGTTTATTAAAGGACGACATGTTTTAGGTTCGGACTTTGACTTGTTAACCGAACCGGTTTAGAAAATATACTTGTACAACCGTTCTATCTATATCTATACTTAGATATATATTGGAACATATTTCTCCTGTGTTGTTTGAGTTAATATGACATGTCCAACCTCTACGTGGAGTCTTAATTTCAAAATAAATTGGTATATGAGTTACCATAATTCATATCTAGGTGGTATGAAATTCGATTTCAATATAGTAGAGCAGATAACACGACTATAACATAAATCTTCATATCGCAAGTGGTCTATGTAACCACTCAACAAGTTGTGCAATGCAAGGGCATGTTTTTGCTGGTTTAGAAAAAAAGGACTTTGGTGGCCTACTACTCGAGTACTCGACCGACGCTCGAGAAGTCGAGATAGAGACAACCGGCACCCGCCTTCGGGCTGGTTCGGCTGGTGGAAAAGCCGGCTGGTTTCGGCTGATTCAATAGTATTCTGTCAGAGAGAATAAGCTGAAACAAGCTAAAACAAGCCGAAACATAACCAGCAGAACAGGGCCTTCCGCCGTTCCGCGGTCGCTGCGATGAGGAAATGCTCCGGCGTACTTTTCATCCTCACACTCGCCGTCGTGCTCTTCCTCCTCTCGCCGTCGCCCTCCCCGACTCCACCCCCTATCACCGCACCCAATGGTCCGATCGCCGACATCCTCCCCGCCCTCCCTGGCCTTTCTGACCTCTACCCTCCCGCTCCCAACTCCACTGCCCAGCTCTCCTGGGGCCTCCTCCGCCCGCTCCTCTGCCGCTCCGACGCGCTCCCGGGAACCGCTGCAGGCGTCCTCGAGGCAGCCGAGGCCTGGCGGAACCTCACCCTGGCTGTTGCCGCCGCCGCGGCAAGCGAGGAGGAGGGGCGTCCCCAAGGACCCCGCTGCTCGTCGTCCGTGGGAGGGGATCTGCGCGCGGGACGTGCCAGACTCCCCTGCGGGCTGGTGGAGGGCGCGGCAGTGACGGTGGTCGGGGTTCCCAGGGAGGGGGCGTCCAAGTTCTGGGTGGAGATGCTGGGTGCGAGCGGCGAGGTTGTGCTGCATGTCAATGTGAGCCTGGGAACCGCGGGGATGGTGGTGGAGCAGAATTCCTGGACGCCAGAGGACGGGTGGGGGGAGTGGGAGCGTTGCCCGCCTGTTGGTGATGTCGGCAGCAGCAATAGCAGCTTGCAGCGAAGGTTAGCTGTCTTACTTCACTTTGATCTGCATGCCTGGTGGGAGGATTGCAAATATACTAGTTCGTTTTATCTAGGATAAGTCTTTTTAACTTGCTTACTATGCCTGTACTGCTTGTATGCTTAGTTCGTTTTACTAGTAGAATGCAAGGTACTGATGTGTCTCAATCTCATCTTAGCGACTGTCGCATGCTTGATGTGAAAGAATATGCGAAGTAGTATTTGCACCAGAAGGAAACTAGCCATAATTGTCTGACAAGAAGTAGTTTCCTCATTTCCTGATTGGCTCTTTGATTCCTATCACTATGTTATGGTTAGTACTTGGTTCAGCATTTAGATGGTCTGCTTCAGGGTTTAAGGGTCTGCATAGCTTAAATGTCTCGTGGAAGTATAAACTAAAAAACTCAGGTGCATTTGAGCACTGATTTGTTCTCCCTCCATGCCAAATTATAAGACGTTTTGGCTTTCCAAGATACATAGCTTTTGCTATGCACTTAGATATACGCTATGTCTGGATATATAGTTAAAGTAATGTATCTAAAAAAGCCAAAACGTCTTATAATTTGGAATGGAGGGAGTACTTCAGAACTTCATTCTTCAAAAGGTTCAAGCAATAAGAAACTAATTTGTGTCTACAGTGTATGAATCATAGTCAAATGCTATATTTAATAAAAGATTTATATATATGAAAATTGCAGCTCATGAGATGCTTCCTTTCCTACCATCACACTGTAGTCAAATAGATGCAGAGAGTATATGAGTGTGAGGGTGTTTCCTTTTGGAGTCAGCGAAGATAGTCATGGGCTCATGGCTTTATTATTTTTGAATTAGGAATGTTTCTGGTGTGATTGAGATACTTATATTGCAAATCATTTGATGAATGAAAAATAGGTAAACTTACTTAAGGCACATCTGCTAGTGATTAAACGTCAACTACACAAGGTAATAATGTGGACCTGTTTGCTGATATCATCCTCCATTGTGGATGGCTTTTGTTATTATGATTAACTACAGAGTGCAGTTAACACTCACTTTTGATAGGTAATGTGATGTGACACCTGTGAGTAATGCTGTGTAGATCACTATAATAACATGCATATGCTACTGTGACCAAGAAAAAGATGTTATTAGATTCTCCATGTGCTAGGTCCATTGCAAGCATGTGGTATCCCATGGCAATGTAATCATGATTAGCTCCTAATGACAGCCGACGAACATGGTGAGCTGTTAACTGTTACAGAGGTCACTGGACATGAAGCTGTGAACTGCAAATTTTCGCTGTTTCTTGTTTTTTGGTGCATTTATAAAAAAAAATTAGCATTCATGAAGAATTTATACTTTTATTGGGATTTAATGGTGCTTATTAGTATTTTTATATAAGTGAGTTCCTTCGAAAATATTTGCAATTCAAACTTTGATGTGTTAATTAGATAATCCTAGTGATGCCAACTACTGCCTGCAAAATCCATTTACAATAGGTTCTCCATTTTTCAGTAATTGATCGTATGCTTTTGTTTTAGTATCCTTTATCATGTTCTTTAGTATCTTGTTGTTGACAACTAAATAGTTCCTAAACACTTCTTGTTTTATTTATAGCCTCTACTCGTACTGATAAAATACATTCTATCTTCTGAGTTTGACCAGTCCAGTGGATGGCCTTGTTCATTGCAATGAGAAAGTGGGTGAGAGGATCGTCCAGGAGAATAACAATACTGTGGTAAATGTTACTGGGAACCAACCTGAAGATTGGCAGAGTCCAAAAGGACATGGTCAATTAAGTGGTGGTTTCTCAATTGTTGAAGGAGAGCCTTTTACAGTAATACTGTGGGCTGGTGTAGAGGGGTTCCATATGACAGTAAATGGGCGGCATGAGACATCATTTGCCTATAGAGAGGTGAACTTTTACAAAATAATAAGACTGCATACTTCACTTTTTGTGAGTAATTGAGTGTCACATAATTGTGAAAGCTATTAGGTTTTTTATAGAGGTTGGAGCCATGGTTGGTAGCAGAAGTCAAGGTTTCTGGTGATTTGGAGCTCTTGTCATTCTTGGCTATTGGGTTACCAGTTTCAGAAGATATAGAAATGGCTAGTGTTGCGGTTTTGAAGGCCCCACCTCTGCCAAAGAAGCGAACTTTTCTGCTGGTTGGTGTTTTCTCTACTGGAAACAACTTCAAGCGGCGGATGGCTTTGAGGCGAACATGGATGCAATATGAGGCTGTTCGCTCAGGCGATGTAGTAGTCCGATTTTTCACTGGTCTTGTAAGTTCACTTTATTTGCCTCAAGTACATTACAATGTTTCTATTTCTGTCTTTTGAACCAGTTTCTTTTTGGTTGAGATACCCTGCTGTATCAGTAAAGAACCACTTGCATATTCTTGCATGTTCATAGCCAAATTATTTCCCTATTTTCCGACTAGCTTCAGCATGTGAGAGCCTAAGCGGCAACTCCTCTGAACAGGGACTGGTTTGGAAGTGAGTCCCATGTTTAGAATAGAAGTAGTAGAGAACATAATGTCACAACCTGTTTTTTTTTTTGCCTATATTTTGTTTGTGGACTTAGGAATGCTTCGCTCGTGCATTTCAACGTTATATAAATAGTTTAGAACTGATGCTACTTTTGGAAAGGGATAAAGAAAAGGAGGACAGAGATGAAATAGATTGGAAATCTGTTTTCATCCCTTGCTGCCTCTTACATCTTAAAGTGTTATGTAGCCTTTGCATAAAAAAATAAAAAAACTCAAAATTCCTGAAGAGAATTGAATATTCTCAATATGATAGCTCTTATGTAGCCTTTGCATAAAAAAAATAAAAAAAAAACTCAAAATTCCTGAAGAGAATTGAATATTCTCAATATGATAGCTCTTCTTTCCTCCTTAATTGAAGTTGTAAGACTAATTGAATTTGTAAAGATTGGTGCATAAGATGAAACTTCTACAAAAAAGAACCCACAAAGGATAAATTGAAAGAACATATTACTATAGCTCCATTTTGCATGTGTCAGGTGCATTACCTCTAATCTAGCTCCAAAGTATGCGAGCACATCTGCATGCATTACAAATGCTCTTGATGACATGAGTCACGCCCATTTTGTATTCTTGAAATGTATACCTTCTCTCCTTGCATATAACTGAGATTGTTGTCTGATCTATTTTCCATATTCAGTTATTCTTGATGTGATATACTCTACTCACATCATCTATCTTTATTATGCCTAAAATGCAGCATAAGAATGAGCATGTCAATATGGAGTTATGGAGAGAAGCTCAATTATATGGTGATATCCAGTTGATGCCCTTTGTTGACTACTATACTTTGATCACTTTGAAGACCATATCAATTTGCATTTTTGGGGTATGTTTTCTTTTTGGCTTTCACCTCATGAAAACTTCTTTAGTTTTAACTCTTTGGAGTTTGACCATCTCACCACTATAAGTGGATAGTGAGTTTTTTAGTAATAGAAACTATTTCACCTTATCTTGAAAGCATTTTTTTCTCGAATGCGCAGGAGAGCTCACATCATTATATTAAGAAGAGAGGGAGTCTAAGAAGACTCATACATGCCCATAAGGGCAGGTTCTAGTACAAGGCTCTAGCCAATGAAACCAAATAAAATGACCAGCTACCTATACATGTTCATCTATGGCAGATGCTACTGAGGCCTTTAGTCCCTGCCCTACACCATAACTTGGCCTCATCCTTTAAATCTTGCATAATGACATTGAAATTAGGAGAGCCCCCCTCAAAGACGCATGCATTCCTGTGCTTCCATAACCACCAAGCGGCGGAAATTACTATTCAATTGAAGTCTTTACAGTATTGCTTGACCATTTGCCACGAAGCTTGATGCCACCATTCAATGAACACAACATTATCTTGAAAGCATTCATTGAGTTGCGACATTTTATTTGCGTGATTTTAAAATTACAGCTGACCCTTTGTTTGTGGAAAACTTTGTTATATTTTTGTTTCGGTAATCTGACTTGAGGACACTGTTTCCTAAATGGTTGTTTAGCCCGTTTAAACTCTAAACCCTGTACACCATTTCTGTTTAATCAACTGTTTCCCGTGTTTAAATGGCTGTTTTACCCCTTTAAATGTCCATTTCGTCTGAATAATGGCTAAACGGTAGGTGCACGACTGCTTAGTGTTTACTGTTTAGGAAACCACTGCTTGAGGACGATTCAGATGGTAAAATTTTGATTCAGTAAGTTCTTAGCCACTTAATTGTGTTATTAAGAGTTTAAGACTTATAGCTTAAAACTAGTGGTGGATTTGTTTCTGTGCTCCAATACTCATTTGTTATCAGATTTCTTGGTCCATCTGTATCATATGTTACCCTTTAAAGAAGTACAGTTAAAAACATAGATATAGATATAGGGATTAACAAATTGCAACGCTGGGATTTTTTCGAATGCAACGCACAAACTACTTAAATGTTGGAATTTTCCAGCCCCTTGAATTCCTAATGCTTATTTTTTTTGCTGGCGCACAAGATCCTCTAAAAACTATTAATATTTTGGTACCAAGAGGTTTCCATAAAGTATAAAATCTATCTATATTATTGCAGATTTGTTGTTTTTACTAGATACTATAAGTTCAGCCTACTCTATGTACTATGTTTTTTGGAACAAAATTCTATGTACTAATCAGATGGAATACTTGAGGCACAAGCTGTTCGTTTCGCTGAGTTTTGGCTTATGCTGATTTGTTGTGAGAGGAAAACAATGTTCTTTCGCTAAAAAGTACTGCTGAAGTAGTGCTGCAGAACACAAATCCGATTAAAAATTTAACATAGCCTTCTTTTTGTCTATTGCTATTTTGCAGACAAAAATTGTTCCTGCAAAGTACATCATGAAAACGGATGACGATGCTTTTGTTAGGATCGATGAAGTGATCTCGAGCCTGAAGAAGAGCAATTCCGATGGCCTTCTTTATGGCCTTATTTCTTTCCAGTCTTCACCCCACAGAGATAAGGATAGCAAATGGTTTATCAGTCGGAAGGTACTGCCTACTCCATTTATCCCGCATGGGGATTTTGTTTGTTTCAATTGCTTTTCTCACCCATGAGAAATACAGGAATGGCCTTTCGATATGTACCCGCCATGGGCTCATGGTCCTGGATACATAATCTCACGTGATATCGCTAAGTTTGTAGTCCGAGGCCACCAGGAACTGACTCTTCAGGTAGGAAATGAACCAGCAACATATCATAGTGTTACTGTTAAGCACTGATGCAACTCTGGATTGATCTTGCTGCTGTCTCAGCTATTCAAACTTGAAGACGTGGCAATGGGGATTTGGATCCAACAGTACAAGAACAGTGGGCAGCAAGTAAACATTGTGACTGATGACCGGTTCTACAATGAAGGGTGCGACGCTGACTACGTCCTTGCCCACTACCAGACCCCAAGGCTTATGATGTGTCTGTGGGAGAAGCTGAAGACGGAATATCAAGCTATATGCTGTGAATAGCATCCAAATTGCAAGTAGGACGCTATAGAGGAATGGATAGGTTAGCCTTCGTTTTGAACAAGACATTGGCTGAGATTTTGACACTGGGTGAAAATTGTTGGGACTCTGCGCAAAAAGCCTGTAACATTGGGTTATCACTTTTGTGTTGTGGGTTCATGTTCTTGGTTTTTTTGGTGGAAAATATTAATCCATGTACTTAGATGGATGTTGTAAAAAGAGTGTTGTAGGACATATATTTGAGAGTGTTTCCACAATGCTGTTGATCTTGCCTTGCTGAAGACTCGGAATTAATAGCCAATCTGACGTGCGTAGCAAATGGCATTTTTATTTTGAATTGTTGTGTTAGTAATGTCCACGCATAAGCATTATTTTTCGTCGAGCTTTTTATCACTGCAAAAGCTGTCACTAGGAATCGAAACCCAACCAAAATACTTTAGACATGATTGAAGCTTTTGGATTCGGAATGGTTTTTTTTTTACAACAAACATATTCATTATCAGCAACAACGTGCTGAGAGAAGCGTTACATTGTTAAAGCTTACAGAATGTATAGCTTGAGAAAGAGGGCACTGGAGTACATGATGCTGGTAGGAGCATTGAGACCCAGAACCTATACCCTGGTTGGCAGAGTTTGATAGGGCCTGACGAGCCAGCACATCCGCCGTGGTGTTTAGTCGCCTGTTGATCTTGAAAATGTGTAGATTCCTGCTGACTGAATGGTTGGAAAACAGCTGAGTAAGTGTTTGATTCTCCAGTCAGGAGGATTTGAGTGGTCAGTAACATTGAGGAATTTCACCAACTGTTCACAGTCGGAGAGGAAGGTGACGTTGGTGAAATTCATGTGTTGAGTGACCGTCACAGGCTCACAGCTAAGGCAAGGGCTGCTGCTTCTGCCATAAGGACAGAAGAACAAGCATTGAGCCTAGCTTTGATGTACACCGTCTGTGTTGGTTGAGCTTCTGTGTTGACGATGAGGATTCCTAGTCCAGCCTGCCTCAGCGTCAGAGACGGCTGATCAGGGAACGTGGATGCGTCGATGAAGCACCTGATGCCTTGAAGGAGGACAGGAGTAGAGATTGAGTACCTGTTCACCATTGGAACCTGCATCATTGGGATGTTCATACCTGTTGTCTGTGTTGGCAGAGTTGATGACCTGCTTGTGTGGTTGGGCTGGGGCGTCCTGAAAGTACCCATTCGCTGAAAGGAGTTATCTGTGCCTGCATTGAAAGATTGCATACCTGTGTAGTTGTGCGCAGTATATTCTGTGGTTTGTTGTGGTTGCTGTAGTGATCTGTTCGTCAGTGGCTCAGTGTTGACTGGTACATTAACATCTGACGTACCTTCCGTGGTGTTGTCATCTGACCATTGGTTCTGTTCACCTAGCTGAGAGAGGGTCAAATTTGAAGTAGAGATGAAAGCTGCAACAGCATGGTGTACCTGCCATGTAGTCCATATTTTCCTTCCAAATCTCCGATCGTTCCTGGCTTTCCAAATGTACCACAGAGTTGTTAAATTGTCTGCATCAAGGAGTCATCAACATTGTCAGAAATTACCAGTGGAAGGATAACCTGTACGCCATCATCTTCGGTTGGAAGGTTATCTGTACGCAAGGGAGGAGTTGCCGAGAACCACACTGCACGAGCAAAATCGCAATGAAAGAATAAGTGGGCATCAGTTTCTAGAATGCCGCAGTGAGTGCAATGCTCATCAATGTGCTGAGAAAATCTTGAGGCTCTAGATCCTGTGGCCAGCGCTCTTCTGATAAGACGCCAAGCGAAGGTCTTGATGAGGGGGGCCAGCGTTTTTTGTTTCCAAGTTCGCTGAAGGATTTGGCTGGCTTGAGGAAGGATGCTTCGGGATCCAGTTGTTGGCTGCTGAACCTGAACCTGCGACATAAGAGTTGTATAAATGTTTTTGGTGGTACAATCACCTTTCTTGGCCGAGGTCCACCGTAGGATGTCTTGTTGTTGACTGTCCACCGTATTGACCTGAGAAATAGTTTGGACTGCCTGCGGGTCAAAGACAGTAGAGAGGAGATCTTGGTTCCAAATGCGGGTATTAGGGAGCCAAAGATCAGCAACCACACTAGGCAAAGGAGTTTGAGTGACCGGGAGCAGGATGTGATTGTGGATGGACTCCCAGATAGAACACCAAGGGGAAGACCAAATGGAGGAGTTACCATTATGAATTTGGAAGGTGGCATGTTGGATCAGATCCTTTTTGATCTGAAGAACAGAAGACCAGAAGATGGAACGAGGACCATCAGGCTTGGCAGTCCAAAAGGAGGTATTGTGAAAATATTTGGCCTTAATCACGCTGGTAAGAAAAGGATTTTTGGAAGTTGCAATTTTCCAAGCAGCATGAGTAATCAGACTTTTGTTGATGATGTAGAGGTCTCTCATGGCCAGACCTCCATTCTCCTTGGATTGGCAGATATCATCCCAAGAACGGAAGGCGATGGGACAAGTGGGATTATCCTCTTGAACACCGGCCCACCAAAAGCGACGGATGATAGCAGTAATGTTTTCCACAAAGGTTTTGGAGAAAAGGACAGTGGACATATAGTAAACAGGGATGGAAGCAAGAACGGATTTGATGTAAGTAAGGCGTCCAGCGTGATTGAGTTTGTTGGCTCTAACAGTGGTAAGCTTGGATCGGAATTTATTGATGATGAAGTCATAAGCCTTATTCTTGTCACGATGATTGAAGATGATGGGGTGGCCTAGGTGCATGGTGTTAGGAAGAAGATCCGGTACGGGAAAAATGGTTTTAATTAGAGTCTTGGTGACACTATCAACATTCTTGCTAAAAAGGATGGAAGATTTCTGGAGAATGGGAGTCTGACCCGAGCGCTGGCAGAAATGGTGGAGGATGGATTTGATGTTATTGGCTTCAGCCTCAGTCGCTTGACCACAGAGAATGAGATCATCCGCAAACAATAGAGAATGGATGGGGAGGACAGCCGGCCCCCAAAGTGACACCAGTAAGGTTCATGTTCTCCAATTCTTCCAACAATCTGATGGACAGTTCATTTATAGCAATAACAAAAAGATACGGCGAGAGTGGACAGCCCTGACGAATACCACGTTGGGAAGGAAAATCAGCTGAGGGTTCACCATTAACCAACACAGAAAAGGTGGGAGAGGAAATGCAAGCATGTATAAGATTAATAAAATGACGAGTGTAACCTTGGCGATGTAAAGCAGATTCTATGAATGTCCATTCAAGTCTATCAAAAGCTTTTGCAAGATCAATTTTAAGAAGGAAGGTTTTATGATTCCAGGTTTTAAGATTGAAAGAATGAATGATTTCCTGGGTTATGATTACATTGGAGGAAATGTGCCTATCAGAAATGAAAGCTGCTTGAGCATGATTACCTATTTGCTAGAGTTTTGGCAATAATCTTATAAATGACATTACACAGACTGATTGGTCTAAAATCCTGAGGCATTATGGGCTGTATTTTTTTAGGAATTAAAGCTATAAAGGTTTTGTTAATGCCTGCATTGATAAGGCCCGTAGAGTAGAAACCAGTTACCAGATCAGTGACGTCTTGTTTGATCCATGGCCAAGCCGACTTGTAAAAGGCCGCGTTCAAGCCGTCCGGTCCCGGACTAGCGTTGTTCCTCATTTTCTTGACAATGTCATGTAGCTCCTGCATCTCTGGTACTGAGTTAGTATATGGTTCATTGGCAGGCGTAGATTGTGTACCTGAGTCATCATTTGCATTGGCGTGATGAGGAGCCGTAGAGCCAGCATCTGTTGGAGGGGCAGGGGATGGACTAGAAGGAGCGCGGAGGTCAGTGGTATGGTGAATGGTAGGCTGCTGAGATTGCTGATAGGTGGAGGGATGAGGCTGCTGGCTGGTGGAGGTGAATATAGTTTTGAAATAATTACCAAGAGTGGTGGCTAGTTGATCAGGCGTAGTGGCTTCAGTGCCATCAGGGCTGAGAAGGTGAGTGATATGATTCCTTCTAGTTCTTTTAGCAATGGCATGATGAAAATAGGAGGTGTTGCGGTCACCATTGAGAGCCCAATCTTTTTTAGCTCGTTGTAAGTGGTAGGCTTCATCTCTGGCTAAAAGCTCTTGGTGCTGGTAGGCGAGGTCTTTTTGCAAGGAGTGGTTTTGCTGGTGGGGTGGGTTGGCTTGGAGCTGCAGCAGCTGATGTTCAATGGCAGCAAGTTCGTCGGGAATTCTGGGTTTGCTTTTTCTCCAGTTACGCAGATCTTTAGCTAGGTAGTTGATTTTGGATTCGGAATGGTTGTGAGATTGATTTGTGAGGACAGTGGCGCCTCTAGGATCACAAGGACCGTAGCCAGCAACTTCACTTTCGTCCCTTCAAAAGTTACGGCTAATACGGGTTAGACCGACCGCACCGGAAACGGTAAAAGTTCCGGTAAAGTGACAGCGAGAACGATAGAGCGTGAATTTTAGCTGCAGCCGCATTCGGTATCTGGTACGCCATGCGCTCTCGTACGCTATTTCCAGCGGATGGCGGACGCACGCTACCGGCTGCCGGTCCGACTGCAGCGACAGCGCGTGCGCCAGAGAGAATAATTGGTGGACCCCACATTTTCAACTATAAAAAAATGCTATAACTCCTAAACAAAAAACCAAATTAAATTCCGATTGCACCATTAAATTTGTTTCAATAAATACTTCAAAACAAGATGTCACATGGATATATTTAGATAAAGTGACAAGTGGGCCCTACAGTGGATAGAGGATGATATAGAGGATGGATGGATGCGGAAAAACTGTATATTTTGTGGTGACTAGGACAGAATATTCCTTTTAGAGGATGAATATAGAGGATGATGAGTGCGGATAGCCTTAGGGCCTATTTGTCACAGCTCACAACAGCTTCATGAGCTGTTGTGAGCTATTTTTTTTGGCAAACACTCATTTCTAAAATAGTTTTATGGGTGAAGTTGTTTTTCTTCTCCTCTCACAAAGACATGAGCTGGAATGAAACTGAAAATAGTAGCTTATTTCAGCTTCATCTCCCATATGTGGGCCCTATTGTGCACAAAAGACAGCTTTTGCCGAAGGGCAGAGAGAGAGACGTGACGCTCGCGGGGGGAGGAAGGTGACGGGGCGCTGCCGCGCGGAGCACTACTCACCGGAGCGTGGCCCGCCGGAGCGCTGCCGCCGGAGCACCGCTCGCCAGAGCGCGGCCCGCCGGGGAGCTGCCGCCGGAGCACGGCTCACCGAAGTGTTGCCCGCCAGGGTGCCATCGCCGGAGTGCGGCCGCTGGGAGCGTGGCTCGCTAGGGGACCGCCCGCCGGGATCCTGGCACGCCGGGGCGCCATCGCCGGACCGCGGCCACCGGGGCACTGCCCGCCCAGGCGCTGTCACCGGGGGCGCCACCAAGTGCCGAGGTATGCCGCTGTCGAGGGCACGACTGCCATCGACGCGGCCGCTGGGGGTGCGGGTGCGTGGTGTTGCCGTGGGGCGAGCCGAGAGGCGCCGCCGTCGATTGCGTCGGGAAGAAAGCTGTCGGGACAGGAGGCCGTTGCGGACATGTGAAGCCGTGGGGTGTGGCCGGCTGTTGGTATTTATTAACGCACACAGATAAATCCGCAAGCGCATGGATACCGCTGTAACTTTCACCCGGAAGTATTCCAAGTATCGTATCCATAGGAAAACGTGTGACTAAGGGTAGCAACAAGGTTAGGATAAACAGGAGCGTAGAGAGGATAACTAAGGTTCTCTAGTTCTAACTTCGGTAAGCTATGTCTTCTACTATTCAACTGGGGATATTACTAAGAGAAAGACACCAACAGAGGATGTTTTCCTTTGTAACCGGGTCCTACTTGGCCTATAAACGGGAGGTAGACTACAAAGGATTCAACGAGGCTATAAGAGTCACCCTTGCGAGCTACCACCGATCTGGAATGCAGGGTGCATCCATGATTAACCCAAGTATAAGCACCACGCTTACACTTGCGATTAATACTTTACTCCCCCGAGGAAGAGAATAAAGCACTCAAAAGAGTCACGATCCTGATGAACAATATAAACAAGATGCTTACTTGAATCAGAAGTTGATTACCAGAGAAGTCTCAGAAGCAAGCTCAAATAGAACTTGGATCCGCCAAGGTACAAGCCGTAGAGAGAGCACCGACAGGCCGACACTTTCTTCAAACTCTTCCCTCACTCTCTATCTCACTATTATTTATAAGACTAGATCGTATGGAGAACTAATCTTCTCTTGATTGCTGGTTCTGATCCCAGAGATATGAATTAGGGTTTCTGGGATGGCTCTGCCGGAGGGGGTATAAGGCCGTATATATGGGGGGTAGCGTCAATTGCGGACCCTCGGATCAAACCGACTTAAAAGGACGGCATAGATGCAATCTAAGAGGCGGTAGAAAACCGACATTCCAAGCAGAGGCTGCGAGGTGGACCCAGAGAGTCAGCCGGCCTGCAGGTGGGGCCGGCCGGCCCTACCTAGAAGCCTCTCGCGATCTTCTTCGGTGTGATATCCTCTGGTGTCCTCTGGAACCTTTTGGAGTTGTTTACGCCGTGGATAAACGTGATTATTTCTAACATATAGGTCAACCTTGATGTTTTCTGGATAAACCCTGCTGAAAACACAGATTTACCAAAACTCATGAAATTTATTAGTTTAAACCCCTACATCTAGGTTTGGTGATGAAAGTATATATGCAGGTTATATTGATGGTTTATAATTGATGTTAATGACCGTCAACAAGCTCCCACAAGCTTACCCTTTGCCAGTCCCTAAGCAAAGCTAAACTCAGCAATGGATCAGAAGTTGCTACAATATTTTCATGCCTCAAAAATACACATGTGTTCAATAAAAAATTCTCCTCCGAGTCAGAATAAATTGATCTGATTTTTAAACTTACCCATATTAACTTCAACCATGGGGCTTCTTAGCCTTCACTTCTTGAGCAATTGAAAGACAGAACGATCAAGTCAAGCACTATGTTTTAAGTTCTTTGTTCCACCATTATTCCGGAATTTTTATAAGTTTTTAAAATAAAACTCAGAGATTCCATTGTATGACACTGAAAGCCCAAGTTTGGTTTTGGTAATTAATGACACCAAGTTGCTAATGCCATGTGTTAAGTGTTTTGAGTTAGGCATAAGCAACACATGTGATGAAGGTGTACGTGGCAAGGAGTGGTGGCCACAAGATCACAAAGAGATGGTGCATGGACATGAAATGTTGATCATGATGGAATGCACATAAAATGATGGACATGATGATCAAGTGGAAGAGAAGGATCTAAGAGCGCAAGGCAAAGGTATAACCATAGGGTCTTTCCTTTTGCCGGTCTAAGACGAGTAGAGAAGTGATTGACCGGGTTTAGGATACATAGCCGACTATCAAGAGGGGCAATCACGGTTAGCTCGGGAATCAAGTGCCACTAGATCAACGTCTTGAGCATATGCATTAGGATCTAGTTGAGAGCTAACATAACGCCTTGGAAAATGTTTGTGAAATGCTAACACACATGCACATGGTGATGTACACTTGGTGGTGTTAACACATTTGCGAAGGCGGTGGAGTTTAAGCGGTAGAGAGGGGTTTGGGTTCCTCTCTCCCTCCCGCCGAGTTTACGAGGCGGGATTCTGCGCTTTTTGGAGAAGTGAAACGCCTATTTTCTACTGCGCCGAAAGTCGGAAAAGAAATAGAGGCGAACGGAGGTCACTGCGTTGACCGGACGCGGTCACGGTTTGACCGGACGCGTCCGGTCAGTTCAACGCGGCGCGAACGCTAGGGTTTGTGACCGGACGCTAGTATGGCCTGACCGGCGCGTCCGGTCAGTTCAACTGGGCGTAAAAGAAAAGCGCGCGACCGGCGCGTCCGGTCCCTCACGGCACCGGAGCGTCCGGTCCCTCACGGAACCGGAGCGTCCGGTCACGTGCGATCGAACGCGTCCGGTCGCAGCTGGAGCTTACTGGAACGCAACCGGACGCTGGCACTGTCGCGTCCGGTCACTCAGTTGAGCGCGTCCGGTCAGGGCAACGGCTAGTTCTGACGCGCACTGTTTCCGTTTGTCGCGTAGTGACCGGACGCGTCCGGTCACCCTGACCGGAGCGTCCGGTCAGCGCGATTTCTGCTGCGTCGTCCGGTAACGACTAGCTGCGTACCCCTTCGTTATAAATAGACATTGGCCGGGGTTTGAGGGTAACTCTTGCACATTTTGAGACCTAGAGACATCCTTTGAGCTAGAGAACAACCCCTCCACTCATCTCTTTGCATAGTTGCACATCTTGAGTGAGATTGAGTGAGATTCAAGTGCATTGCTTGAGAGTTGCATTCTAGAGGCACTTGATCTTCGAGTTGCTGTGGATTTCTTGTTACTCTTCCGTGTTTCCCGACACGGTAGACGGCTTGGAGCAGCGGAGGTGATTGAGCTCGCAGTTGGAGATTGTTGGAGCCCTCACCAAGTGTTGTAAGGGGTTCTTGATCCTTCCCCGTGGGAGTTCGCGAATTGGATACTCTAGTGAAGCTCGTGGCTTGGAGGATCCCCATCTTGTGTGCGGTTGTGCGGTGCCCGCCGAGGGCTCGACTCTTGATAGTCGATTAGCTCGCGAACCGACAAGTGGGTGTATCGCCACAACGGGGAGTAGCTTGCCGGGAAGCAAGTGAACCTCGGGATAAATTCTTGTGTCATTCTTTTCCCGAGGATTTCTCTTGTGTGATTGATTGATTGGTACTTCTCATCTCTACACGGCGGTATAATCACTCGAAGCTCTTCTCTCGTATTACATCTTGTATCTAGCTTGTTGTTGTTGTTGTGTTTCGTGGATAGCCTTGTACTAGACTTGTGTAGGTGGCTTGCTTAATTAGTTAGAGCTAGTGCATTTTGCTCCGCCACCTTTTGTACTAACTTGTGGTTAAGTAATTCTTGTAGAAGTTTTAATTAGGCTATTCACCCCCCCCCTCTAGCCTATTTGGACCTTACAAGTGGTATCGGAGCTGAGGCACCGTTCATTTGAGGCTTAACAACCTACGGTGAAGAAGAAATGGCTCAATTAAGTTTGCACATCAACAACACCAAGAAGGCACCTCACTTTGATGGGACAAATTATGCTTATTGGAAGGTTAAGATGACCGCACACCTCAAGTCAATCAATAGAGAAGTGTGGAAGGTCACCGAAACAAAATTTGAAGTTGCTAATCCGGAAGCACCTACACCGGTGGAGGAGAAGAAGCTCCAATGCAATGACATTGCCATTAGTGCTCTTCATGAGGCATTAGATGACAAGACATTTGAGCAAGTGAAGAACATAGAAGTTGCACATGATGCTTGGGCTAAGTTAGAAGAAACATTTGAGGGCACCGAAGGCACAAAGACCGCTAAAGCATATATCTTGCAAGAAAAGTTTTCTAGCTTCAAGATGCAAGAAGATGAGAGTGTACCGGAAATATTTCATAGATTGCAAGTCATTGTCAATGAGCTCAAGGAACTTGGTGAGGAAGTCAAGGACAACCAATTCTCTATGAAGTTCTTGAGAAGCTTGCCCAAGAGGTTTGATACATTGATCACCGTGCTAGTGAGGACTACATTGAAGGATTCAACTCCTCAACAAATATTTCAAGAAGTGATGACCGATGATTCATATAGAGAAGATGATGAGAAGGATGAGTTGGTCAAGAAAAAGAAGAAGGAAAATGAGAAGAAGGATGATGAGAAGAATAAGAGTGTGGCATTCAAAGCCACCACATCCAAGGGCAAATCCAAGATTGAATCATCAAGTGATGAAGACTCAAGCTCTTGTGATAGTGATGACATTGATGAGAAGATGGCTCTCTTTGTCAAGCAATTTGGCAAATTCATGAAGAAGAAAGGCTTTCGTGCAAGAAGGAGGAAGAACTCATCCAAGAAGAATGAGCATACCATGAGATGCTTTAGATGCCATAGCAAGGACCATCTCATTGCAAAGTGTCCTTATGATAGTGATGATGAAGATGCTATCAAGAAGGAAAGGAAGAAGCAAAAGAAGAAGCAAGAAAAGAAGGAGAGCTCTCATAAGAAGAAGAATGATTCTCATGTTGCTACATGGGATAGTGATGATTCCTCAAGTGATGATGAGGATGACAACAAGAGCAAGAAGAAGGGACATGCTAGCATTGCTATCCAAGAGAAGGTCTCCCTCTTCGACACTCCATCGTGCTTCATGGCTAAGGCCGCTAAGGTATCATCCGATGATGAGAGTGATCATGATAATGCTAGTGATAGTGATAGTGATGAAGAAGAATTCACTAAAGATGAACTAATCACTATGCTAGAAGATTGCACTCAACACTTTAAAGAATCTAGGAAGGAGTGCAAGGGCTTGCTTAAGGAAAAGAAAAACCTTATGCAAGAACTTGATGAGCTTAGGGCATCTTATGAGAGTCTAAAGATAGACCATAAGAAGCTTCAAAAGTCTCACACTAAGCTTGAAGAAGCTCATTCCTCTCTAGTTGAAAAATGTGAAAACATGTCAACTAATATTGAGAAAGCTAAAACTTACAACATAGGCATATCATGTGATATAGTTGACGAACCTTTTCATAAGCCTATTGTTGTTGCTCCCACTAACCCTTCATGTAGCTCATCTACATCATCCTCATCTAGTAGTGATGGTTTCACTTGTGACTCCACACTTATAGTTGAGAATGAAAATCTCAAGAAGGAGGTAAAAGAGCTCAATCACACCTTAGCTAAGGCTTATGGTGGTGAGGACCGCTTGCTTATGTGCTTGGGTAGCCAAAGAGCTTCTCTCTACAAAGAGGGATTGGGCTATAACCCCAAGAAAGGCAAGGCCGCTTTTGCTCCTCACAAGACTCGTTTTGTGAAGAACAATGGTAGCTATTGCAAAAGTTGCAAGCAAGTTGGTCACATAGAGCAACATTGCATGAACAAGAAATCCAATGCTAATGTATCCTCAATTAAGTTTGATTCTTTCTATATACTCACCAAGGGTACAAATAGTGTTCATGCTAAGTTCATTGGTGCACCATGGATGGGCTCAAAGAAGAAAGCCATTTGGGTACCAAAGAGCTTGGTCACTAACCTTGGAGGACCCAAACAAGTTTGGGTATCTAAAAAGAATTGATCTTATCTTGTAGGTCAATTACAAAGCCAGAGGAAGGCATTGGGTGCTTGATAGTGGGTGCACTCAACATATGACCGGAGATTCTTGTATGTTCAAATCAATTAATACAAGTCAAAATGATGGTTTTGATGCTATCACGTTTGGCAACAACAAGAAAGGCAAGGTCAAGGGGCTTGGTAAAATTGCTATCTCAAATGACATGAGCATATCAAATGTGTTGCTAGTTGAAAGCTTAGATTTCAATCTTTTGTCGGTAGCACAACTTTGTGATCTTGGCTTTAAGTGCATATTTGGTAGTGATGATGTTGAAGTCATAAGTGTTGATGGATCAAATTTGATATTCAAAGGATTTAGACATGGTAGCTTATACTTGGTTGACTTCAATGATAGTGAGACACAATTGACATCATGCTTGCTTAGCAAATCTAGTATGGGTTGGTTATGGCATAGAAGGCTTGGTCATGTTGGAATGAAACAATTGAACAAACTTTTGAGGCATGACTTAGTTAGAGGCTTGAAGGATGTCACCTTTGAGAAGGATAAACCTTGTAGTGCTTGTCAAGCCGGTGAACAAGTTGGAAATGCACATCCTAGGAAGAGTGAAATGAGCACATCAAAGGCATTTGAGTTATTACACATGGACTTGTTTGGGCCAACAACATACACTAGCATTGGTGGCAACAAGTATGGTTTTGTGATTGTTGATGACTACACTAGATACACTTGGGTGTTCTTTCTTTATGACAAGAGTGATGTACATGATCTATTCAAATCTTTTGTCAAGAGAGTGCAAAATGAGTTTGAGACTACCATCAAGAAGATTAGAAGTGATAATGGTAGTGAGTTCAAGAACACAAGAATTGAAGATTTGTGTGATGACCTTGGTATTGGACATCAATTTTCACCAACATACACTCCTCAATCCAATGGTGTAGTTGAAAGAAAGAATAGAACTTTGATTGACATGGCTAGATCAATGCTTAGTGAATACAATGTGAGTCATTCATTTTGGAGTGAAGCTATCAACACGGCTTGCTATTGTAGCAACCGTCTCTATTGCCATGGGAAGCTTGGGAAGACACCATATGAGCTATTGAATGGAAGAAAGCCCAACATTGCATACTTTAGAGTGTTTGGTTGCAAATGCTATATTCTCAAGAAAGGCACTAGATTGAGCAAGTTTGAAAAGAAATGTGATGAAGGATTCTTACTTGGTTATTCTACCACAAGCAAAGCATATAGAGTTTGGAATCTCACAAATGGCACCTTGGAAGAAGTTCATGATGTGGAGTTTGATGAAACCCAAGGATCTCAAAATGAAGCTCAAAACCTTGATGATGTGAGAGGAGATCAATTGTCAAATGCCATGAAGAACATGGACATTGGTGATGTTAGGCCAAGGCAAGTTGATGATGATGATATTCATGTGATCAACCAAAATGTGCAAATTGATACAAATCAAGCAAGCTCTAGTGGTACTCATGATGAAGCTCAAATTCAAGGTCAAACAAGTGGAAGCAATCAACTCCCAATACTCCAACCTACTAGTATTGCAAGAGATCATCCATTGGACCAAATCATTGGTGGAATTCAAAGTGGTGTTCAAACTAGATCAAGGCTAGCATCTTTTTGTGAGCACTACTCATTTGTGTCACTTGAAGAACCTAAGAAAATAGAAGATGCATTGAAAGATTCCGATTGGGTAAATGCCATGCATGAAGAGCTAAACAACTTCACTAGAAATCAAGTTTGGGAACTTGTTGAGAGGCTAAAGAGCTACAATGTAATTGGCACCAAGTGGGTCTTTAGAAACAAGCAAGATCAAGATGGTGTAGTTGTGAGGAACAAAACAAGATTAGTAGCACAAGGATACACTCAAGTTGAGGGTCTTGACTTTGGAGAAACATATGCGCCGGTTGCAAGATTGGAGGCAATTAGAATCTTATTAGCATATGCCTGTGCACACAACATCAAGCTCTATCAAATGGATGTCAAAAGTGCATTTTTCAATGGCTACATCAATGAAGAAGTTTATGTTGAGCAACCTCCCGGTTTTGAAGATGACAAGAAGCCCAACCATGTTTACAAGCTCAAGAAGGCATTGTATGGTTTGAAGCAAGCACCTAGAGCATGGTATGAGAGATTGAGGGACTTTCTTCTCTCTAAAGGGTTCAAGATGGGAAAGGTTGACACCACTCTCTTCACCAAGAAAATTGAAAATGACTTGTTTGTGTTGCAAATCTATGTGGATGACATTATTTTTGGATCAACTAATCAAGACTTTTGTGAAGAGTTTGGAAATATGATGGCAAAAGAGTTTGAGATGTCTATGATTGGAGAGCTTAGTTACTTCCTTGGACTTCAAATTAAGCAAATGAAGAATGACACTTTTGTAAATCAAGGCAAGTACATCAAGGACATGATCAAGAAGTTTGGATTGCAAGATGCTAAGCCAATGAGTACACCAATGGGCACAAATGATCAATTGGGTGTTGATGCTAGTGGCAACATGGTAGATCAAAAGCAATACCGGTCTAGGATTGGAAGTTTGCTCTATGTCACCGCTTCTAGGCCGGATGTGATGTTTAGTGTGTGCAAATGTGCAAGATATCAAGCTTCACCTAGAGAAAGTCACTTGAAAGCAACCAAGAGGATATTGAGATATCTTAAGGGCACTCATGATGTTGGATTATGGTTTTCAAAGGGGTCTAATTTTGAGTTAATTGGATATTCGGACTCCGACTATGGTGGTTGCAAGATTGATAGAATGAGCACAAGTGGTACTTGTCAATTGCTAGGAAGGTCTCTTGTTTCATAGTCATCAAAGAAACAAAATAGTGTTGCACTATCTACCGCCGAGGCCGAATACATTAGTGCCGGTAGTTGTTGTGCACAATTACTTTGGATGAAGGCCACTTTGAATGATTTTGGAATCAAGTTCAAGAATGTGCCATTGTTTTGTGACAATGAGAGTGCTATCAAGATGACTCAAAATCCGGTTCAACATTCAAGAACCAAGCACATTGATATTAGGCATCACTTCATAAGAGACCATCAACAAAAGGGTGATATTAGCATTGAGAGCATTGGCACCGAAGATCAACTAGCCGATATCTTAACAAAGCCACTTGATGAGAAGAGATTTTACAAGTTGAAGAATGAATTGAACATACTTGACTTCTCCAACTTGAAATAAGTGCACTCCCACATTCCTATATGACATGCCTCTCCTCCAACATAGCAAGGTAAAGTTGTTTGGCATATCATTCATACTTTGCTAAGGACATGTTTAGAACATATAGACATATTTGCATGACAAATAGGCTCATTCATGAAAATCAAATGAGTTTAATGTACATATGGTACCACTATTGCTTCTATGTTTGATTGATCTAGTGGTAGCATATGACATGTTTGTGGGCTTGCAAACCTAGTGTTGAATCTAGAAAATGAGCTCATGATGTGTAATTCAACATGGTCAAGATAACCCTTATACTTTATGAGGTGTGAAGAAGCTTGTCCTTGGATCAAACCGAATTACACATTCTAGGCAAGTAATCTAGATTGAACCATAATTTGGACTCCCTCATATTGATTGACTTAATTCTCACTAAAATTGGCACCTTTTTGGTGATTGTTGACAAAGGGGGAGAGAAAAGTCACAAAGATAGAAAAGTCACAAAGGGGGAGAAAGATATAGTAAGGGGAGAGAAATTAAAAATTGAGCACACAAGTAGGGGGAGCAAGCTCATGAACTGTTTGTTGCATTTGTATGTGCATTAACATGATGAATTGTTGCATTGCAAAGCTTAAATTCATATTCATGTTTGTATGGTGATTGCTAGAATTAGAACTTGAATGATGATTTGTTGTGAGTAGCTTTACAAGTGGTATTTATAGACACCTTTGCTTATAATATTGATCTCACGGGGTACTTTAGTGTTTGTGATCTTTACAAGTGATGAATTACAAGTGGTGTCTAGCTACATCGATGCTAAGGATGGTATATAAAGGCAACTCCGATTGGTATCACGCTTCAAAGGTCCATTCTATATACCTTAGCATCAATTTGATAGTAGTAACTCTCCCAAATTTCAAATCCATACATATGTGCACAATTGAACCAAACTCATGGAAGCACATATGTAGGGGGAGCTAATACTATCGAAATTGAAAATTGATTTCATTTCATATCTTTGTGATGGTTGTCATCAATTACCAAAAAGGGGGAGATTGAAAGCCCAAGTTTGGTTTTGGTAATTAATGACACCAAGTTGCTAATGCCATGTGTTAAGTGTTTTGAGTTAGGCATAAGTAACACATGTGATTAAGGTGTACGTGGCAAGGAGTGGTGGCCACAAGATCACAAAGAGATGGTGCATGGACATGAAATGTTGATCATGATGGAATGCACATAAAATGATGGACATGATGATCAAGTGGAAGAGAAGGATCTAAGAGCGCAAGGCAAAGGTATAACCATAGGGTCTTTCCTTTTACCGGTCTAAGACGAGTAGAGAAGTGATTGACCGGGTTTAGGATACATAGCCGACTATCAAGAGGGGCAATCACGGTTAGCTCGGGAATCAAGTGCCACTAAATCAACGTCTGAGCATATGCATTAGGATCTAGTTGAGAGCTAACATAACGCCTTGGAAAATGTTTGTGAAATGCTAACACACATGCACATGGTGATGTACACTTGGTGGTGTTAACACATTTGCGAAGGCGGTGGAGTTTAAGCGGTAGAGAGGGGTTTGGGTTCCTCTCTCCCTCCCGCCGAGCTTGCGAGGCGGGATTCTGCGTTTTTTGGAGAAGTGAAACGCCTATTTTCTACTGCGCCGAAAGTCGGAAAAGAAATAGAGGCGAACGGAGGTCACTGCGTTGACCGGACGCTGCACCGGACGCGGTCACGGTTTGACCGGACGCGTCCGGTCAGTTCAACGCGGCGCGAGCGCTAGGGTTTGTGACCGGACGCTGGTCTAGCCTGACCGGCGCGTCCGGTCAGTTCAACTAGGCGTAAAAGAAAAGCGCGCGACCGGCGCGTCCGGTCCCTCACGGAACCGGAGCGTCCGGTCAAGTGTCCAGAGAGGCCAAGCGCAGCGTAGTGCCGATCGGACGCGGGGCGCGTCCGATCGCAGCTGGAGCTTACTGGAACGCAACCGAACGCTGGCACTGTCGCGTCCGGTCACTCAGTTGAGCGCGTCCGGTCAGGGCAACGGCTAGTTCTGACGCGCACTGTTTCCGTTTGTCGCGTAGTGACCGGACGCGTCCGGTCACCCTGACCGGAGCGTCCGGTCAGCGCGATTTCTGCTGCGTCGTCCGGTAACGGCTAGCTGCGTACCCCTTCGTTATAAATAGACATTGGCCGGGGTTTGAGGGTAACTTTTGCACATTTTGAGACCTAGAGACATCCTTTGAGCTAGAGAACAACCCCTCCACTCATCTCTTTGCATAGTTGCACATCTTGAGTGAGATTGAGTGAGATTCAAGTGCATTGCTTGAGAGTTGCATTCTAGAGGCACTTGATCTTCGAGTTGCTGCGGATTTCTTGTTATTCTTCCGTGTTTCCCGACACGGTAGACGGCTTGGAGCAGCGGAGGTGATTGAGCTCGCAATTGGAGATTGTTGGAACCCTCACCAAGTGTTGTAAGGGGTTCTTGATCCTTCCCCGCGGGAGTTCGCGAATTGGATACTCTAGTGAAGCTCGTGGCTTGGAGGATCCCCATCTTGTGTGCGGTTGTGCGGTGCTCGCCGAGGGCTCGACTCTTGATAGTCGATTAGCTCGCGAACCAACAAGTGGGTGTATCGCCACAACGGGGAGTAGCTTGCCGGGAAGCAAGTGAACCTCGGGATAAATTCTTGTGTCATTCTTTTCCCGAGGATTTCTCTTGTGTGATTGATTGATTGGTACTTCTCATCTCTACACGGCGGTATAATCACTCGAAGCTCTTCTCTCGTATTACATCTTGTATCTAGCTTGTTGTTGTTGTTGTGTTTAGTGGATAGCCTTGTACTAGACTTGTGTAGGTGGCTTGCTTAATTAGTTAGAGCTAGTGCATTTTGCTCCGCCACCTTTTGTACTAACTTGTGGTTAAGTAATTCTTGTAGAAGTTTTAATTAGGCTATTCACCCCCCCTCTAGCCTAGTTGGACCTTACAGACACTCTCAAGTCTCTCAATATATGTGATATTTGTGGATCCTCATCAAGACAATAAAGATGTTATGTCTTTTTCTCTTCCTACCACTAAGGCTTATGTGGAGTTCATAGGTAAGGAAAAAGCTAGAGCATACTTGCAATGTATATATTGTATAGTCAAACAACGGATCCAAAGAGAGCTGAGTCATACAATCAAATCAAGATGTGCATGCATGTGGAATATATGGTGGATATATATAGTGGCTAACCTAATTCTATTTTGATCTTTGAAAACTTATCCCTCTTTTAAAACTTGAAAACATTTGCTAGAGAGTAAGGGCTATCTTATTCATCTTTCTTTTTTTCAGGCGGACATCTAAGTACCCATTATTTTAGATATCTCGGACACTTGTCTATTTTTTTCTCAACACTTTTTTTTCTTTCTCTCTTTTTTATATGAATAACTTTTGCATAGCCTATGCCTTTTTTCTGCAACAAAATTTTTGAGAGAGAGCAATAATAACTTAGAGCATTTATTTTGAGTGAAAACCTAACAAGCATGTTTTTGTGTTCATCCCCAGTGTAGGAGTAAAATATTTTTGAGTAGATCTAGATGGAAGACATGTTTTTGCGCCTACCCCAGTGTAGGAGTAGTGCATATTTGGGTAGTGTGTACGCGATCTTGATTTTAAAAGCATAAAAAACCTCTCATAAGGGCAACAAAGCTTGATAAAACTCAATACAAAACAAGCAACATATAAGTGGAAGTTTTCCTAGCCTAAATAATATGTATGGCTCTGGTGGAAATTCAAGCTTTGTCATATAGGAACTCATCATAAAGCATTTTTATGTTTTTCAAAAAGTAAATATCCAGAATTTTAGTGTCATCTGGAACAAGATAAACAGTAGCTCAAACCTTCTCATATCATATCCGTCAATTACCTAGACTTAGATCAAGCATATGTCACTCACGAGTTTCAAATTCAGAGTAAATCTTTATATCAAATCAGTTTTTATCCAAAACTCGGAAGAATTCAAGGCTGAAAACTAGGTACTTGAAAAGAATTACAGCAGAGCAACTATTTATCATTTCTATTCAAGAGATTATTCAGAGTCCTCTAACTCTTAAAAACAGAAATTAAAGCAAACTAGATACACACCTTTTTATTTTTGTTTCAATTTTACTAAATCACATATTATTACTATAAATGACTAATGCGGAGATAAATTTTTATTTTGTTTTTTATTCATCATTTTTCTTAACTAAAAGAAACTAAAACTAAGACAAAAAGAGGAAAGAATACTTACCTGGATACACGGGAGTGCTTCTCTACCAAGCTAGCTCTTTCGGTGAGGGTTCGGTGTTGTAAGAACTTCGAACCAGACTTCTCCTTGTGAAGTTCATTGACCAAATACCTCGGTTTACTCTGAAAGGATTCTTGTGATGATATATATAATGGTCATGTCACCTTCTTCTGCCAAACTCGACTTGGGTTTTGAATTTAATTTTGGGTTGACAGGTTCAGAACTTTCACTTGTAGAAATTGGAGAATTAACTAACTCCTCCATACTTTGCTTGAAGTGTGTCCTACTCATAAATATAAGGTAGAGATAAAGTGCATGGACTTTGTTGGTGGGAAAACACCAATAGAACCAAAATTTTATTCATTCTTTTCTAACCTTAAGCATATGGAACAAAATGAATTTGATGTTATGCGCTTTGTTCAATTACAACATGGGTGATAAGATCAGAAGATTGAGCATGAATGTAGCACTTAAATACATTTGTTCAAAAGGGTTAAATTGTTGAACCCTTGAAAGGATTGTCTATCTGTAAATAATGTATCAATCTTTACATGATTATGGCTATTATCTTTCAGAGATAAGATGTGCAAAATTTTAGCTCATTTGGTTAAGACTTTGGGCTTAAAAAAGTGGTGCGAGGATATTTAAATCCGTCCATATCCGAGTCTGGATATTTAACATCCGATACCGTATTCGTATCCGAATATTTAAATCACATATTTATGATGTCGATATCCAATCATATTATATCCGACATTTTTTATACTATCCGTATTCGAATCCGAATCCGGACATAAACATAAAAACAAATATGATATTAGTGATATCCGTCCGTATTCGATCCGTTTTCATCCTAACTAGCAGGTATGTGGCTGGGACCAACGATCCAAATACTCCATCTTCTGGGGACTAAAGGCTGACAACTATTCCAGACTTTTCTATATAATCAATGAAAGGCTGTGTTTAGATTCAAATTTTGGAGTGTCAAAATATACTGTAGCATTTCGTTTGTATTTGATAATAATTATCCAATCATTGACTAATTAGGCTCAAAACATTCGTCTCGCAAAGTACAACCAAACTGTACAATTAGTTTTTGATTTTATCCACATTTAGTACTCCATGCATGTATCACAAGTTTGATGTGATGGGAAATTTTTTTTGCATAGTGCACTATTCAAGTGATCTAAACACAGATAACAATTCACAGTCAAGTCACGCTTTTTTTTTTGAGCAGAAGTCAAGTCACACTTAACGGCAAACATTATATATCGGTTCCATTGTCTACACGTAGTTTCAACCACCTAATCCCATTTTCTAGGGACTAAGGCTGCTAAGCTGATGTGTATCTTTCGTCTATCCCCCTGTTCGGCTGAGCTTATCAGCACGGCTTATCAGCCGTGGAACAGTGTTTTTCTCTCACAGCAAATCAGCCACAGCCGGCTTATAAGCCAAAAAAAACAGCCTGCCGAACAGGGCCTATATCAACCGCGCGTGCAGGGGCGGAGCCAGAACTTGATCATAGGGGGGGCTGTTCAAGCCGACAATAATCATACATGATGAAAATATATACAACGAGAGCAAATAAAATAATAAAAAATGTTTATTCTACAATACAAAAGAAGGCCAAAAACCAAAATACTAAATACAGTATTAGTCTAGCCTCCACTAGGCAATCTAATTCTTCGACAAAAAAAAGGAGATGGGATAAGAAGACAAAAGGTAGAATAATCCTAAATAAAAAAAATTTCACTGAGATAAATGCGGAGGGAGAATAAACAACCAAAACACTGACTATATTTATCAACTATCTAATTATGGGTGTACTTTAGGGATCAACATGTAGGTAATAAAATCACAACAAAAAAACAAAAGAGATAGAGAAGATAATAAAAAAACTAATTCTAGATTATATAGATACTACTATAGATTAATATGGAGAAAGAATGAACAAATTAGACTCAAATTAGTATAGTTAACTAGTAAATCATTATAGATTATCTAGCTAATGGAGGGGGTACTGTCTGGGGCACCAGATGTTGGGGGGTGCCAGGCCCCCCTCAGCCCCTCCCTCCCTCCGCCACTGCGCGGCGCGTGTCAATGACTTGGTTGGTGGTGGTTTAGACGGAAATTAGCTTAGTTATCTTATTATTATAAACTTCAATGGCCTAAAGAATGAGAAGAAAAACTTTTTCATTTTTCTCTTGTTCTTCTATGTCCCCTCCGTCCTCCATAAAAAATAATTCTTACTTTTCTAGAAGTCAAATGATTTGAACTTTAATCAAGTTATAAAAGTAGTAACGTTTATGGTACAAAATAAATACCATTAGATTACTTACGAAATATACAAATATACAGACGAAGTATATGTTATTTTTCTTATATTATTATATAGGCTATATTGTTATTTTCATCGGAAGTGGGACGAGCCCTTCATCGTACGGCCAGGAGCGAGCGTGAACCCTATTTGATCGGGCCCCAGCGGCGAGGCCGCAACGCGATAGACGCTTCCCGTTTTGCTTCCTCCATTCCATCCCACCTTTTCTCTTCTTCCCATCTCGATTCTCTCTCTCTCTCTCTCTCTCTCCAGCGCGGATCTCTTTTCCGGGGAGAGAGGACCAAGGAAGCGCCAGCGGAGAGAGATGGCGCTCGCTATCCTGGCGAGGCGGCGGGCGGCGGAGGCCGTGCTGCGGCGGCCGCAGGCGGCGGCCGTGTCCGCCTGGAGGGCGTACGCGGCGGCGGGCGAGGAGAGCGACGTGGTGGTGGTGGGCGGCGGGCCCGGAGGGTACGTGGCGGCGATCAAGGCCGCGCAGCTGGGGCTCAAGACCACCTGCATCGAGAAGAGGGGCACCCTCGGCGGGACCTGCCTCAACGTCGGATGCATCCCATCCAAGGTGATGCCCTAGTTCGCCGTCTCCCTCTCCCACCCCATTGCTGTGCTACACCAATCTCTTTGTTGCTACGTGATGATATATGGTTTGGGGTGTTAGATCTGTGAGAGTTTGAGAATCGCGGATGATTTGGGGTACACTAGGTCACATAGGTCATATGGCGGTGAACCTAACCTGTCAGTGTCAGGTCCTTCATCATGCTGTTGCTTGGGCGTGTGCTTCAACTTTGTTTCTGCAGTGGATAAAGTTGGTTACCCTGAGCTTTTTACACAGCTATTAGGATTTCAGAAACTGTTTTTGTTTCACAGCATTAGTTGTGCTGCGCGCATGATGGCACATAATTTTTTGTTCAAAATCTATTGTCAAGTGTTGGTATTAATTATGAATCAATCTCCTGTTCTGTTACGTTTAGAAGTGTTCAGTTTGTCTCTGCTGTCCATTTGGAATCTCGTGCGAGCATGGTTTTTTAGGCGTCGCCTAGGTGAGTAGGCGTTGAGGCGTACCCAGGCACTGCAGGACACCACATGGTTTTAGTTACGCCATATCGCCTAGGCGTTGCCTAGAAGGCGCCCAGGCTTCCAGGCATTACCACAGCACCACAGGACGCCGCAACGCCTCAAGCCATGCATGCGAGATATTTTATAAAGTGCTTGTGTATTTGTGTTTCTTTGATCTTTGGTTTGTTCTTTGTTGGCATCTGCTTAGTGATTAATTTTTAGTACAGCATCGTCGAAGTTACTGGTATTGTTTTTGTGTGCATCCAATGTTTTCAGATCGTATTATCGAGGCTAGTCGTATGACCACCGATCAGACGACTAATCGCGATTAGTCGTTGATCAGGGTCGATTAGTCGTTCTGATCGGTCTAATCGGCTAGTCGGACCAATTAGTCGTCCTCATGCCTGGATGACCTGATCGACCCTGTATATATATATATATATATATATATATATATATATATATATATATATATATATATATATATATATATATATATATATATATATATATAGGTAAATGGTAGAGGCAAACAACCAAGCACAGTTTGACATGTAATCATGTCTGTAATGAATCGTTATCATGCGGCGGCTGCAGCTGGTTCACTGATTCACTCACTCCCCTCACTCAGCACGTCAGCACTCCTCTTCTTCTAACCCTAATGGGCCAGCCAAAGGTGGGCCGAATTCTATCTACATCATGTACCTGTACTGGCCCAACTTATCGTCCAGCTAGCCTTATCGGACGACTAATCGCGATTAGTCGTCATTTATTGGACGATAAGTTTTCTGATCGAAAAAAACTAATCGAGGGCCCTTATCGAGCACCTATTTACGATAAGGACGACTAATCGCGATTAATCGCGATTAGTCGTCTGATCTGAAAACATTGTGTGCATCACAGTCACGAACAAATATTTTGAAATTGTTTGATGTGCCGGTAATCAATGGTCAATAGGTAGGGTCAGCATAATTACCATCTATTTCACTATCAGTTTTATTACTTCATTTTGGTTGCATTTTCCAGTATTTATTTTTTACGGTTAAAGAACTGTTATGATTTTATATAATTAATTACAAACTATGTGCAACACTTCTTTTTGTGTTGGAACTTTTGGCAGCATTTTGTCACACCATATGGGGCGGTAAGGACCGAGGCAGAGATCAAGAGATCGCTACGTTGTTTTTTCTGTTTTTCTTTCTATACCATTGCTTGCTTAGGGCCCTTGGAGGCTTGTTGATACAATTTGGAATTCCACCAGGGTCCCATGTTTCATGCACCCAATTGTTAATAAAAGCATAGTTTGGTTCATCTTTTATGGTTCGTTTGTTTACTACCATAGGCATATGAAACAGGCTCAAAGCCATGTTCCTCGTCCAGGGAATGTGAAGACATTCTTGCTGCCACCTTGTAAAAACCTTCCATAAGTAGAGTTTCTCCTATCCCATCGACGTGGAAACTTTGTAAACCACTATTAAGATTTAGAACCTATTCACTCTTTCACAATTTTTCTGTCTTAATAAACCCTTATTCGCTTCCCTGGGGTGAGGTGTGGGTATCATCATGGAAAATTGACTGGGTGTATTTCGTCAACTCGGCTAACTATGCAGTGCAGCATAAATGGAAGTGCTTTGTGTTCCTCACTTTTTACTTGCTGTACGGTACTGTTCATGTCTACGCGTTGAGTATCCTATCTTTGTATTGGAGACAAGCTCCTTAGAGATATGTGTAAGTCGATAGTATTCATGAGATCATCCAGAGACATTCTTCATTTTTATGTTTTAAGTGAATTACATGGGATCTAAATTTCTTGCTTAGAGGCTTCTGTCCAATAACTTGAATGTAAGATTATACTGTAGTATTCCCTGGGATCATCAACCTAGTGATGTGCATTTCCTTTTTTTGGATTTGGGACGAGCATATTTTATCTTGGATTTATACATCCTTTTGTAGTTCTTGTATAACTGCACCTAGAGAATTGTTTACTTCAGTTTTTTTGGCATTATGGACCATTTTCATTTAGGACACTTCTGATTTTATCCATGCTTTACTTTACATATTTCAGGCTCTTTTGCATTCATCACATATGTACCATGAAGCAAAGAGTTCTTTTGCACACCATGGAGTTAAGTTTTCAAATCTGGAAGTGGACCTCCCAGCCATGATGGCTCAGAAAGACAAAGCTGTGGCAGGACTAACAAAAGGAATTGAAGGGCTCTTTAAAAAGAACAAGGTGACTTATGTCAAAGGCTTTGGGAAATTGTCATCCCCCTCAGAAGTATCAGTTGATTTGATTGATGGTGGTAGCACTGTTGTCAAAGGCAAAAACATAGTAATTGCAACTGGGTCTGATGTAAAATCACTTCCAGGAATAACAATTGATGAGAAGAAAGTGGTTTCATCTACAGGTGCACTGTGCTTGTCAGAGATCCCGAAGAAACTGGTGGTAATCGGAGCAGGTTATATTGGCCTTGAGATGGGTTCAGTCTGGAACCGCCTTGGTTCAGAGGTCACTGTTGTTGAATTTGCGCCGGATATAGTACCATCAATGGATGGCGAGGTCAGGAGGCAGTTCCAACGCATGTTAGAAAAACAGAAGTTCAAGTTCATGCTCAAGACAAAGGTTGTTGGGTGTGATACCAGTGGAGATGGCGTAAAGCTGACACTTGAGCCTGCAGCTGGTGGTGAGCAGACCATCCTTGAAGCAGATGTTGTCCTTGTCTCTGCTGGCAGAACCCCATTTACTTCTGGGATTGGGCTTGAAACTCTTGGTGTTGAGACAGACAAGGCTGGCAGGATCCTTGTTGATAAGCGCTTCATGACCAATGTGAAGGGAGTCTATGCAATTGGGGATGCCATCCCTGGTCCCATGCTTGCCCATAAAGCTGAAGAGGATGGTGTCGCATGCGTAGAGTTCATTGCTGGCAAGGAAGGCCATGTTGACTATGACACAGTTCCTGGTGTGGTCTATACACATCCAGAAGTTGCATCTGTTGGCAAGACTGAGGAGCAGGTGAAGGATCTAGGAATTGCCTATCGCGTGGGCAAGTTTCCACTTTTGGCTAACAG
>CM039590.1:23056909-23092989 GCA_022457205.1 Saccharum spontaneum | reverse complement strand
TACACTTTGTTTACCCTGCTTACATTTCTTTTTAGAAATACAAGTGGGCAACTTTACCAGGAAGGAAATCTTTTTCTTTCTCTCAAAGAGCACCATACATTCTTCGGACAACCTACTTCTCCGGCGACAACGGTGGTCGGTTGTATTTCAAACTAGTCGAAGGCTTGCAACAACTATTCGGATGGCGTTTTGACTGGTCGGAGACGTCAAGAACTCAAGTCTCACTGTTTGGAGAAGGTTAAGACGGCGTGTCGCATCACAATGTATAGTGCTCAGGGACTAGTTGTGGAGGTATTAACCCCTATACCCCTACGGCTAGACTTGGGCTGGCTCAGATCAGTGGGCTCGGCTCATGAGAAGGATGACGCACGTCCCAGTCGATCTACTCGGCGCCCCGTGTAAGGAAGGAAAGCAAACTTGAAGATGAAGCAAGATCCTGGTCGGTTAGAATAAGAATCCTTATCTAGCCAGCTATGACAATTGTAACCGACTAGGATTAGTTTCCAGATTTATAACCCTGCTCTCCGGACTATATAAGGCAGGCAGGGGACCCCTCAAAACACATCTTATTACACTTCTCCATACAGAGCAATACAATCTGACGCAGGACATAGGTATTACGCCCTCACGGTGGCCGAACCTGGATAAATCCTTGTGTTTGTCTTGCGTCACCATCTAGTTCATAGCTTGTGCACCTGTTTGCTGACAATCTATTATCTTAGGCATACCTCTCGGTAGACTGCCGACCATATCTTGTCGACAGTCGCATGACTAAATTAACATTAATTGAACAAACATAAAATAGTTTCTGCTCACTTCTGCTCGAATCTGACAAAAAGACAGCGAATGTATGCACTACTAGCAAGGCCGTTTTCCTTCGCTGCTCGGCGCAGCATGCCTTCTGCCTGTGCTCGCCTCAATGGGTTAGACCTTCACTGTCACCACTGATGCGCAGCCTCGTGGATCACGGCGTTGATGGTTCGTGTCGCATAGGGCAGCGTCTGTTTGTCAGTTCACGGCATCTGTTTATTATAGTTTAAGCATACAATAATTAGCCCACTGTAAAAATTTCACCACAATTGGACCACAGAAACTGCAGCTATGAATTAATTACAAAAAAATATAGATCTAAAGCTACAGCAAAAACCTTATACTAAGCATACCATATTGTATGTTCACTATGTAGATCTACTCAGTGGAGTCCAACAAAATTAGATTTTCTATTTTATGATTTTTTATGATTTACTATGATTTTTTTAAAGATTCAGTTGAAATAAATAAAAAGAAAAAGATAAAACCGCTTATAACCGGTCAGGGAGGTAAAACGAACGGTTTTAAAAGTTCAAAGAGGTGGTTTACCCGGTTTTAGAGTTCAGGGAGGAAAAGTAGACTTTCACAAAAGTTGAGGGAAATAATGTGGACTTTTTCCTCACATATACTCCCCATTCCAAATTTTAGGTTACTTTATTTATCTTCGTTCTAAGTTAATTTTCTTTAGTTTTTATAAATTTTACAAAAATAAATTAAAATATATGACATCAAATTAGTTTTGTCAACTTTTTTTATGAAATATGTGTGGGTCCTATATTTATTTGAACTTATTGATATCAAAATATTTTTATAAAAATTAAAAGTAGAAAAAATGACTTAGGACATAGCTAATTGACCTATAATTTCAAATAGAGTAAGTACTATGAGAGGGAACTTATGTAATTTCAAAGAGAATAAGCACTCCCAGAAATGCTTGTATGAAGAACTCGAATGAGAAAATTGATCAGTTTGAGAGTTCATGAACCTAACGAGAATACCGGAAAAGTTTAAAAATCTATGCTGCATTTCACTCTTTGATAAAAGATATCGGATAGGACATGTAGTTTGAAGGGACACGTGGCCTACAATTTGAAGTTTTATTAAAGTTATGGGCTATGGCTGACAGATCAATGATGGGTGGGTCAAACAGTTGACTCGTTGCTGGGGAAACCAAATTGCATTGTCGGTCACATACCCTAATGGGTAAACGAAGTAATTATTTTATCAGAAGCGGATCCACCCATTTAGACTTTGAAGTGCCAATTTCTGTTCAGTAAATTTGCCTAAACTAAAAGGCACAGTATCATGTATGAACAAGTATCAGACTCTGCACAACTGATTAAACTTGAGATTGGGCTTGGAGTATTGTGAGCTCAGTATCGCTTTGGCCACAACCGCATTGCCGCCTCTGTTAGGTGCACGCCATCCCAGCTGACGAACTTTGAGCCGTCATCGCAGGCCGTCACATCCTTAGACTGACAACTCTTGTTGAAATCATAATTGTAGGGAGGTCCTCCATACCCACAGCATGTCATCAGCGGCTTGTCAAAACCTGAATGAAGAGCAGAAATGTTAACGAGTGAGCAAGGGGAATCCCCTTCTGGATGGTCTGATTGTGTGTGGCTTATATACGATATGTTTGGAAACTACGTGTTTTGTTTGCTCACCATATTTAGTGTGGTTGGCAACAAGATCATACTTGATGGAAACATATCCGTATATACAATCGTTGCATCTTTCATCTGCGCGCTCAGCTCATCGCAAAGACTGCCCAGTGCTATGTTGAACGCAACTGCAGCTCTGTTATAGGTCTTGAGACAGCCATACTGATCAAGATCACTGTCGTTTTTCCTTGGTATGGCAAGCTTCTGTGGCAGGCAACCAAGAGCCCCCGTCCCATGTATCCAAAAGTTTCGGCTACCATTGCTATATAGAGTCTGGGGTTTGACCAAAAAAAAGGATACAGAGATTAGTGGTGCACAACTGTTCTTTGGTATAAACTCGTAAGCTAAGCAGGTAAGAAATTGCTAATAACATCATCTCTTCTATACATGTAGCAAGTTTGTTCATTCATCATCAGAAAGGCATGTGCAATGAGGATTGCTGCTTGTGGTATCCAAAAAGAAAGTAATTGTCAAGAGAAAAAAAAAGAAGCTTTACCTGGACAGCATCCTTAATCTCAGCAAGAATTGGTGGAAACTTGGCAATAACTTGATCATATGGCAAGTTGGACAGAAGAGCGTTTACATCATTCTGCCCTATGTCTATCATATATAGAGCATTTTGGAATCCTTGTGCATCAATTGGACCACTTTGACCTGCATTTAACAAATACGGAAGGCAGTAAATTTACAGTCAACTGTTCAGGTAGATCTCTCACTCAATTGTACAAGTAAATGGTTCTCATCTTCGGTTCATTTGTACTGATTGATTTTATTTTTTTTGAAGAATTATATTGATTGACGGGAGAAGGCATGATCAGAGTTCAACAAACCTTGATCGATGAGTTCCAAGGATCTATCCCTGAAGTACAAGAACTCCTGGACTTGTATGTGCAACGCAAATGGAACATCTCGTGGTAGTGTTGCTGCACCAGCAATGGCAAAATTTGCACCGTTGCTGTAATTGGAACCCAATGCCTTCAGAAATGGGCTCAAATAGCTGATGTTCAAGCTTTCACCTGGATGTCATTAGGGCCCAACTAAATTTTAGCAGGAGAACAACCATTTGTAGCATCAATTAGTAATTCGCATGTACATGAAAGAGACACATGATCAAATTACAATGTGAAGAACAGAGCTATACAAAATAAAATAAGCTATTTGGGATTTGAATTCTCTGATTACTTAAATAAGTAGTATAGAAGAACAACTTGCGCAGATTACAAGGTGAACCTGTCTCGATTCACATTTGGCAAGGCTTGACTATGCATGCCAAAACTAGTGCTCAGATTGGCTTAAAGAAAATGAAGTTTCTTGAAAGTAATACTACCTTTTATTTTCTCTGAGAAAAAAGGACTTAAACAGGTAGTATATTTCATATCACCTTTCTCGAGATGTGCATGCTAAGCCCTCCATAGCAAGGTGGAAAATGTAATATGTACATCACAATATTATGAAACTATTATCATAACAATTATAACCATACAACTCTATATATTTATCGAGATATTGATATATTAAATTAAATGATCACTTTCTATACTCTCCTCTTTAAAAAAAAACAAAAGGAAAAGAAAAGATAATCTCCAAGTCAAAATGGGTGGTACAGCGAGTGCAGCTAAGGGATCATGTGTAGCAGCCGCACTGAAGGTGTGAATGAATGAATGCCGCCAGTCCATGGATGCAGGCGGCCCCATTCAAAAGGAAAGCACACGAGTATTGAATGCTCATTGCAAAAAAGGGGCTGATTCATTTCCTTGAAAAAAAAAGAGAAAAAGAGTTGATGCATATGGAAAAGCATTTATCTCTGCCCATCCTTGCAAAGTTTGGGCATTTCAATTCTCATCACGCGCGCACCGGCGGACCGGCCTGAGCAACAACCGGCCGGCATTGTAGTGGTGTTTACTGTTTAGTCAGCAGCCAAAAAGTTTTTGTGTCGCATCGGATATTTCATGAGATATCGGAAGGAGTTTTCGGATACCAATAAAAAACTAATTACACAACTCGTCTAGAAACCGCGAGACGAATTTATTAAGCATAACTAAACCGTCATTAGCACATGTGTGTACTGTAGCACTTAAGGCTAATTATGGACTAATTAAGCTTAAAAGATTCGTCTCGTGGTTTCCAACCAAACTGTGTAATTAGTTTTTTTTGTCCATATTTAGTACTTCATGCATGTGTCTAAACATTCAACGTGATGAAATGAAAAAAAATTTAGGTGAAAACTGAACACTACCTAAAATGCAGAAGATAGAGAGAACAGGGCAGGGACAGATTCTCTCTCGTGTCAAGGGAACAAGGGTGCTGGGGCAGAGTCTGCTGCGGCCATGAATGATCACAAGGACAGGAGACTTAAATGAAATTAGACAGGGACCAACCAAGCTAGTAATACGAGTTACGAGTAGAGTGTTTCACGTGCTAGTCCTAAATGATCTTAATTAGCAGTGTTGCTTAGCTGAGCGAGTGTACTCTGGCTGGTAGTACACATGAGCAACTTGAGCACATCATACATGAGCATTTACACCTGATACTGTGGACACAATGTAGTAGGAGTACAGTACGTGGTATCAGCATCCTCCCCATCCCCACCGCATCTGCAGTTTGCAAGGACAACACAAGCACTTGCTGGCTGGCTGCTGATAAATGTCATGGCTAGGCCAGATATGGGGTTCATCCATCATCAGCAGTGCCTGAAGCTCCAGAGAGTGCAAGCACAAGCACTAGAGAGATTGCAATTTACTACAGTAGTATAAGTATTTCTTAGTATTCGAGAGTTGTGATGTATAATACCTGTTGTCAGCCGCATGAATGATGACACAAAATTTCCAGTAGATATGGATCAGTTCAAGGTAAAGACTGGATCAAGAACAGAACAGAGCAGAATCCTCTGCAGAGTGCTGCTGTTCTGGGGATAGGAATCCGGACAGAAATGGAAGGGTGGCGGCGGACTGGATGGACTCACAGAGGAAGTCGATGGTGAGGCGGCCGTCGCAGAACCGGCCGGTGGGGCGTGGGAAGAAGGCGCGGCCCTCCGGGCGCGTGAGGCGCCACCCCTTAGCCGCCGCCATGCCGCCCGTGTCGGAGTTGGAGTCCCCGAAGTTGAAGAGCACCGGCCGGGAGCCAGCACGGCAGCTGAACCCGCTCGCCGCCGCCGCCGCTGGCACCACGAGCGCCGACACTGCTGCTGCTGCCAGCGCCAGCGCCAGCAGCAGCGGTGCCGCCGCCGCGGGCAGCGAGAACGAGAAGGCGCGGCTGCCGCCCGCCGCCGACATTGGCGACCGCTCGCGCTTGACCCCTGTCCGTGGCACGTGACGTGCTGCTGCTCGGGAGAAGAGATAGATGTGGTCGCTCCCTGTCTGTGTCGGGCACTGGATTCTGTGCCTGGGAATGGGATCGGGATCATGGGGTGGCGGCACCGGCATGGCTATATGCTGAGTATGCGGTGGTGGGGAGGGGACGGACGGATGGAGCTGCCCATTTACGACACGGCTGCGGCGGGAGTAACGCGCACTGCAGTCATGCCAGCGTGAGTGCCGTCGTCGTTTTCGTTGCCGTGGGGAGCGACGGAGGGTGCTGCCTTACTCCATGTAATAACATAACATAAGCATAAGCAGCCTGTTCGTTTCGCTGGTTTATTGTGGCTGAAAGTACTATTCACTGGTTTATTGTGAGAGAAAAACACTGCTGGATGGTTGTTGATTCTGCTGATAAGTCCAAACGAACAGGGTGAAGATTATTGCAAGGAGAAATATCTAGCGTTTTCCTTCTTTTTTCAATCATCCATCACCTGGAACTGTTTCGTATGAGTGGATCGAAAATACTGCGATCGTTGGTCGGAAACAAGTGTCACTACTCACTAGTAACCTGTAACCTCTCGAGGTTCAAGCCTGGGTTTGGTCGATCAGCAAGGTCACCACCCTGCCGGCCTGCCCTACCTGCCCAAGGAAGGAACAAACAAATCTCTAATTTGTCGGTTGCGCTGTTTTCTCCCTTGTACTCGTATACTAGTGCTTCGAGGGCACGAGATGTCGAGATCTTGCCTCTGGTGGCATGCATGCATCTTGATCTTGTGCCAACACGTGAACCTTCGTTCTATGCAAACAATACACGTGACCTGCTGAACACCACACTCTATATTTGTTGCTTAATTATATTATGCCCCGTTAGTCACGGCTCCAGATGATTTCGGTTCCTTGTTAGTTATTATAGTCCACGAGGCTCCTAGTTCATTGTGAGAAGAGAGATAAAAGTGTCTCCTTTCTGCAGTGTAAAGAGAATTCAGAGCTAGCCGAAATTTAACCAAGCACGGCCTTTATAGCACCACCTAAGATATGCAATGTGTGTGGGCGAATTTATAGTGTTCCAAACCAAAAATCAACTATCCCACTCAAATTATTCACCTTTTTGCTAATAGCTATAGTTATATAGTCACACCTCTCTAATTTGCTCTAGCTCCACCCCTGTATGTGTGTTTGGTTACCCTAAAGATACAAACTACAAGTAAGATTTGCCTCGATTGTGTTCTATCTAGTGAATGTTAGGTCTTAATCGTAATCAGGATCTTAGTTAGCCTAATCACATGAATGACGAAGATGTCCAAAGGGCCGTTAATGTCCACGTGCCTGATGCTCAGGTAGCAGGCATACACGGTTGTTGGTGTAGAGGTGGAAGACGCCATCACCATTAGAGGGGTGGAGGCTGGTCTCTAGCCTTTAGCGCCACTAGCTCCCACAACAACCTTGATCGGTACGTCTTAGGTTTTTCACATCATTACTAATCACAGAGATGACTCCATCTTATAGCTCGATGTGGCCTGGGACCAGACCCATTAATTAGATGTCGGGCCGACCGATCATGGGCCAAGATTAGTAAAGAGTTGTTAGGCTTCTCAAGTCTCAATCAAGTTATTGATCAGCTAAGATCAATTCTAACAGTGAACTCTATGTTTTATTAGAAGTGGAGGAGGTGAGGAATGTAGGTCTTTTTTATCCCAAATTAACTTGAGCAAGCATAAATTTCATAATACAACCAAATCTTAGATAACATTAACAAGAGTAGCAGTTACAACTTGCATTTTGCCATCAATACAAACAAAGCAAAGTGGTTTTCACAACCATGGCAGTTGAGGATTACATATAATTAGGGGTGTACAGGGATGATTAGCGTCCAACGGGTTAGCAGGAATGTAGTTGTCAACCACCCCTCCTTTTTCTTTTGTTTGGAATAGAGGAAAAGAAAAGAAAAGAAAAGAAAAGAAAAGAAAAGAAAAGGGGAAAACAAAAGAATAGGCTAGAAGAGTATTAGCAAAATAGAGGAACGAAAAAGGACATGAATTTTCATAAATTGGTGTTTGGAATGGAGGAATCAAGAGCACAACAAATTGATTTTATGTGGGACCCTATGGTGTAGATCAGGTTTAGTCTCACAGGAACTGCTTGTTCTTTATCCCTATGGTAAAGATCAGGTTTACTATCGCAGGAATTGCTTGTTCTTTACCCTCTTCTTAGTACTCTTTGCCTCATGCTTCAGCGAAGGAAGAGAAAACCACATATCAAAGTGGGTTTTTTCATTCCTGTGAAATCGCTAGCTAGCTATAGGATTCTAGAGGAAAGGGAGAGGCGATTCCTCTGTTCCAAACGCACATTTCAAATTCCTTTCCCTAGTTTCCAATTTCTACAAATTCTTTTCCCTAGTTTCCAATTCCTACAAATTCCTTTGATATTCCTTCAATCCAAACAGAACCTTAAATTGTATTTGGTGACTTTTTAGACTATTTCTTTGGTTATTTCACAAAGATTGTTTAAATTAACATAAAGTTTGTTCAAGTGCAACAAAGAAATGTTTGTGCACCTAGAACAAATCATCATATTTTCTAAACAAAAGTTTGTAGCTTGAGGTTTAACAAGAATTTTTAAATTAGAACAAAAGTTTATTCAGGTGGAACAATCTTGTATAGGATGAACAAAAACATATCACCTAGAAAAACTCATGCTAACTCATCGATGGGAAGGATTCTTTTTTTGCAAAATTGTAGTACAGACTAGACAAATCCTAGAATAAATTCAAAAACAAATACGAGCATACATGTTAAGTCAAGGACCGAGTTAGTAGGTTATACCAAGCGGACGAGCTTCAGCTCGGTTAGCAGCATCTCCATCGTGGGATGTTGGAGGTCAGGAGTTTGACTCTGCCTGCCGCGGCACTGCTGTAGTAATGTGTAATTTGTGCAGAAAAAAACCCTCTCGCATGTCCCGCGTTTCCTAAAGCACATATAAATGGACCGGCCCACTCACGGAGTAACGGACCTCTGTGTGAGGGCAGGGCATGGGGTTCGGGGGTTTATCAGCCTGCGTGAGAAGGTATTCTACTTATGCGCAAAGTCGCGGTGGCTGTCGGGCCGAGTTTTTTGAGTAGGTTATACAACAAGAAACCTACCTAGCTAAGCTATGCAGTTACATCTTAAACGAAAAATAATGGACATGTGCTAATGTTAGAACAATAATATAAGTATAAATTAACTTGGATTTAAATATAGACATGCAAAAAAATATTTGCACAATTAGAACATGAGTTTGTTCATGTGGAACAATATTTTTTTCACAAATTTAAATAAAGCATGGAACAATAATTGCTACAAATATCTTATAAGAATTTAAAATTTGTAAAATGATTGAATAATATAGTAGGACAAGAAGTTACAAACAGGAAAAAACAAAACATATTACGAAATTAATTAAATCTAAAAGGAGACAGAAACATCAACGCTTTTTTTTAACCCAACTTAAACAATACTAGGCCGAACATATACTGTTATATGGCCAATATAGGCCCATCGAACAAGCATGGGGAAGACGTTGAGTTGTCGACCCAATGAGGCAACAAGAACTCTGAACCAGTCCATCCGAAAGCCAAAGTTAATGGCCCAAATGTTTAGTTCTCAGTCCTCATCTGTCACTCAGTGTATCTCAACCAGTAGGAGATTCTTGTGGTTCGGCGACCGAGAATCCGACTTTAATCAGTTCCAATCGGGACCTTAGAGGTTTTGAGTGAGAAATGATATGACAAGTCAAGATGGATAATGAGGATATATCTATTTTTCACCCCCCCACCCCCCTAGGCAATTGATAAGTGGAAGTTGACTCTCTAAACTCCCATTCTCCTCTGCACCTAAACTCCCACTCTCACAAAACAAACAAAAGATTTCTAAACTCCTACCTCTAAATTTTAAGAAAATTGCATATGTTGGACTTTCTTTCAATTACCTCAAACCAAGCGTATCGAAAATGTTTTTCTAAAAGGAATTGTAAATGTTACTCACATATATGCATTGCATGTCACGTACATGATGGCGCATCCCCACGAAAGCACTCAGTTGATCCAGCCGTTTCTTCTTTTTGCTAGCACGATCTATAGCCAATAATGAAATCAATTTTGTCACTCGGTGCCATGGAATTCATCGTTCGATCTCGGTCCTGATGGGAGCGGTGAACCAGCTCTTCACGAGTTCGCTCGCTGCGTCATCTTGGCCGACATTACGAATCTATAACGAGCTAGATTTCTATGGATATGGATCGATCAATCCTCTCGCCAGGCAGCTAGTCGTCGTTGGGCAGCGTGGAGTTGACGAGTCTGGCGATGGTGACCCTGGGCGTGGAGTAGTCGCCGGTGAGCACCTTGGCTGCGACGATGGCGTTGGCGGCCTCGGTGAAGTGCACGCCGTCCCAGCTGATGAAGCGCGTGCCCACGTCGCACAGCTGCATCTCCGCCGACATGCACGCCTTGAAGTGGTTGTAGTTGTACGGCGGCCCGCCGTAGCCGCAGCACGCCATCAGGGGTTTCTCAATCCCTGCATAATGCAACAAGTTCAGAAGTTCATCAGAAGCGATCGATTTCCCTTTTTCAGGCTGCATAATTGCATTGGGCATTGGCTAATAATGTACGAGTGATGAGTTTACCGTGCATTGTGTGGTTTGCCACGAGGTCGTACTTGATGGTGTACATGTCGACGAAGACGAGAGCGGCGTCCACCATCCGTCGCCGGAGCTGGGCGCAGGCGTCGCTGAGCAGCGCGTTGAAGCGCTTGGCGGCGGCGTTGTAGGTGTTGAGGCAGCCGTGGGCGTCCAGGTTGGTGTCGTCGTCCCGCGGGAAGGCCAGCTTCTGCGGCAGGCAGCCCAGCGCGCCGGTGCCGTGGATCCAGAACTTGCGGGCCCCGTGCGAGTACAGCGTCTATGTAATGCATGTGTCATATCAAGGAGGTGTGGTGTCAATTACTCCTATATTTGCAAGCAAATGCCAATCAAACAAAAAAAGTCCAGTAATCAAACAATTGATGATTGGTTTTTCCCCTTTTTGTTCAGGTCTTCCTTCAGAAGAAGAAGTGTCCAAACTAGAATCATACCATAGCAATTCATTCCTTTTCTATTATAGTATTAATTAGAGAAGAGAAAAAAAAAAGAAGGGATTTTATATTTATTAATTACCTCGATGGTGTACTTGATCTGAGCAACAAAACCGGGGATCTTGGCAAGCACTTGATCGTAGGGCAGGTGCATGTAAGCAGAGACGTCATTCTGCCCGATGTCGATGGTGTAGATGGCCTTTCTGAATCCTTCGCGATCGATCGGTGGCCTCTGCCCTGCATCACATAAACATCGACCGGTGTCAGTGTCACACCACCAAGTTATTAACAAGCTTCTCCTACTAGTAGTTAGTTTTAATAACTGAGACATATAATTAGGTTGCCATCACGGGGTTTGTTCACTTCACATGGTTGACAGTCGACAGACCTAGGTTGATCATTTCCATGGACCTGGCCCTGAAGTAGAGCCACTGATGGAGCTGCACGTCCAGCGAGAAGGGAGAACCCCCCGGCGTGGCCGTGGAGCCGCCGATAGCGAAGTTGACGCCGTTGCTGAAATCCGCGCCCAGCGCCTTGAGGTATGGGCTCAGGTGAGGCGTGTGCAGGCTCTCACCTGCAGGCGATGCATGCGAAACCCATCCATATATATCAGCTCCAACAAACAGATCCCTCCAAATAAACTAAAACATGGTAAAAAATTCATCTAAAAAAAGAACATGGTCCTAAGATCTAAGATGTACTTAAATGAGAGGGCAACACTAAGTCAAAAAAGAACGCATCAGATCACCGACGCCTGTGTCGTCACAGAAGGTTTGCAACACCGACGGCTTCATCGCAGCGTGGATCTCTGGGCCTGTAGTGATTGATCGCTGCAACAATAATTTGCAGTGGGGTTTTGCCCCACAGGTGTGCTGGGGGCACTTCATATTGACTGCTGTCCAGAGATGTACCTTTGGGTCGACATAAATCTCTTTTCGTGATCCCATTATGGCGATGCTTGACACGTTAGCACCTTTCCTCCACTTCCATCCCAAAAAGCCATTTGTTTCTTTTTAGCGTTTTGTTTGATCTCTTTCTACGTACTTACTCCCTCCATCCCAAATTATAAGACGTTTGCCTTTTTTGACACCAAGTTTGACCACTCGTCTTATTCAAAAATTTGTGCAAAATATCAATTCTTTTATCGTGGCTTGGTATATTAATAAAAGTTCCTCAAGAATGACTTAAATTTGACTATGTTTGCATAAATTTTTTGAATAAGACGAATGGTCAAACTTGGAACAAAAAAAGTCAAACGTCTTATAATTTGGGATGGAGGGAGTATATGATAATTTTTAGAAGATAGCAGTCACCTTTTTTATGTGCACAAACCACTAGATCGAACAGTGTTAGTATGTTTCAGTTTTGAGTCTACCTGCATGGAATCTGATTGACAGAGAGAAAAAAATTGAAGGGCAAAAAAAAAGAATTTTTACTGTGTTGCTTAAAGTTGAATTCCAAGCGCGGGAAAGCACGCGATCGTGAAATAAAAGGTCAGGATGAGGGTGGCGAAGGAAGTCAGAACTCACAGATGAAGTCGATGACGAGGCGGCCGTCGGAGAGCCTCCCGGTGGGTCTGCGGAAGAAGGTGCGTCCCTCGGGCAGGTTCAGGTTCATCCCGTTGACCGCCGCCATGCCGCCCGTGTCGGAGTTGGAGTCCCCGAAGTTGAAGATGATCACCGACGACGACGACGGGCGCGCCGGAGGAGGATCGTCCCGGCCGGCACCAGCATGAGCGGCGACAGCGACCGCGGCGGCTTCCACCGGCGGCGCGACGGCCAGGAAGCCGTACCCCGCGGCGTCCGGCGCGTACCTGAGGCAGGCGAGGACGACCGCGGCCGCCACCCCGGCCATCACGAGGTAGTGGTGCAGCCGCAGCGGGACGGCGGCGCCCTTGCCTCCCGTGGCCGCGGCGCCTGCTGCACCACCGCTGGTCATCCTCGCTCTACGTTAGACTAGATAGATCTCCTTCCGTTTCCTCTCTATCGTGTGCTCCTCACGCCCGGCGGATGCCCAAGAAGCAAGCATATAAACGCAGCAGCAGTGTGTCTCGGCTCTGCCTCTCCTCGCGTGCCATGCAGGGGCGTGAGTGACTCACTGTGTACCTGACCAGACCTGCCTGCGTATGTATAGATAGGCCGGCTGGCAGGCAGCAGTTGAGCTGTGCCCCTTGTTTAGATACCAAAATTCATCCCCAAATTCCACTATGCAAAAAGAAGATTCCCCATCACATCAAAATATCGGCATAGGTATGGAGTACTAAATATAGATGAAATCAAAAATTAATTGCACAGTTTTATTGTACTTTACGAGACGAACATTTTGAACCTAATTAATCAATATTTGGACAATTATTAGCAAATAAAAACAAAAGTGCTACAGTGCTACAGTGCCTTACTGTACCGATTCGGTTGCTCCCGATTTGGGTAAGTGAACAAGGCCGTGGCCTCATCAGCCTCGCCCACAGTAGGTAGTAGCATCTCCTCGTTGTCGGGAGATGACGAGATGTCGCACGAACCGACGGAGCAAGATAATGGTGGGGAAAAGGGCGATACATTAGGCCTGTCTCAATGGTATTTCACCAGAGTTTTATGGACATTAATTATGCTGATGTGGCACCATATTAATGAAGAGAGATGATAAGAGTTTCATGTGAGTAGAGAGAGTTTTATGGGATGAAATTCTCCTGCACTGTTTCAAAATCTAGATGTGTTGAAAACGGTGACGTGAAATCCTCGCTGAGACTGGCCTTGCAACGCACACCGCAAGCGGAGAAAGGCGATACATTAACGCGCGTGTTTATGAATCGATCAGGACCCTCCCTATTTCTCTATGCTTGGAGTCAAGGGTGGTTTGGTGGGTGGTGGGGGCTGATGATGATGGTTTTTGTGATAATAAAGGTGGGATGGGAGGCGCGACGCGCGCGGTGTGCGCTGGACGCGAGGGCGGAACGGCGACGGCGCATCGGTTTCGCTCGCTGCCTCGGGGGCCGACGGCGCGGGCGGGACGGCATCATCAGGTAGGTGCCGGGGCGCGGCCACGGGCAGGGCCACCACCCGCCTCCCCGGAGAAAAGCCTGGCCGCGCACCACCTATTAATGGCGCAGGATACCGATCGATCAGTCGACTCCACTCTACTGATGTGGAGTACAGGAAGCTCCATGTATAGCCAGGCAAGTCCCCCCTGTGGCGGCAGCAGCAAGCAAGCAACGCCATCGTGAGCACGACAGCGGCGGCGGCTCTGCTCGTGCGCGAATGGGAGCGGGTTGCCTCCGGTCGATCAGCAGGATCCATCGACTCCCTCCACGTATCCATTACTACAGAAAGTAATAATCTGCTACCATACCATCAGCGCTCGTCGTATGCGTTCGGCCGTTCGCCGCACCTGCACTGGCACATCGTGCTCGACAGAGACTATATATACAAAGATAAATAACAAGAGTGAGCCCTACGATTGACGAACGTGCGCCGTTTCGCAACGCCGAGTGATAGTATCATATCGAGCATGATGACTGGAAGGCAGGTTTGCATTTGTCGTGGCCTCCTTGGACGCAAATGCATTCTATTCCTTGTCCCGTTGTCCGGGCATGGCGACCGCACGCAGGCAGGCAGAAAAGCGAGGGATGTCGAGTGCAAGGGTGACGCACGAAGAGGAAGAGAGGTGGCCACAAGTAAAGATGCTCGTTCGTGACCAACACAGCACTGACGACGCCCCGGCAGGTGCGATGTCATTTTGCAATCAACCCAGACGCAGTTCATTTCCGCCGGCCGGGTGGCAGAAGCAGAAGCTGGAAAGCAACCCGCCGACGATCGACAGCCAGCTCGTGAGGGTTTCAACCGTCGGGTCGTCGGGAGAAGGAAGGTCCCCAACCGCAGCGCGAAGGCGCGTCGACGTCGCGTGGGGTGAGGCGCGCCTAGCACCCAACCCAACAGCGCCACCACGGAGTTCAATGTTGCGAAGAAAAACAAACCCCCAGTCTATGAGATCTCACAGAGTACGAAGCATGGCCGATCTGATTTCCGGGCAACGCCCGTAAGAACCATATAGTACCACGCCTGCCACAGCACAAGCAAAACAAACAGGGGAGATTGAGCAAGGAAGAAACAACACGCCTTATGTTGTCTCATTTCTTTTCCAAAAGGAACCACCATTAGCATAGTGCTGCAAAAGTACCTTTCCTCCACCAGGAAACTAAAATCTAACATTTCTCAAAAAAAAATCTAACTATTCATCTTACCCCTTGTCCCCTCCCTCCCCCCCTCCCCCCCCCCCCCCCCTTTTGTTTTGATGCCATGCTGAAGCAGGAAACCACCAACCAATAAGACTGACATTTTCTACCAAAAGAGAAAGGGAAATTTAAAACCCGGGACCAAACATAAACTCAGGCCTTGTTCTCTTCCCTTCCAAATTCCAAGTTTTTTCACTCTCTCCATCACATCAATATTTGGACGCATGCATAGAACATTAAATGTTGGTAAAATAAATAACTAATTACACAGATTAATTGTAAATCACGAGACGAATCTTTTGAGCCTAGTTAGCCCATGATTGAACAATATTTGTCAAATACAAACGAAAGTGCTACAGTTAGAAAAATTCTAACTTTCCACAGTCTAAACAAGGCCTCAGAAGGAAAAATTGTGAAACACAAAATAAAGCTTCCCTCTAGCCACTAGACCTCAGAACTGTCAACCCAGACCGGCATCGAGCCAACTGTCACCAGACCAACTGTGCTGTTCTGCTAGCCTCGGCCGTCTTGGAACTGATCTTGAGGACAATCAAGTTTTTTGTTGATCCTCTGTTCCTCGTCAGCCTTTGGAACTACGCTTGCAGAGCCATAAACTCTGTTTTGCTGTTTTTCAGGTGCTTTCGATGAGCCCTGGGCAGTGCTGCTGTCTGCATGCTGCTTCGGATTTTCAACCTTCTTCCAGTACTGCTGTTTTCCGTCCACACCTGTCTTCAGGCTTGAAGCTCGTGGCTGGTCAGGTTCAGTTTTTGCTGCATCCTCTTGACTCTGATTACCACTGCAATGGCTTTCTTGTAATCCATTCTCTTTCCCAGCCTCACTTGCCTGCTTTTCAAAGAGCTGCACACACCTTAATGTGGCCGATCTGATTTCCAGGCAACGCCCGTAAGAACCATATAGTACCACACCTGCCACAGCACAAGCAAAACAAACAGGGGAGATTGAGCAAGGAAGAAATCACACACCGTCACTCCGGAACGCTCAGATCCTTCTCCTTTTTCTTTACTTTTAATGTGATTGAAAAACAACACGCCTTATGTTGTCTCATTTCTTTTCCAAAAGGAACCACCATTAGCATAGTGCTGCAAAAGTACCTTTCCTCCACCAGGAAACTAAAATCTAACATTTCTCAAAAACAAAAAAAACTAGAATCTAACTATTCATCTTTCCCCCTGTCCCCCCCCCCCCCTTGTTTTGATGCCATGCTGAAGCAGGAAACCACCAACCAATAAGACTGACATTTTCTACCAAAAGAGAGAGAGAAACTAAAAACCTGGGACCAAAGATCAACTCAGAAGGAGAAATTGGGAAACAGAAACTAAAGCTCCCCTCTAGCCACTAGACCTCAGAAGTCAGAACTGTCAACCCAAACCAGCATCGAGCCAATAGTCACCAGCCTCTGCTGTCTTGGAACTGATCTTGAGAGAACCAAGTTTCGTGTTGTTCCTCGTCAGCTTCTGGAACTACGCTTGCAGAGCCATAAACTCCGTTTTGCCGCTTTTCAGGCACTTTCGATGAGCCCTGGGCAGCGCTGCTGTCTACATGCTGTTTTGGATTTTTCAACCTTCTTCCAGTACTGTTGTTTGCCGTCCATACCTGTTTTCAGGCTTGAAGCTCGTGGCTGGTTAGTTTCAGTTTTTGCCGCATTCTCTTTTGACTCTGATTACCGCTGCAATGGCTTTTCTGTAGTACATTCTCTTTCCCAGCCTCACTTGCCTGCTTTTCAGAGAGCTCTACACACTGTTCCTAAGGTTTGATCGCCTTGGGTTCAAGTGGCTTCTCTCACGCATTTTGCATCTCACGCTGCTGGATTTTGTCTACTTAGTGTGTTTGACGCATCCTTTGTACGCTGTGAGACAGGTATTCCCACATATTGTGCCTCAGCTTGCACCTTCTGTGTGGCTTACTCCTAAGTCTTTCGTTAAACAATCAGCTATTTGACCACTTGAGTTTACATGACTTAACTCCAATGTCCCATGCATCATCTTTCTCCCTGATGAAAAAGTGATCTATCTCCACGTGCTTGGTTCTATCATGTTGAACTGGATTAGTCGCAATATTGATTGCAAACTTGTTATCACACTAAACTCTCATGGGGCCTTTTCTTAGGACATTTAACTCTGATAAAAAAAATTTTACCCATAATATTTCACTCAGTCCCTGAGACATAGCTCTATATTCAGCTTCAGCAGTTGAATGTGATACTAGTGATTGCTTCTTACTCCTCCATGACACTAAGTCCCCCAACAAATATGCAATAGCATGAAGTTGATATCCTACCATCAAGACAACTTGCCCAATCAGCATCGCAATAGGCTTCCACATTTAGGTGACCGTGACTCTTAAACAAGAGTCCCTTTCCTAGACTATTCTTCAAATATCTTAGGATTCGGTAAACAACATCCAAATGACCACTTCTTGGGTCATGCATATATCAGCTCACAACACATATTGCGTAGGATATGTCAGGCCTCATATTGCACAAATACATAAGGCGTCCAACAAGCCTTTGGTATCTTTCTTTATTTATTGGATTACCTGACTCAGCACACAACTTGTGATTTAGATCAATCGGTGTTGATATTGGTCGACATCCAAGCATGCATGTCTGACTTAACAAGTCCACAACATACTTTCTTTATGAAAGAACAATACCTCTTTGGATTCCGTGCAATCTTAATACCAAGAAAGTACCTGAGTTGCCCAAGGTCCTTGGCCTCAAATTCCTTACTTAGGTTTTCCTTGAGTTGTATGATCTCTCTTTCATCATCACCAGTAATGATAATATCATCCACATACACAGCCAACACCAAAATCTGGCACCTTGAATGTCTATAGAAGACTGTATGATCTCCATTGCACTGCTTGTATCCCATACCACACAGTGCACACTTAAATCTGTCAAACCATGCTCGTAGAGATTGTTTGAGACAATACAAGGAGCTTTCCAATTTGCACACCTTCCCAATTTATAGATTTCCAGACGGCCCATGGGCCGTCGGCACTGCCCATGGCACGGCCTTTTGGCACGGCCCATGGGCGGCGCGACACAAAGGCCAGTGCAATGCATGGGCCGCCGGCCTGGCCCATGACACAGCACGGGCACGGCACGGCCGGGAGAGCGGCACGGTGGCCGGCACGGCCGCCACCGCGCCAAGCCGCCAACGGCTCTTTTGGCCCAGCCCAAAGCCCACCACCCCGCGGCCACTATATAAGCCAGCCATGGCCACAGCCCCCAATCCCTAACCCTAATTCATTTCCCCCCACCGCGCAGCGCCGCAGCCACCTCGCTCTCGCTCTCAAACTCGATCCGATCCGATCTGTCGCCGCCGTTCGCCTTGAGCTCGCCGGCCCTGCTCCGGTGACCTCGACACTTTGTCGGCCACTCCTTCTCCCTCTCCTACCTCCTTTCCCTTCCCTCCTAGCCTCCTCCTCCTCCTCCAGTGTACCATGTGAGTCGTTGAGCTGTCTATTCTTCCGCCGCCACTCGTCGTCGGTCTAACGGTGCTTGTCTCGTCGTTCTCTGCCTGGATGCTGGCTCCCTGGCCTCTTCTCCGGCACTGGGCTCCGATGGCGTAGGTGAGTGTCGAAACCCTAACCCTAGCATCTTCTTCATCTTCTCTGCATCTTCTTCATCTTCTTCATCTTCTAATGCTCTTCTTCTTGTGTTCTTCATCATCTTCGCAGGTTGGTGCCTGACGCTGTGTCCTCCTCCTCTGGAGGCGCGATGGCAAGGCCGTCAGCGACAAAGCGCCCCTACCTACCATTGAGGGATGGTGCTGGAGCTGCAGTTAGGGGCCGGAACCGGCCTCCCCACCCTCCTATGGCCGCGGTGACGATGCCAGTGGCTGCGGATGAGTACAACCACCGTGCCGATGGCGAGCACCCCGAGCCCATGGAGGAGATGGAGATCGAGAACGACGATGACATCCGCGAAGGCACAACTGCGCTGTTCGGCGTTGATCTCGGGGATGCCTCCCTGCCGATCGAAGTCGACGCCGGCGGCGACGGTCAGGTGGATGGCTCCGAGGACACAAATGGTACCTCATCTGGTAAGCGCACTTCTGCTTGTTGGGAGGATTTTGTGTCGATCTTTGACGAGAATGAGGTGAGAACACATGCCATCTGTAAACGTTGTGGTAAGAGATTTACTGCTAGAGCTTCGATTGGCACTGGATCCTTGAACAGGCACATGATAGCTTGTAGGAAAAAATAGGCTGCTGATCATAGGGTCCAGTCTAGGCTTGCTATGAATGCTGATGGGTTGCATAACTGGGTTTATGATGCTGCTCGTGCTCGTAATGAACTATGTCGGTTGATTGCTAGGCTGGATCTTCCATTAGGCGTTGGTGACACACAGGCCTGGGAAGATTACATTAACAATGCTTATAATCCTAGATTCCAGAAGGTTTCTAGGCAGACACTACTAGAGACATGCATAAGTTGTTTGCTGAACAGCGTGCTTTGCTTATGCATTCTTTGTTGCCTGTTTGTTCATCTGTTTCTTTAACTTCTGATATCTGGTCTGGTAATGCTAAGGAGGATTATATTTCTGTTGTTGCTCATTATGTTGGGGCTGATCGGGAGTTGCATAAAAAAGGTTATTGGTTTTAGGCTGATTGAGGCATCACATACTGGTGAAAACATTGCTAAAAAAATAGCATCTATGGTTGAGGAGTTTGGTTTGATTGATAAGGTCTTTGCTGTGTCTCTTGATAATGCTTCAGCTAATTCTAAGGCTTTTGATATCTTGCAACCTGTCTTTTTTGGTTACTTGGGCTCTTATCCTGTTCCTACTCGTGATGATCCTCTCAAAGTCAAGTACTTGCTTGTGCATCAGCGCTGTGCATGCCATATTATTAATCTGATTGTTAAATCTGGCTTAAAGATGTTCAATCCTTATCTTGAAAATTTCAGGACTGCAATAAACTTTTTGAATTCCTCTAATCAAATAACTGCATTGTTTAAAAAATTATTGTACTGCTCGGGGTATTAGGCCTAGAAAGTTTGGCTTGGATATGGATGTTAGGTGGAATTCCACCTATTTGATGCTTAAACATTTGCTGTCATATAAAGAAGTGTTTTCTGTGTGGTTTGAGTCAAATTATGGTGAGGCATTGTTGACTCCCCAGCATTGGTATGCTGCTGAACAGATAATGAAGTTCCTTGAACTGTTTTATGAGGTAACGATTACATTGTCTGGTGTTTACTATCCTACTGCTCCACTTATGATGCATCATATCCTTAACTTTGCTGAGCATTTGCATAATGCTAAAAATGATCAGGGCTTTAGAAGTATTGCAATTCCAATGAAACTTAAGTTCTTTAAGTATTAAGAGAAAAATCTACTGTTGTATTCTTATGCATTCATTCTGGATCCTAGAGCTAAGCTGAAAGGCTTCTCTAATGTGCTTGAATTACTTGCTGAACAAATTGGAACCTCTTATAGTGTTTACTATGGTGATGTGAAAGATGAAATGACCAGATTGTTTGCCAAGTATGAACAGAAATTTGGTGCAGCTAGGTCTGAAAGGCCTCCTATGCCTCATGCTGGTCCTGGTAAAAGGAAGCAGGCATGGGGAAAGATCTATGCTGGTCCTGGTGCATCCTTTGGTTATTCCCCTGCTTCATCTTCTCCATCTGGTGGTGTTAATGAGCTATTAGCATACTTGGACAATGATCCTGTCAAGGATTGGGGGGAGTCCTTTGACATACTGTTGTGGTGGCGTGACTATAAGCTAACCTATCATATCTTATCGATAATGGCTCGCGATATCATGTCTGTTCCTGTATCTATTGTGTCTTCCGAGTCTTGTTTTAGCTGTACTGCCAGGATACTCGAAAACCGGCGATGGCGCTTGTTGCCTGAGCATGTGAAGATGCTCACCTGCATGAAAGACTGGGACCAAGCAGCAAGAAAGGAACAGCATGCACCTGAGGATATGGACCTGGAAGAGTTGTTCGACAACTTGTACCTGGATGAAGGTGAAGGCAGCGGCAGCGGCAGTACTGCAGCTGTAGCTCCTAGCGCTGGGTGAAGGTGAAGCATGATGAAGATGAACATCTAGAGAAGGTAAAGTAGTGGTTCATCTTCATGTTCATTTCATTCAGTCCTTCATGTTCATCTTCATGTTCATTTCATCTTCATGTATTTGATTCTAATTCCTAATTTTGCAGGCATTTCTCCATCTTTTGGTGCTACAAGACTCAAGTGGTGGATGACTTGAACATGAAGATGAACATCTGGAGAAGTCTGTAATAGGATAGAACTTTCATGTTTAAACTTTGCCTTGCCACTTGATGACTTGAATAACTTGCCACTGATGTTGGCTATTGTAATAGGATAGATGAACTAAGACTTGTGAAACTTTTGAGTTAGTTGTACTCTTTTCCTTTCTAGGGTTTCTCATAAGTGTGAGTTTTACCTAGAAAGGTTTTTAATGAGGCAGCATTGCACAACAGCTTCTTTTGATAATCAATTAATCATTTTCATAAAATTTGTCTCTCATTCTGATTCTGTAATGTTGAATCTGGTGATTTTGTAATGTTAATGTTGTCAGTTTGTCACTTGTGAGTTGTGAATTTCTGGTGAAGTGTTTGATGTTTAGAATGTTGACGTGCCATGGGCCGGCATGGCACGGCGAAAACAACAGGGTTTCTTATATTGTCATTTACTCTAAAGAATAGAAAACAACAGGGTTTCTTATATCCAGTTTATTTAGAAATTGTTCCATGGCAAAAAGGTTCTGAGAACTCACAAACATATCTCGTAGTGTCTTTCTAATCTTCATACTATTGAAAGAGATGGACACTGACGAGTATACAGAGTACTGCTATTACGTGAAACTCATGTGACCATTTATTATTTTCTTAAAACATATATTATTACTACTAAAAGTTGTTACTCTGGCTAACAGCTTGTGCATCAACTATAGCAAAACTTGGTGCGTGATTTACGGCTTGGAGACTTGGAGTACTGACTTAACGAGAGCTCAGATTTTAGTTGTCTGAATTTGTGCCCAGCGGTGCAAACCAGTATACTGAAACAGAGTCTTGCGGCTGCCGCAACACTCGCTCGCTGGCAGCGACTCACGACGCGACTACACTTTGATTAGGCCAAAGTAACATGTAGTGTCCAATAGCAACAAGTCAATAACCAGCTCGTCGCCACAGACGGCTGGACACCACGGCGCGTCTTCAGCTAGGTCAGTGGCTTCTTTTTTTTCTTTTTCTTTTTTTGCACATAAAGTCAAGTGGCTTCAGGAATACATGGAAGTGAGGCCTTCCTTATAAAAAAAAAAGAAAGAAAAAAAACTCGGCTTGCGGTGGGTGACAGCCCCCGTGACTTTGCGCTTAAGGAAGAAGATCTTTGCTACCCCATGAGTAGACCGGTCCACTTTATCTGTGCTTTGGAAAACGCGGGACTGACGAGAGCGTTTTAGCCATACTTCAGGTATGCAAAAGCATGCAGCTACGGCATAGAGTAGTAGCAGTAAAACAATGTAGCAGCAGCTCAAGGCGGTGGCAAAAGCAGCACCAAACCGAAGTCTCATCGTTGCTACAGTGGAACACATAACTAGATTTCTATACTGAAGCTCACTAGGGTCTCGTGGATGTTGCTGAAACAGCGACGATCAAGCAACAGAGAATCACAGTGGAGCAGAGGAGCTACGGAAGAAGGATTTTCTATAACGTGAAGCTGCACAACTGAACATCAAGAATTCGATTAGTACATGGCTGGTGATTGAGATGCAAGAAATCGAAGTGCAGCTCACCGGAGAGGGAATTTACAATGGCGATGGCAGCAGGGAAGATGGAGATGCAAGAAATCGAAGTGCGGCTCACCGGAGAGGGAATTTACAATGGCGATGGCAGCAGGGAAGATGGAGATCTCTCCCTGACTAACCCATCTCTGAAGGCGCCGACGTCCCATTCAACGTGCGGTCCTGCTTCCGAGAGCCTCCTTGTGAGTGAACGCCCCCAGTGGCTCCGCCGCCGGCCCCGTTCCTCTTCTTTGGCGTCCTCACCGGCGATAAGGGCAGGTGGGCCGGCCCCGTCTCTCTTCCCCTTCTCTCCTCTTGTAGAGTTTCCCTAGTGGAATAAAGTGGCCCGGATGGGTGTTATGAGGACCTTCGTCCTCCTCACCTTTGTCGTCTTAGTGGTGAGCGGGCTTCTAGAGGTCATGGTGGCCGCCGGAAGTCTCCTCCAAATCGACGAGGCGAGTATCTCAATAAAGCCCTCTACTACCCCTAGTGCTTCCTCCTTGCTTGCTCTATGGCTGTGCGGGCTGCACGGTGCTATTCCCACTCCCATTCATCTAGAGCCAAGGCAGGCACGCTTAGCAACAACTCCCACAACAATGGCGTCAAGGCCACCTTCATCGAGCCGGCTCGCGCGGCGAGCCTGCTAGGGCGTCAGGGCGACTACAAAGCTATCTCTCTCCGTGGGAGAATCAGCTTTGGGGCCGGCGTGGGTGTTGCAGGAAGCGGGTGCGTCATCGCCGCGCCTTGCTCCCCTGCTCACGCAGCGACTGTGTGGGTGGGGAAACTGGCGTCCAGAGCCTCGGATTTCGAGGAGGTTGGAGCTCATCCAGGCTTCCTTCTAGGTGGTGAAGATGGCGCTAGAGTCCATGGCAGCCAAGGGGCGCGAAGTGGCGGTGCCCTCCGCCACTGCGAAGCCCTAGGGCTCGGGCTTCCCCTCGCGTGGGAGGCTTCCTGCGTGGCATCTCGGCACGGCGATCCCCGAGCTCCCAACCTCGGTGGTGCCGGTGGGTCCCTCCAACTGTGTAGTGGGGCCCATCTGCTATGCACTGGGACCTGCCTGTGCAATGTGCTTCCCATGCATACGCCTTCGGATTACTTGGTCCATAGGAGTGGGACCTTTGTCAGTAATCTATAGTTATTGTTGGTTCCACAATGTTATAGTCCATATGGACCAATAAGTGAGGCCCACCATCACATAAACACATCCAAGCCGATTCTTCTCCTCTTCTTCTCCGCACCAGCGCCACTCTCCTCTTTTCGATCTGCACAGCGCCGCTCTCCTCTTTCTCCTCCACCGGCGCCCACCTCCTCTTTCTCCACCGGCGGAAGGAGGCCGGTGCCCCCTCCTCTTTCTCCTTCGTCGGCGGGAGGCCGACGCCTCCTCCTCTTTCTCCTCTGCCGGCAGGAGGCCGGCGCCCTCTCCTCTTTCTCCTCTACCAGCAAAAGGCTAGCCCCTCTCTCCTCTGTTCCTCCACCGGCGAGGCTACGGGCGGCCGAGGTCCGGCCCCTCCCTCCTCCGCTTCTTCGTTGACGTGGAGGCGGTGCCGTTTTGTAACACTCCGGTGTTGCGCAATGCATTTTTGCATGGCAATCATATTGCATAGCATTCATATCATTATAATCATGTATGATAATGGTATAATTTGATTAAAATAAAAGCTTAAACATGCTATATTTAATGAACTATAATAATATGATAATCACATTATATCAAAAGCCTTGCAACCATAATTCTTACATCACTTGGAACCTTAGTTCAAATTTTGGAGCTCAAATTTGGTCAAACACTTGTTCAAAAACAATTATGAAAAATATTCAAAATTATTCCCTAATTTAGCTTTTATTTTTGTCATTTAAAATCTATTAAGAATTTTGAAATGTCCCCTTAATCAAAGTTGTAGAGAATTCAATTTTGAGCAACTTTTATTTTTGGGCCAAATCCATAAAATGCTTTCTTCTTGTTCAAAATTGGGTTTGAAGATTGAAATGCATTTAAATTTGAAAATCGAAAATCAAAAATTTCATTTCTTTTCCTCGCGGGCCGCCGCCACCGATTCGGCCCAGAGCCAGAGTCGGCCCGCCTCACCGCGCGCGCGCGCCCGCGCTGCCCCGCCTCCGGCCCGGCCCAGCCGGCCATCTTCCCCCTCCTCTCGCCCGCGTCCGCGCGCTGGCGCCGCGCCACGCCGCGACCGCGGCAGAAGGACACCGCCGCGTGGCGGCCCCGCGCCTGCAGCGCCTGCCGCGCGTCGGCCGCGGCCTGTCACCGCACTCCCGCGCCCGCCTTCACCTGCCCCGGCCCAAGCACCCGCTCGCTCGCACCCGCACTCACTCCTCCTCCCTTCCCGAGCCGAGAAGCTCGAGCTCCACCTCGCCGTGACCGCCGCTCCGCCGGCGTGATTCGCCCTCACCGCCGCACCATTTCGCAATTAACCGCGCCCGCAGCTCCGCCTCGCCTTCCTCCGCTTCGAGCTCGCGTTTGCGCCGTCTTCCAAGCTCTAGGTGAGCTCCTCCACACCTCGCCGCCGACGGCCATGGCGCCACCGCGCGCGGCCTCCCGTCGAGGCGACTTCCCGCTACCTCCTCGTTCCCCTTTTCTCCAAAAACGGGTTCGTCACTTCACCGTGATTCGCGTGCGCTCGCTGCACCGCCCGCTCGCGACCGGAGCCGGCCGGTCGGCCATAGCCGCCGCCGCGACGTCGCGCGCGCGAACGCCGACGACGCGCTCCGCGCCTCGCGGGGGCAGGACCGTGCCCCTGGGCCGCGCCCCGAGCGGGCCGGCTCGGTGGACCTCCCGCGCGCGCGAGACGGGCCGGGAAAACGGCCACGGGCCGACTGTTGACCTCGGGCCGGCCCGATTCCTTTTTTTTTAGAAAAACAAATTCCGATTTCTTTTAATATTATTGATGAAAAACACTTGTAAAATGATTTCTTGGTCATTTTAGCTCCAAAAATTGGTGAAATAAAATTGTATGTACTCATTTGAACCTGATCTATGGTATAAAATTGTTGCATGTCAAATTTGATGTACTTTTCTGTAGAATTTATAATTAAATAGTAAAATGGCTATTTTCTTGATAAATACTTAATAAATCCTAGAAAAGTCAGAAAAATATGATTCCAAATTTATTAATCTTTTTGTGTCATGTACTTTCTAGGAAAATTTTATATCTTGGGTGTTCTGTATAAAAATTTGTAGTTGCAGTTCAAATGCTTTTTGTTACCAATAATTGTTATTTTTGTTATTTAAATAAATTTGAATAAAACATGCAAGTGATAATTTTTCCATAGTGTTTGTTTAGGTAGTAGATAGTAGAAAAATTCCTAAATCTGTTGTTTGATACTTTTCATAATGTAAAGTATTTTAAATATCTATTTGAGGCCATAGTTTGTTATTTTTGTATAGTAAGTTCTAATTATCCAAATGCAGTAAAAATTTTATGTCAAGCTATTCTTGATATTAGTAACCCACTGTAATTTTATAAGATTTTTCTGAGCTACTAAAATATGTGTTGCTGTTCAACCTTAGGACTAATTAGGGTTTCTATTTATTCTTAATACAAAGTTAGTTGGAAAATTATACTTTGGTGTATCTTTGAAGCCTCTTGATTCTCAAATACTCTCGCATGGTAGGAACTAGTGTTGGTAGTTTCCGAGTACATGTTCTTGGATGACGTAGACTACCTTGTAGAAGAGTCATAAGTTCCACATAATCCGATGACGTAATACATTCGTTACATCGCATGCATTCCGCATCATCATCATCTCATGTCACCTCTGCAATGCACCGATGCATATTGCACTCATACTTCTGCATCATACAGGATCGCAGGAAGTGGTTCCGACAGTTGTTCCCGAGGACGCAGAGGAGCAGCTCGAAGTGACGGAGCCGGAGCCAGCAGAAGCAGAAGAGGAGTTCGGTGAAGAACTTCCGGAGTGCCCTGACCATCGTCCCAGTACCTTCGAGCGAGGCAAGCCCCGGAGCATTTCTCCCCCGGTTTGCAAATAATTATTTATTAATTTTTACTTAATCTAATGCATTAAGTTTAGGAGTTGTTTGCAAACGTTGCTGCATTATACCTTGTTCCACCTTGTTTTACCCGATCCTTGTCACCCTAGTGTCCACGGTCAATACTTGCTTAGTTTGCTTAGACCGGTAGAAGTCGGGTGATTGCCTGTCATCCGCGAGCTATAGGGGATCACCTGGTTTTATGTGAAAGAAATGTCATGTGAGAATAACTAAGTGTGGGAATGAATATGAGACCGGGCGGAAGCTTGCAGGGTTCTGGACTGTAGTGTCTTCCGTCTGTGTCGATTAAGGACCGTCCGATGTCGGGCCTCGGGTCATGTTGAACGCATGCCTCACATTTAGCTGGCCGGATAAAGTACCTTTCGACCGCGAAGCCGGGAGATTATTCGGGCCGAGTAGATTGCCCGCAACGCACTGTACCGGAGCAGTAGTGGCAGGAAACGGGGGCGCGATGATAAGGCCAAAGAGCAGTCGGGCGGCCCCCGGGTACATGTGGTTCCTGGCAAGCTCGCGACTTTACCTGAATGGTTGACTCGGTGACCAATACCTCACTTTAGCGGGTGAGTGAGGTTTGTGTGAGGAATAAATTACCAGCTGGTCAATAATCGATTCGAATCGCCATCGTTCACTGGATAGTGAACACTTGACTTGAGTTACTTCATCGTAGTAATATTGATGTAACACTTGGATAGTTATGTGGAAAATGACATGGTAATTATTGTTAAATATCAATGGTAATCCTTGCTTGCTTAATTACATGGTTACTTTAGCATAAAGTGCAAACATAGTTGACAGGAGAATAAAGATTTAAAAGACGACATGCTTTTGTAAATGATTTGCTAAGCTAAAAATGCTTTTCTTACAAATGAGTCAGCTACCCACCAAAATGCCTATCATGATCCTTGGAGTCTTTTTGTTTTGGTTCTGTCGGGTAAGTCTAGCTGAGTACCTTCTCGTACTCAGGGCTTTGTTCCCACTTGTTGCAGATGGACAGATGTACTATGGTTATTGTATCAACTGTCTCTACCCTGCGATGGGCGAAGCTTAGGACCATGGGCAATGGTCACTCACTACTCCTCGCCTGATGCTTTTGTGGGAGATGATCGCGAGCTGGCACTGTATTTTGGAAAAGATGTGTGTGTGTGTGCGCTTTGAACTAATGCTTCCGCTACTTTATTCGAAACCGGTTTGTAATAACTATGTTTAAACTCCGATGTATTTTGTGCCGCGAACTACTATGTAACTTATGAAGGTAATCGCTAAACTTATTACGATCTTGGCTGTGATGTGAAATGGTTTGAAATCCGTCGAGATTTCACGGACTACCGGGTTATACGGGCTTAAGTTTGGTAAATTGTCCGTCTGTTGGATGATTTTCTTACTTAATCTCGTATAATTGGGCGGTTCTGTTACAGCTGGTATCGGAGCATGGTTTAGCGTAATTACTGTTCATAAGTGTATTTAAACCAAAACCCTGCTTAAAAAGTGTGATTTTGAAACTAAAAAGTGTGCCAGTGGTCATATCCTGTATGCCCAGTTAAGGACTCTAGGTGGCTATTTACGTACTAACTTGGGGTTCTTGCACCATATTTCTTTTTCGTTGCTCATACGGCGTGCTATTGTATGAGTGCCACTTAATTGAGTGGTAATGTATGGATCAGTTACCTCTCCGCTTCGGTAAGTGTGAGTTGTGAGAGCATGATCGGATACACCGCCGATCTAGGGAAAGTGCTTATATGATACTTGGATAATTACATGTTTTACACATGTTTTTATAAAAGTGTCGCATGTGTGGGTGTTCTGTCCGTTGAGGCGATGCCGTCAATAGGACGATGTGTTTGGGTAGTCACTACCGTTGTACACGCATCTGGGGATTCGTGTAAAGCGTGTAGGTAGATTTACTGCTTTCATGCATTCATGGGGAATGGGCTGAAATGAGTTTTCTGCAGGTACATAACAGCGTATCGTGTAGACCGAATTAGTTACGTATATGAGAGATCGTTGTATGCCACCGAATTCACCGTTAGATGCTTTTTCATAAGTTTGTGAGAACGTAAGACTCGTGCATGCATCATATTGTTTGTGCATTCCATTCATGGCATGCATTCCTCTCCTTATAAAAGGATTATCCCATTTCGATAAAAGTGACCTCAACTAAAATATGTTATCACCGGGTAATTTAAAACTTGTGCTACAGATGGCCCGCACGAAGCAGACTGCCCGCAAGTCCACTGGAGGAAGAGCACCCCGTCGTCAGCTAGCCCCGCGGGAGCACCGCAACACGGACACTTTTCTAAGCGAGTTTGGCATGCCCACCTTGCTTTGGAGAGTGCTTCATGATGTGGGGTACCCGGAGGGACAAGAGCCAGTTTACTCTTGGAGCGAGAGCCAGCTAGCTGAAGATGGACTTGCTGTGGTAGAGATCACCGTCCCTGCTCTTGGTGATGCGCCAGAATGGGATGGTTGGCATCTGGAGTTCGAAGGACGCACTCCAGTCGAGGGTGCAGAGGGCGCAGCTTTTCGCGTCATCCGAGACATCATGAGCAGATTTCCCAATGAGTTAGCAGCAGCTTTGGCCGGTACCTTCCCGAGAGATGATCCTCGCGACGCCATTTGGGTACAGCCGCAAGGAAGTGCCCTGGTTAGAGGCCCCAGTGAAGGACGGGCTAGCGACAATCACACCATGAGTGCCATGTATGCAGCCATCAGAGCATACCAAGGTCTGGAGAATACCTATTGGACCTTGACTGGCCTACGTGGTGATGATCGGCTTGAAGCAAGGAAACAGAAGAAAAAGCAAGCGCGTGCTATAGCTAGCTTGCAGGAGCAGTTGGCCGACATGAGCTTGCAGCGGGATCGAGCTCTCGAGAAAGGCGAGAGTTCCATGCAGCAGGTACAGAGGCTGACTCAGGCCAACAGGAATGCAGATCGCCTGTTGGAGCAGCTAGTACAGGAAAGGAATGAAGCCTGGAACGAGAGAGACCTTCTGAGGCAGAGGGTCGAGGAGCTAGAAGAGTACAATGCCAACTTGCATGAAGAGTTCCATGCCCTCTACAACGGGATGGGCCCGTATGCTCCTCCGAACGCCGCTCAGATGGACATCGACGACGACGCTGCAGCTGAGGGTAGCGATGGCGACGCCTCCGACATCGACGATGGCCCCGAGGAGTAGGATAGTGTCCTGCGTTAGTAGCTAGGCTTGACGCGATGGCCTTCTTTTGGTTCCCATGTATCATGATGTATCCTGTTCGACCTTGAGACTGACGATCTTTGGAGTTTGGTTGTGTATGCGATACCCGAACGCATAAAAGTCCAGTGTATGTATGCTGGCAACGTGGTTGTATGGAACGCGATGTTGCTTTTAAAGTAACTTAATTGGTGCTGTTGTTTAATTGGAATGAAATTATTGCGCCTCTGTTTTCTTGTATGACTTGTTCTCTCCAATGAATTCAGTATGGCATAATTGTTCATTCGGACATAATTTTACAACTTCACTCAATGGTGCTTGTTGCTGAAATATGCAGATGGCCAACACTCGTCGTGCTACGTATGAAGCCGCTGAGACTGGTGGCAATGGTGCAGGAGCTGGTGGAAGTGGTGCCAACAATGTCAACCACCAGGAACCACGTCCAGAACCACATTTGCCCCCTCCTCCGCCGCTTACCGCAGAAATGTTCTTCACACAGTTTCTTGGAAGTCAACGCAGTACTGAACAATCACAGAGGAATATGGAAGACTTTCTGCGTACCATCGCGGAAAATGTTCAAAGAGGAAATAATCAAGGTGGTGGCCATGGAGTGAACCAGTACAGCAGTTTCAAGGATTTCATGGATACGAGGCCACCTATTTTCAAAGAAGCAGCAGAGCCACTTGATGCCGAAGAATGGATTAACACTATGGAAGATAAGTTCCGTGTGTTAAGGATGACAGAAGTTCTGAAGGTAGAGTATGCTGCACATCAGTTACAAGGACCAGCAGGAATGTGGTGGAAGCATCACCGCAGTACTTTTCCTCCTAATGCCCAGATCTCTTGGAGGGATTTCACTGAAGCTTTTAAGGGAGTTTATACTCCCCCAGGGTTGGTTGAGATGAAGCTTGGAGAGTTTTTAGCCTTGAATCAGGGTACCAAGACGGTGACACAGTATCTGCATGCCTTTAATAACTTGTGCCGCTATGCCCCAGACATGGTTGACACAGATGCAAAGAAGATTGCTAGTTTCAAGAGAGGGTTGAGTCCGAAGATGATGAAGCATGTGGGTACCAATACCCGCAACAGATTCAACGACTTTATCAGTGACTGTTTGAAGCAAGAGAAGAACAATAACGCTTACACCGCATCCAAGAACCGCAAGAGAGTGTTCGAGTCAGGACCATCCCAGTCCAGAGTTGTCCCTGCCAACCGTTCATCTTATCGTCCGTCCGCACCTGGTGCGAGGTTCAGGCCGCCGCAGCATAAAACCCAGAATTACAAGGGGCCACAGAAACCGTACAAGATCGCAGTGCCGCCAACAAAGACCAGCGCAGCTGCAGAACAGAGCAACTCCAAGGGAGCTATAGGGTCTGCTGGTACAGTGAAAGGGCCCTGCTACAACTGTGGTCAGCCAGGCCACTTTTCCAAGTTCTGCCCTTATCCGCCTAAAAAGAAGCAACAGACTTACAATGCTCGTGTACACCACACCGCCATTGATGAAGTTCCTGAGGGAGAGCCTGTAACTGCTGGTAAGTTTCTTGTGAACCATCACCCTGCAGTTGTTCTTTTTGATTCTGGATCTTCGCATTCTTTCATGAGTCAAGCATTTGCACGGAAGCATGAACAACTATGCACAGAATTGAGTTATGGTTATCGCATAAGTTCAGCATGAGCTGATGTGTTAACCAATAAGATGGTTAGAGGGGCAACCCTTGAGTTAGGTAGTCGGAAGTTCCGAGTGAACTTGGTAGTTATGCCTGGACTAGTTCTGGATGTAATCATAGGAATGAACTGGATGAAAGACTGGGAAGCAGTCATAGATACAAGCAGTCGGATGCTTACCCTTAAAGATCCCCAGGCAGAGGGTACTTTTCAGGTACCATTGCCTAAAAGAACAGATCTTGTAAGTGTGACCTGTGCCATGGAAGTTACTCCTATCCATCAGATCCCAGTAGTATGTGAGTTCCCGGATGTGTTTCCAGACGAGTTGCCTGGCCTTCCTCCAGATAGAGATGTTGAGTTCGGAATCGAGTTGATCCCCGGGACGGCTCCAATTTCAAGGAGACCTTATCGGATGCCTCCGGATGAATTAGCTGAGTTGAAGAAACAGTTGGAAGAGTTATTAAAAAAAGGGGTTTATTCGCCCAAGTAAGTCTGAATGGGGATGTCCTGCCTTGTTTGTAAAGAAAAAGAAAGAGGGTACTCTCAGGATGTGTGTGGATTACCGACCTCTTAACGCTGTAACTATCAAGAATAAATATCCCTTGCCTCATATTGATGTTCTGTTTGATCAGTTAGCTAAAGCCAGAGTGTTCTCCAAGATAGACTTAAGGTCTGGGTATCATCAGATAAAGATTAGACCTCAAGATGTTCCGAAAACCGCCTTTTCTACCAGATACGGGTTGTACGAGTATCTTGTTATGTCATTTGGACTAACAAATGCCCCTGCATATTTTATGTATCTGATGAATACGGTTTTCATGCCGGAGTTGGATAAGTTTGTAGTTGTCTTCATTGATGACATTCTAGTATACTCTGAAAACGAGAAAGAGCATCTGAGAATTGTCTTGACCAGGTTGAGAGATCATAAGTTATATGCTAAGTTCAGCAAATGTGAATTTTGGTTAAAGAAAGTTCCTTTCCTCGGTCATATCCTATCTGAGAATGGAGTTTCTGTAGATCCGAGTAAAGTGCAAGAGGTTATGGATTGGAAGACTCCAACCACAGTGTCAGAAGTCAGGAGTTTCCTAGGCTTAGCTGGTTATTATCGCCGCTTTATCCCAGACTTCTCGAAGATTGCCAAGCCTATGACAAGTCTGTTACAGAAAGATCACAAGTTTGCGTGGACAGAGGAGTGTGAGACAGCTTTCCATACCTTGCGGAAACTGTTGACCACTGCTCCAGTTCTTGCACAACCCGACATCGAGAAACCTTTTGATGTGTTCTGTGACGCATCAAAAACAGGACTAGGGTGTGTGCTAATGCAGGAAGGAAGAGTCATTGCTTATGCCTCCCGACAGTTGAGAAAACATGAAATCAATTACCCGACACATGATCTCGAGCTTGCCGCTGTAGTGCATGCCTTAAAGATTTGGAGACACTATCTACTGGGTAACGTGTGCAACATTTTCACCGATCATAAGAGTCTCAAGTACATTTTCACCCAACCAGAATTGAACATGAGACAGCGGAGATGGTTAGAATTGATCAAAGACTACAACTTGAATGTACAGTATCACCCTGGCAAAGCCAATGTGGTAGCTGATGCTTTAAGCAGAAAGTCACATTGTCTGAATGTGCAACCCTTGCTTGAAGATGGTTTCGATCTAATGCACCCTGCCGTGCTACAAAGTATTCAGGTCAGTTGTTCCTTGGAGAGTAAGATTATAGAAGGTCAGAAAACAGACAAGGGGATATTCCACATCAAAAAGAAGATTCAAGAAGAACCCTCGAAACACTTCAGGGTGGATGAGCAGGATGTGTTGTGGTTCGACAACCGTCTTGTTGTTCCAAAGGATAGAGAGCTTAAGAATAAAATTTTGGATGAAGCTCATCTCTCTAAGTTGTCTATTCATCCTGGCAGCAGTAAAATGTATCAAGAACTAAGACCTCGTTATTGGTGGACCAAAATGAAGAAGGAAATTGCAGCGTATGTAGCCAGATGTGATACATGTTGTAGAGTAAAAGCAATTCACATGAAGCCTGCCGGAATGCTACAACCTTTGTCAGTACCGAGTTGGAAGTGGGATGACATAAGTATGGATTTTATCACGGGTCTACCCACTACTCAAAAAGGTCACGATTCCATTTGGGTAATTGTGGATCGTCTTACTAAGACAGCCCACTTTTTGCCTGTCAAAACGGAATATAGACCACCTCAATATGCTGAGAAGTATATTGCAGAGATTGTGAGGTTGCATGGCATACCAAAGACTATAGTGTCTGACAGAGGGTCGCAGTTCACTGCTCACTTTTGGGAGCACTTGCACAAAGGTTTGGGGACTAGTCTGATTCGTAGCACTGCCTATCATCCTCAAACAGATGGTCAAACTGAGAGAGTTAATGCTGTTCTAGAAGATATGTTAAGGGCATGTGTGTTGTCTTCCAGAGGTTCATGGGAGTCATGGTTACCATTAGCAGAGTTCTCATACAATAACAGCTATCAAGAGAGTATCAAGATGGCACCTTTTGAGGCTCTGTATGGCCGAAAGTGTAGAACACCGTTAAACTGGATTGAGCCCGGAGAAAGAAGGTATTATGGTATTGACTTCGTAGAAGAAGCCGAAAGGAAAGTTCATATCATCCAGCAGAATATGAGAGCAGCCCAGTCACGTCAGAAAAGTTATGCAGATAAGAGAAGGAGACCGCTTGTGTTCGAAGTTGGTGACTATGTCTATCTAAAAGTTACGCCAATGAAAAAGAAAAGGTTTGGTGTGCGCAGAAAGCTGGCCGCCAGATTTGTGGGACCTTACAAATCCTGGAACGGAAGGGTCCTGTGGCTTACAAATTGGAATTACCAGAGTCAATGGGTGCTATATTCCTAGTTTTTCATGTATCACATCTCAAGAAATGTTGCGCGTTCCAGAGGAAAGGATTGAACCTCGAGGCATAAAACTGAAGTCAGATCTGGTGTATCGTGAGCAGCCAGTTCGAGTTTTGGATACCAAGGAAAGGGCTACTCAAAACAGTGTGGTGAAAACATATAAGATACAATGGAGTCATCACGATGAAGGGGATGCATCTTGGGAAACGGGTGAATACTTAAAGAACGCCTATGAAGATTTTTATAATAAATGGTTCGTACCCAAATCTCGGGACGAGATTTTTATAAGGGGGGAGGGCTGTAACACTCCGGTGTTGCGCAATGCATTTTTGCATGGCAATCATATTGCATAGCATTCATATCATTATAATCATGTATGATAATGGTATAATTTGATTAAAATAAAAGCTTAAACATGCTATATTTAATGAACTATAATAATATGATAATCACATTATATCAAAAGCCTTGCAACCATAATTCTTACATCACTTGGAACCTTAGTTCAAATTTTGGAGCTCAAATTTGGTCAAACACTTGTTCAAAAACAATTATGAAAAATATTCAAAATTATTCCCTAATTTAGCTTTTATTTTTGTCATTTAAAATCTATTAAGAATTTTGAAATGGCCCCTTAATCAAAGTTGTAGAGAATTCAATTTTGAGCAACTTTTATTTTTGGGCCAAATCCATAAAATGCTTTCTTCTTGTTCAAAATTGGGTTTGAAGTTTGAAATGCATTTAAATTTGAAAATCGAAAATCAAAAATTTCATTTCTTTTCCTCGCGGGCCGCCGCCACCGATTCGGCCCAGAGCCAGAGTCGGCCCGCCTCACCGCGCGCGCGCGCCCGCGCTGCCCCGCCTCCGGCCCGGCCCAGCCGGCCATCTTCCCCCTCCTCTCGCCCGCGTCCGCGCGCTGGCGCCGCGCCACGCCGCGACCGCGGCAGAAGGACACCGCCGCGTGGCGGCCCCGCGCCTGCAGCGCCTGCCGCGCGTCGGCCGCGGCCTGTCACCGCACTCCCGCGCCCGCCTTCACCTGCCCCGGCCCAAGCACCCGCTCGCTCGCACCCGCACTCACTCCTCCCTTCCCGAGCCGAGAAGCTCGAGCTCCACCTCGCCGTGACCGCCGCTCCGCCGGCGTGATTCGCCCTCACCGCCGCACCATTTCGCAATTAACCGCGCCCGCAGCTCCGCCTCGCCTTCCTCCGCTTCGAGCTCGCGTTTGCGCCGTCTTCCAAGCTCTAGGTGAGCTCCTCCACACCTCGCCGCCGACGGCCATGGCGCCACCGCGCGCGGCCTCCCGTCGAGGCGACTTCCCGCTACCTCCTCGTTCCCCTTTTCTCCAAAAACGGGTTCGTCACTTCACCGTGATTCGCGTGCGCTCGCTGCCCCGCCCGCTCGCGGCCGGAGCCGGCCGGTCGGCCATAGCCGCCGCCGCG